>JASTWQ010000140.1:0-514668 GCA_035220615.1 Leptothorax acervorum | reverse complement strand
ATGGGACATTCGTAGATTACTATTAATATAACGCAACGCAAAATGGAGGGGTGTATTTTAATCCTTTTAATCAGGTAGCGGGATGCAATGGCTTAATTACACCCGAGCGTTAACGCGTACGAATGAGCTGGAAACCCCTTTATGAGATCGCACTCTTTTATTACGCTTTTACGGTGAAATGAATTTAGCGACTGCGATATCGCATGCGATGCGCAAACGCGACTCGGATTTTATACGGAGCAGCGAAAAAAATCTTATTAATGTTAGCCGCGCTAAATGCTTCATCGATACGCGTCGCTTTATCGCGATTACGTTGAACGCAGAAGTAAGGTAAGGTAACCGATGAAAAAATCGGTACGACTGCATTTATCTTAACACACGCGACGTAGGTAATGCACAGCTATATGCATGCGCTGGCTCATATGCATCGTACCGTTCACGTAGAAAAATTGAAATATAATGTGAAGACTTCGCTACTACACTGGTAATTTCACGGTAGTCTGCACTTCGTACTATCGTGCAGGAATACAGTGAATGACCATGAGCAGTGCTCAGGCGGCAGCGTGGTATTTAAATGACATTTAACAGACCATGTTACCGTCCTCTATTTCACGCCACGGGCCAATCTTGAACGTCGTTGTAACGACATCAAGCCGAAACGGATCAAGTACGATTTCGACGAGCGTCGATACAACGTATCACAACGAGCGCGTTATAAGCTCTTGGATTATTTTCCAGTATTTACCGTGGTGCCAGAAAGTATGAAATTCTTACACATGCGAATTCTAAAATCAAACATATCTAATTCGAGAAATAGGAGATTAAGTCCACCTGAAACGACGCGCGAGCGAGGAATTTAATGATCACGCCGATAGCGTGAACGACGCGACGTTGCAAAATAATTTCGATACAAATCGTTGTCGCGGCGATTTGTTAAATGGATCGCAAAAAGCTTAGTTTACCGAACGCTGATGACGGAGAATGATGGGAACGTGACTAGAATTCAATTAAACCAAATGGACCAGGGATGGAGCCGAGCTGTCCCCTCCCCCCTCCCCCGTCCGACTGACAATTATACAACAGTTATCCCTTTTCATGCCTCGCACAGCGACCAGCGACCCCTTTCAAGCTGGACTGCCATAGGCGTACGTTGCTCGATGACCTAAAGTTTTAATGCCCGAATCAATGAGCGCGCAGGATTTAATAGATGGCCAAAGCCACCCCCGCAGCCATTGCACTTTACGGTAAAGCCAGGGCCTTTGAAATGTCGCGCGTGCCATGCATCGAACGTTATTCGCAATTTATCGTTCCGCTCGGAACAAAGAGAGACCGCTCATCTCTCGTCAGAATTTCTTGTATATTTTTATTATTAACTTATGTACTGCATTACCCTGGAGTGAGCATTTTGCCTCGCGCAATTAATTTGCCAAATGTGAAAAATATGGAAACATTGGTCGAATAAAGTAATAGCTAACGAAGAATTTGAAGATAACTGACAACTCTTTTTGGAAAAGTGCATACAAATAAATGGAATAAAAATTTTATTTTCAGAAAATTGAACAATCAACTAATTGCGTAAAATTGTCATAACAGCAGATGTTATTAAACGAAAATTGAAATCGAAACGCGCATAAACATTCTCTCGAACAAATAGTACAAAATCCATAGTTTACAAAATATATTTGATGTATATTTTTGAGGAAAATATTCGTTAAATCAATAAATATATTTGTCAGATTTTGAAGACTTCTACTCTTTGCGAGAAACGTAATCTATTTAACTATTTTTATTTATCTATAACAAGAATTGCTCTCAGCTTGAACGTAACATGAAAATAAAGCAACATCTAGCAATAAAACAAACAAACCTAAGAATCTTCATTCGTTACTTCAGTTCCGTGAAAACGCACGCGAGAGACAACACTCACTCTATAAAATCTTCACCGAAGCAGGAAGCATGCGATCGATACTAAGCCGCTGCACTGGTCGCAATACAACCGCAATGATCGGGAATCATTCGTTCGCGAATTCCGTGTCTCGAAGGAGTTGAGAACGCGCTGTCGATTCGCATGTCGGATTACCAGCCGCGTCGCGCAATTTTCAACAACATAATGCCAATATACATTTGCATCCCATAGTAGGCCACGGCTTTGCCGCCGCAGCACCGCGGTTTCGTGCCCCGAGGCCGTCGCGTCGCGTCGCCCGATGCAGCTATATTATGCACACATGACACACGGACCCGGACGCGAGAGCACTATTCCCGCGCGAACGAATGATACGTGCGTAATCGGACTGCGGCAAGTGCGGAGGCTATTTCATCTCTGTTTATATACATCATCCGTCGCATGCGTGCGAAAACGAAATAATTCGGCAGTCTGCTTTATTAGATCTGATTTCGATTTCCTGTCATCGTGAGAATATAGTTTATCCTTCGAATAAGAAATGATTCTGAGCTTTATATTCAATATCTTTACTGAAAAATCTATACCTTATATATACCTAATAAAATCTGGTTGTCGTATTTCGCTAAACAAAATTTATGTAACATTCGGTAACATTTGTACACTTTTTTAACCGTATATCCGCGTTTGGTATCTCGCGTGGAAAAAATTGGTGTATTCGAGGCGTTAATGGACCATGTTCCTATCGATTCTCTCCTTTTGTTGAGTTGCACATCCAGTTTGAAAAGTTGCCAATAAAAGGCATAGCGAGGCGCGAGAATTCGCCCGACCTCTATGCCGCAGTTTGTATGTAAATGCATGCGTTACAGCACGTATGCACGTTTTATATCCCCGACGGCGCGGGCGGTTCAGCTTGTACACGCGATTTTAAAATGCACAACACTCGTCGCATGCGATGATATTAAATATTTACAGCAACAATTAGTTAGTACAATTTATCTTTATCTCAGCATTGTAATATCAACGCCGCGATACAAATTCACAATTAGACCCGACGTCGCTAATGACACGACATGTTCTTTCGGCCTTTTCATTCTCGAGTGCTCGCGAAATTCTCTCGTAAATGAATATGTACTTCAATAGAGAGAGTAAAGGACAATTTGTGTCTATGGAGCCTCATTTCGCGGACGCGTGCTTTGTATCGCTGAAGCGCGCGCGTAAATTCATGGAAAAACAATTAGGAATGTTGGTGTGAGCTTTATCGCACCGCAGGATTTACTGCCACTGATCGGAAAGATAGAGACAGCAACATCGGAAAATCGACACGACCGGACCCTTCGATTTTCTCGAAGCAAACGCCCCCAACAAAGGACCCTTCGATAGGATGACGGAATCTACACCGCGTGCCAGCGAGAAAAACAGAAAGAGTTTAATATATGTGAAAACGGAGTTTCTCACATAAGATTCTGCATCGAGACAAACAGCTATTGAATATTTATCTCGGCAACTTTAATATTAAATGTCTATTTAATTTTGCCGTTTGTTATGTTACTCGCAAAGACATTGCGGAAATATTCGTTTCTGAAATTCGTTGCAAAACACTCGCTAAATATCATATTATATCAGCGATTTGTAGCAAATATACAAAGCTTTTCGAGCGCACGAGATCAAGCAAATCGAAGGATGCAAAAAGGCAAAAATCAACGACGGAGAGCGAAAGAGTTGAAAGAATACGGTGAATTGTGAGAAGTTTTGTTTACCTACTTAAAAACAAAAGATCATACGTGTTCACCATGACAACTCATATGCACGCTGGCGGTTGTGTAATATCAGCATAAGGGATTTTGAAGTCACGTCACATTACGATGCGTACTGGTTACATGCAGGAACGCATTAGCATGCTGTATATATCGACGAATCGCGCATGCTGGCGATACCTACATACTAATCTACAGTTTCTCATTAGTCGGAAAGCCATCTTAGCAACGTAATCATTCGATCTGATTCAGTCTCCCTTAACGTGACCGTTTAAGCGATAAGCCCTAATTAACTAATTTCTGCGCTTTCGAATGCGTTAATCTCAGCATAGATCTTCTTGAGTCTCTCTTAGTAATATTCTAACACAGTCGCAAAAATCGGAATATTAAACATATTAAAAATAAAATATTGCACTTTTCTCTCGAAGCGTTTTGCTCACGTTCTTAACAGCTGAAAGACGTACGCTTTTGAAGATAGAAGAGAATTGAGATTTCCCTTTTAAAGAACAATCCAATTTAATCTAGTAATCCAGGAAAAGAGAGAGAGAGAGAGAGAGAGAGAGAGAGAGGAGAGAGAGAGAGAGAGAGAGAGAGAGAGAGAGAGAGTGGGGGAGGGGAGGGAAGGAAGGAGGGAGGGAAAGAAAGCAAAGGAAGATTAAGCAATAAAGTTTTGCCGAGATTCGGATACCGAAAAATAGCATTTCTATCGGCCGTTAAAAGATGCGCGTGCCCTGATCGATACGTTACTTTCATGGGATATCCAATCTCGTACGTGCAAATCGTATCAAGCATGTTGGACTTCTCTAAAGAAAGCGATCCTTCTAAACTGCAACGGTGCTGGCAACAGAAACTCGATCTTCCGTACATGCATCGTGTATGTACATGCGCCGAGTACATACTCGTATAGTTTCATAGGGGAGATGCGCTCTCACGTGACCATCGAGGAATATGATACCACGTATACAGGATGCCCTGGAGAAAATACTCGACAGCATAATACTTCAAGGAATTATTCAATTTTATCTGATGACAAGCGAGGATTTTTTGTTAGAATTCAATTACGGAACCATTCAATTTTATGAAATTAACGAATCGTAGTACGGCTCCTATTATAATATTCAAGTAAACAAATGTTCTTGAATCATTGTTTGATAGATACCACCAATCCGTTTTATTATTTAATTTGATAATTATATCCTTGGTTAATAATTACAAGTATCAATTTTTGAATAAGCTTTACAGGAATTTGCAGAGAATTTATTCAAAAAAAAATTTAATTAAAATATTGTTACTCTCATGTACATAAAACATTATGTATATACTTTTTTGTAATTTTAAGATAGATAAATTTTTAATTTTCTTGTTATATGTATATCTTACTATTTATTTTTCTCCTCAAAATTAAAACGTTAAAAACTTTGAGCTTATAATTTTTTCAAGAGAATCATACAATTAATTACAACAAACAGAGTGTACCGCTGAAGTTAAATTCTTATAAATTCTATTGTGAATATCGTCAATAAATTTAGACGCATAATGTGCATGCATACGTAACGCACATCGCAATCCATACAACACGGCGGGCAATATGCAAGTTCTTGTTCGTGATAAAGTGCCAGGCCATAGTCACAGTATACGAAGCATTTTCGGAGAATCCAATTTTCCAAGATTCTCAGCACCTTAACCCGGTATTATCTCTTAAGCGCGCTTGCTCCATAATCGCCTTGGCTAGGCCAGGACACGAGCGCTTAGTAAACACACCTATTTCGCAACCGTAAATCGCCGACGTAAACGGCGATGAGGTATGCTAGATCCCAATAAAACATCGAGGATATTCTTCCCATGTAATCACATATCTGCGGTTTTTACGCGGGAGGTAATAGCGGTTACTCGAAAATATATTGCATAAAATTGAAGCAATCGATTTTACTAATCATTATTGGAAATAACACGCTCAAACGGGTCGGGATGATGATGCGTAGCATTATGCGAGTGGCCCGATGAAAATTGATGAGAGAGAGAGAGAGCTCGCGGATGTATATGTATATATAATATTTCAATAAATATACATAAATAATATTAATCACGTCGCACGCTCGTGTAATGAGAAATATTACGTAAATGTACGCGAAGCGCATCGTATTTATTAAAATTCGCATTAAAATATTATGGCATGGCGAGGTCGCGTGCAATTTTAATCATCTCCCGATATAGGTGTACTGTGTAAAAACATGAGATGTTTCACGTAATGAACCAGCGCGTTAAAAAGAAAAGACGGAGCCGATAGATAATAGCTGATAGAGACGATAGAAAGATGGAATTCTGCGGGATATCAAACATTCGTTCGAAGCTGGACGAGCTCTCCGAGGTGAAAGAATATGGCAGGTGGACCGTCCGCGAATCTCCCCGTCGCCGTCGGTTTTCTTTTGATGCCCGGACGCGGTTCTAGCGAGAGAAAAGAGAGATCCTAAGGGTTAGGAATCCGTTATTATTCACGACGCGGACGTATCACGCTATCGACCCTAATTTTTTTTTATCGCATCACGACACATCCACTATAATAACTGCACACATGATAAATACCTGGACGGTATATCCATAAATAATTATTGTAAAAGTATACAGTAATCATATCTTATATATTTTAAAATGAAAGTGAGAAAATCGTGGCTAGATATGAGAAATACTGGTAAATGATGAGGCGTAAAAAGACTCACCACTCACCAGGATGCCGATGTCATCCTGTCGGTCTGCTCCTTCGCCCCTTGACCCTTCCCCCTTCTCCGCCGCGGCCGCGGCCGCAGCCGCGCCGACGCACAAGGATCACTCAACACTATCGGATCCGAAAAACACCACGACTAATTACCGCGCGCGTTAATTAACCGCCAGTCGCCACTCGACACTTTATTCGCGATGCACCTCAAGCGTGTAAGTGCGTAATACTCCGCCCGTCAATTCGCCCGGCACTCCCGATTCTCCCGAAGCTCGTTTTGCCTGCCCGTACGCGGTACGCACTTACGCAGCGCGAACTGCGCGAAGTTAGGTGAAGGTGGGAGTGATGGGGGAGAAGGCGACTTCGACTTCTCGGAATCGGTTCGAGGCTCGACTACGCGATTCAAAACAAACATCTCAAATATCAAAATAAGATTGTTAGAACTCTTAAATCTGTTTCTTTTAACTACTGTCTCCTTGTTTTCTCGCGTAACATTTTAACCACATTAATAATTATCTAGTTTACGATTAAATTGTGGTGTGGATTAATTAATAATTAATGCACTTACCCAAATAAAAATTGCTCTCTTTTTCGATGTAATAATATATGAAGCACAATTCGCTTACCTGAAACAAAAAACAAATAGAAAACAGTCAATATAACATGTCACTACTTTGGCGAAATTAGCACACATCATCGTTATATAAAAGATTATCATGATGAGAGGCGAGAGTGCGTCAACATAGTAGGTATGTTATTACAAAAAACGTTTTTGCATTGAAATTTTTAATTACAAAACACCCCATACGCAGAATAAAACACGAATATATTCAGGCTTTAGGGACAGAGAGAAAGAGAGAGAGGGGAAGGTGCGACAGATAAATAAATTTTTTAAATAAGAAAAAGACTCCCGACTGCTGCCTAAAGTAAGTTAAATAGTAATTTTAAAAAACAAAAAAAAAAAGAAAAAACTAAAAAATTAAATGATAAAAAAGACAGGTTTAAAAGGTTTAAAATAATAATAATAATAAAACAAAATGTCTTAAAAATTAATTGGTGATAAATAATAAACAAATATAAAAAGGTAATAATTTTCTAAATACTTAATACATAGGTACATAATAAAAAATACTTTTTTATGCTATAATTAATTAAACATTTAAGAAGAGCAGTCGGGAGACGCCACGCCAAATCTCTAATATTTCTCAATCATATTTTCTATCTTACAATATTAATACTAAATATATGAGATGCACACATATACATATACATATATAGGTACATATGTATATAACGTACGCTGTGTGTATGCGCGCGCGCGTATGTGTCTGTGTGTGCATATAGTATATGTATACGAATATATGTACATACTAAGAAAATAAGTATAATTTATCCGCCAAATAAGTATAAAATTTGACGTAACTCATTGTCAGTCGATAGCCAATAAGAGAACGTACAAATAAAATATATTGTTTCTCCGTTTTTTTATTAATACAACAATTAATGATGGATAATTATAGCGTACGGTTTAAACCAAGCTTGATCAATGAGAAACTTATGTGCTGAAGCACATGTCAAAGTATGTTGTAATTACCGAGAAATGAGGTAACAACGATTCGACCTCGGTGAAACGCATACTCCCTCGGTTTTCGTCAACCTTCAGGCAGCAGTCGGGAGTTCGGGAGTAAAAACTGAGACATCCATGCACGCAGATAACAACATGGTCGAAGGCTCCCGATTTACGTTAAAACCGCCAGCCATAATCAGGGGGTTGGTTGCTAAGTTATTACATTGTTTGCTCAAAAGCTTCAATATCTACCCTTCGCTGTTATCTTCTCTGCTCGTCTTTCACTTTAGGCGAAATCGCTCTTAACGATATAAAGCGAAATATTAATCTCTCCTTAAATCTCTGATATAAGTCATACTTTACATGGCTTTTCCGAAAAGTTATTTTAAACTTATTAACCGATCTAAAGATCTGTTATTAATTACTGTCGATATCCCTCCTAATTCGTAATAAATTATTCGTGATTAAATTATTGTACATATTAAGTATATTATATATATATACATATTTGAAAACCTCGACGGATGAATTCAATATAAAATAATTATATTACATTCCTTTTTGCACTTTTATAGTTGTCCATAAAAATGTTATTTTAATAAAACATTTCCGTCGAACCACATGCAGCACATGAAGAATGTATTATCCCCGTCGTGAACTTAATCGAAACTTCAATACTGAATCCATGAATAATAGTGTCACCTAACTTCATCTATAATGTACAATGAAGTTTAAAGCTATTCCCAAACCCGTTTGCAATTCCAAATTGTAGAATGCGCCATCGGGCTGTCGAAGCAAACGATCGAACGGTAATAATTGTTTGGAGATGCAACGACCTGCCGTCTCTCCACAAGCAAATAAGCGGTGACCGTACAAGGGAATTTGTGATTTTGGTTCAACGACCATTCGTCGAACATAATCTTTATTGTTCTCGGTTCCGAATGCTGTCAATGCGAGTCTCCAGCGAATCTCCTACCGAATATTACAGATCATTCTATGTAAACTCAATTATATGTAAATATTTCGTTGCATTGGCGATATGCATACACTTACACACATATAAACTTTATTGTAACGAAACAACGTTCTCGTTTCTGATCTCTCGATGGAAATTCCCGCCGCAGAATCCTCGGAATCCGATTGAGGATGTATCGATTGATGCTGAATCGGAACATTCTAATTTTACGTGGGCGTAAAAATTTCGGTCGCAAACCCGCGGGAGACGCGTGTCCTACAAATGTGTGCCCGGAACAATCTTCTTTTACTTTCGACTTTAATGACAATGCGCGCGGATGATGCTAACGTTTCTCACTTTGAGGAAAGGTGCTCCAGTTTCTCTCTCTCTCTCTCACTCTCTCTCCCTCTCATTGCGAGTAAGCTTTTTTGTCAGTTCTTTTCGTGCCACTGCAAAACCGCCGCGACAAACGCGGACAGCGAGAATGGCCGCCGAAAAGAGCACTTTTTTGTGTTTGCTTTCGGTCTGGTTAGCCTTCTCTACGATTAATTCTGTTTAAGATTAATTCTCTTATTCCACAGAATTTCACACATTTTTTATCCTAAGTAGAATATTTTTTAAGCAGCAATTAAGTTGATATTTGAAACAGATTATATGGTAAATATCCATATCACATCCATCTACTTATTATTATAGTTTTAGCAAAGTACATCTTTTCACAATGCTTCACCTGCAGTAATAAACTACAAATTTAATTTCTACGGAGGTAAAATTTATCTGAAATTAAACGAAAGATAAAATGTTGTTATCCATTCATATCTTTTGATTTCAAAAGAACTTTTATCCTCATACATGAGACTTTCGGAAAGTCTTGGCTGGATAACGCGCGCGTGCAAATCGCCGAGGCGATTAATGGACGATGTGAAAAATATCGCGAGCTTTTAAGAGTGCATAATCTTCGGGGCTAAGCTATTACGCGTGCGATCTCCGGTACGTAGCAAAGCCGAAGTATAATCTTTCTTCAAGCAACCGTGATATCGTAAACGCGCGGCGTATAAAGCATATCGCCCGGCTGGGTTACATAATGCGCGAACGTAAATAGAGGCATAATTCAAAATTGCATATAAGACGGCAAGTTACGATCCTATAACTCGTGCAGTGAAGTGATTGCATCCCGCCGATACGCGTTTGTCCTGATAAATATCTGAAAGTTGTGCCGTAAGTTCGTCACTGACGTCGTTTCTCCTTTATGTAGCTTCTATCGCGATCCGCGCGCTCCGAATCCTGCCGCACTTCGGCATCGATTTTTCGCGCGCGACTTTCGTTCGGTCCTTTCAGATATCGTACTATGCCACGTCGTGTCGTGTCGTGACTAAAAATGTACCGAATTAATATCACCCGTCAATCTCCATAATCCCGGGACATGCCGCGGTACATCGGAAATAGCGCGTCCTCTTTCAAAAACTTCCGGAACACTGACAATATTCACGGCTACACAAATTCACAATGGCAGCATCATTTTTGTAATTCGACGACGACACTACGCGACATATACCTCTGTGAAAGCTTTCGCGACAATGGCAAAATTTATACGTGTCACAATTCGCAACGTCACTCTACGTTTTGGCAATCAATCCTATGCTCTATAATTTACTCAATTGTCATGCGCAATATCTTTTCCTATGAGTAATTGGTCAATATAAAGATACGTTAACGCGAGTGAAAACTCCCGAAATACAATAAAGTTGGACATTTATTATACTTTTGACTTCGGAACTTGCTAAAAATTAAACCATTTTATTGTTAACATTTTTGTCGCAAGAAAATAGACTTTTAATTGGCCGATCTTTAAATATATCTTAAATATTTCTCGTTATACCTATACATTTTCTACGTATCATGTGAATAAAATAACGATACCCTGCATTTCTATCTTTCTGGATTTTTCACTTTATCGTGAAACAGACAATGCCAGATGGGACCGCTTGAATCGAACATGACGAAAGATTTGCCGATACGTTCCTTTTCGTTTACACTACGAAAGGATGCACTCTTGGCGGATACTGCAAGAAATAACACGCCTTCGGAAGAATCGAGACACGACGCATCGTGTCAACAGTACGATCGCAGGTCACCGACGTGTTGTTCGTTTCGGAGCGAAAACGTGTAACGAGTTAACGTAACCAGGTATTCCCCGTGGTATACCTGGAAAACTAGGCCGCACTATCCACCTGCTTGTCAAAACTTTCGTTGGTGAGTTTTGCTGGATGGTGTACACATGTGTATATGTAGGTACGCTGCGCAACCTATCGAAGCGGGCACGGCCGCATTTGCGAATATGCACGAATAATCGTGGGGGTGTGGGTGTGGTAGATAACAGCGAAAGGGCGCGTCGTTCATGAAACGTGCGCGCCAATTAAACTCTTCGAGTCTTCGCTAGAAATTATGTAGAGTGTCCCACAAAGTCCTTATAGTAGTAAAACTTTATTCTCTAACGAACCCTGCAAGGCAATTTTCTCTCAGAGAAAATTTGATCGGATGTCGTATTTCTTTTTTTATAAAGCTTTTCAATGTTCAAATTTAAATATTTTCGTAAGAAGAAACTTGGTAATCCGCACTAATTAAGGCTGTGTTAAAATTCATTTGAGATTAAATGGAGAGCAATATTTTGCTTTTCATTTGCAGCCCTGAAGCAGCCCTTAATTTGTGAAATTTCGTAGATTTAAAATCGCTTACATCACGGAAATTAAACTTTAACTTAATTAACGGATTTGCAAATAAAAGGAAGAGGAAATGATGTGGGAAACGCAGAACATTTTCATGTTACAACGCAAATGAATTGGGGAAAATTGGGTTGTTATCTGTGATAGTTTTGACGGAGCAATCGCGCCGTTGTTATATTGTTATATTGTGGTGCTGATGCTCAAAATACTCGACGAAATTAACCACGCTGACCATGTTAAACAAAACTGGCTATACACAAAGTAACCTCGTGCAACAAACGGAACATCATTTAACGATAAAGACAAAATTATTGTGGGCTCGTGTCCCGACATCAAAATTACGCTCGCGGTCGGCTATTGATGTTTCGATCAAAGGATATATTTGATAAATGAACATAACGCTCGTGTGTATTTAAAAAAGAATGACGGCTGAGAATCTACTCGACGCACGATGACGAACATAGTGTAAATGTAGCGTGCGACACTGTCGCGAAATAATTTGCGCAGAATACGCTGTCATCGACGGGAATAAACAACCGGGGATGACTGCAAAATATTACGGTGACGGCTACTGCGGAAACTCGATGACTCGTCTCGACTTTCATTCTTTCGCGTACACGCGAATAAATCAGGCACAGTAAACAGCCAAGATTCAATTAAAAGATAAAGCGTATGAGCTACCGTTAGGTACATAACGCGCGCGCCTCGCTCGCGTTTCAATCGATACAGATACACAAAGTTGCAGCATCACGCGCGTTAAATTCTTATCGCGTGCGCGAAATTGTCGAGAGAGTCGGAAAAAAGTCAAAGATAATTATCAAACGGTTGCGCACGCGATTCCGATCCGACGCGATACGATACGCGACGATGACAGATCGCATTTTCTGCTAAATAAAAATTACTGCTGCTTATCGATCACCTTGGACTATGAGATAAGACGACAAATACTTTTGCGGTTAGAAAATTACAGTGATAAGTCCATATGGCAACGGCAGCTTCGTTAAGACTCAAGTGTTTTCGCACTTATCTACAACTTTACTCTGTCCTTTCTTGAACTTTATCGAAAGAAAACACTGCTGAAGCACCCGCGTGCGCTTAGAATGGTAAAGAAAAAAAGTGATAGAGTTTCACGAACTAACGTAGTATGTAATTATGCTTTTTCAGAATTATTTTCTGGTCGACAAACTACGGTAGCCTTCCCGGAGAGATTATCTATCCCTCAATGCCGACTTTATGCATTTTCATGAAAATGTCGAGTCGTATGCATTGTACGTAACGTATCTCTTTGTAACATCATATTGTCCATTTTAACGTCTGTTTGTCTTAATGATATATTGCTTCTTTTATACTACCATATTGTTCGCTTTTGTTTTCCACATTTCGCGGAAATCATTACCTTCTGCATTAACAGATAATCTTTCCAATATTTTGACTGATGTAATTTATTTAATTACATAGCAAATGGACAAACATTGCGATGAAAATAATTGTTAATTCAGTATGTAATCGACTTTGCTGTAATTATGCATGTCACTAATAAACAATTTGACATTTCTGTTGTATGCAAAGGAATAAATATACATATATCAATAATTGAACAATATTTATGCGTACAAGCAGAAATGGTGGCGGATAATTAATAAAAATGCAAAGAATTTAAGAATTAAAGCGTCAAGAAACCTCGAAAATAACAAAATATCTCATCATTGCAATGTGCCATTGAATATACGATAATCACTTATTATCAATTATACGTGATAACGATGGAATATTAAATCTTGTTGTTTAAGATTTGAAGTCAAAAAGTTTTATATATATCAAAGTGTAATAGTAATATTATATTACAACGAGACCGCGGGTAACAAAATAGTATATCATATTGACTTCAAAATAATGATCTAAGTGAGTAAGTACTTTGGTTCTTTTCAGAAAAAAATCATCTTTAATTATTTAATTTTTAGCCATATGGTTAACATGATATATACCTAAATATATGAAATTTTAGTTATACGTCTCAGTTAATTATACAATGTACAAGATGATTTTCATACTAATGTGACGCATGTAATGATTAATGATACTAATTTTGTGATATCTGTAATTATTGATGATACATGATAATAGTTGTCCATTATTACAACATTAGTTAGTTTATTGACCTAATATGTCATCTGTGATACACGGATATGCCTAATGACCGCAAGATTATCTTTTCAGTAAATATGGACCAGTCACCAGAGGACATATTAATACCTTTTAACCACGCTATACTATTCTTTATAGTTTATACTATTATTAGGTGATCAAAATTTGCGATATTATTGTCTATTTTCGTATAATACATGTTACTCGCCATATCGTGTTTGCATTACCACAGCACACAAAATTGAGGAAATATTTCAAGACAAAGCCTATTATACACATTTATACTATTAATAATGAAAATATAATATTGGACGAGATAAACTATTGCGCTAATATATTATTGAGTAATTAATTGCTATACGTTGATACGATGTGCCAGATCAAGAACAATTTTATTTACTTGACGATGTAAACAATATTTCTCTCGTTTTTTATGTCGTTAAGGATTTTTTTCGTTATCAAACGTGATTCTTGCAACATAAAGAAACAAAGTTGAAATTAGTTAACTAGTTTTACTCGCGTATCAAGACGAAAAGACGTGCGCTGTCGCAATTATAGATTTGTATCGCTTTCAGATGTGTCTCGTTGCATACATTTGGCAGCGTGATTGTCCTGCGGGCCCTGACAATGACGACACCCAGTGCCAATAACGTGCCTTTAAGCGGGTTAAGGCAATTTGCATCAGAGTGACCATGCGCGCCTGAAATAGGTCGCTCTGCCATCCGTCCGCGGAACCTGATGATTTTTTACGGGAACAAGTTCGTCGGCCGCGAACGGTCGGCGTTTGCATACAAACCATGGGCGGAGGCTAGAAATATCCTAGAACTGAGTTCGACTTGAAACTTCATGAATATGTGAAAGTACCTGCACGCCGGTGCTATACGTAGGCTCATGAAAGTTTTAATCAGACGCGTGACACTTGATATTGGGCCGCGCGTTGCCGAAAGACCTCTGGTAGTTGGCTGTTTAATGTTTAATCTACTTAGGCACTAGTGATAAAGCGACGGTGACAAAGCGATACCTACACGATGAACTTTATCCCGTCAATCGAATAAAACTGTAACTGCGGGTCTGTCCATATAGATTGAATCTAATTTCATTATTAAACGCAAGCAATTGTCGGCAAAGTCTGTTGGCGGATCGAACGGTTGAGTCGGCCATTGTCCTTTTTCGTGATTGTAATATTAATGCGTCAGAATATGTTAGTTGTACGAAACCCAGCGTTATGCTATACAACATAAGGAAAACCAATCGATTTCAGCTGAATCCGAGTCCGATTTATAATTATAGTTGTATTAATTGCCAAAAATACATAAACAAGTATTTCACATTAATGTAGTTATAAATTGGAGTAAGATAAAATTTTAAATATATTATATCTAATCCCTACGTTGCAATATACACGTCTTATTATTAAGAGCCCATAGTTTTTTTTATTTCTCTGAGAAGAATTGTCAGTTAATCTATAAAAATCAGAAAATTGACCCAATGATTTCTTGTTTAACTGCGTCAATTGTGAGGTAGTATAACTCGCAAAGACGGCAGGAAGAAAAAGGAATTCTAAGGCTGTCGCTGAGCACACCGCGATCTCTCTCCCGTCTCTTACTGACAAATCGGGGAGATAGGTTACCCACCGAGGGAAATGGAAGGGAAAGCTTTTGGAAGAATTACGAGAGGCGAACGATGTCGCGGACAGAGACACGCCGTGTCGATATCTCTTGTACCCGAGATAAGAATGTCCTCCGTCGAGCGCGCATGGGGCACGAATGAAAATGGATCGGTCGCGGAAAATCCACGTGTGCGGAGACGAATCTACCTAACGAGATGCACTCGCGAACATTTCCGAAAACATTTCAAATGTCTGAGATGGATTTATTGCACGCTTACACGTCTCGAGATTACGCTATATGCTTCTAGCTTGAATTAAATAGGGGACGAGGCAATATCACTTTGAAGAGATCTTATAATTTACCGGGACCCGTCGAGCGCTTCTGCTTTCATCCAACGGCTTGATTTTTCTTAACAAGTATAAGAAAGAGAAAAAGAGGGAGACATTTCTCATTGCGGATTTTTTATCTCGGAATGAAGTTCCTCGAATAAAAAAAAGGAGGTAAAAATATAAAATCCAGTACGAGATAATCAGGATGTGTCGCAAGATACTCGCAAGCGGATTCATACTTTGAAGATGACACTTCTTGCAAAAGCGTTTTTCGCAACCGCGCGAGGCGTTATTCTCGACGAGGGTGGAATGAAATTTTGCCGGTTCGAAAAGCGCGAGCGGAGCAACGTTCCCGGTGACAGAAGTTTTCAGCTTGGTGGAGGAACAAGTGAAAATGTCTGAGATGCCCGGAAGTTCCACGCCAAGTTATGGCAGCTTTTTTCCGCGGTGGACGTCAACGCGGAAAGGCGGTTTGTTACTATCTCTGGCGTTCCCGGACGAATTTCAGCCAGGAGAAGGAACAGGTGGAGGACGAAGAATAATGCTCTCTTCGTGGGTAGGTGCACCTCCTTGTGCCGCCAATTCGCGAAGATTGAATTGTCTGCCCGACGGAGTGACTTGTTGTTACGCGGCTTACACCGGCGACGAGCTTGCGACCTCCATCTGCGCGATGAAAAATCTTGGCGGCGGCGCTTCACGTTCAGCAAAGCGGTCGTAATGAGACGTGCTAGGACTTATTGTTAGCTTCGCAGCCTACTTGGATGCAATTTTTTAGTAATATGTTCAAAAATGTAGCTAATCTGAAAAAATAGATGTACTAGTACGATAAACAATAATTTCTTGTTTAAAAAAATTGGTTTATTTCATTGTGTTAACTTTTTCTCTCACGTGTGTATTTATTTATGTAATTATTTATCGATAAAAAACTGTAAACTCTAAAAGAAACTGTGATTCACTAATGCCAAAACTTGGCGAATGCGATTTCCTGTTATATTTCATCCCGGCCCTATTAATACTGATTTATCTATCAACATCTATTCACATTGAAAAGTTAAGGGGATCACGCAGTTGGTTCTTTCCGGAATATACTGCAGTATTAACAGATATGATAATCAAGCAAAAACTAATTAGCGAAAACTATTCTCAGAGAGAAGACGTGAAGAAAAAGATGGAAAAAAAGGAACGAAGAAAAGCCATTGATCATGAGGGAACAGTACACACAGAGGATATTGGAGCGTGTAACCATCAGCAGAGGGTACGAGGAATACTCGAGACATTCGGGCGCCAGTAGCAAAGCAATTTTTTGATAGGATCAGTCGACTCGCGTCGGGTCCGCCCACTGTTTCTTCGTTTTACTCGCACCCCGTAGGAGATATAAAACATCGAAAATGGACTGCAGTTTCTTTTTTCAACGGGAAGACTATCGGGAATTTTCTCGCGATGCAGCCAACGAGCAGACATACGAAGCATACAGGATCTTTGCACTTTCCTTCATTTACGGATTCTTTGAACAATTTAAAATCTAGTTCTCCTTAAAGAAAATTTTATTTGACCTCCTCTTTACCCATAATTCTTTAACATCCGACTTTAACTTTTGCAACATTCAATTTCAGCTTTCTAGTATCATAGTTAACTTCATTGAAAATAAAAAAAAGAACTAAATTTTTATGATAGTTGGTAGTTCAACTGTTAATGATTAATTGTAGAGAAACTGCTAAATTCCTATTAAAATCAATTTCTTTTTACGTAATATATGATACTTCTGTTCAAATTAAATCTCTAAATTGACCCAACGACTCGTACATAAGAATATCTGATGAGCGATTGGAAGCACCTTTTATATTTTTGGATCGTATACAATATCTTCTTCTTAAGAGATGACACTTTACGTCATCATACCTGCGAGCATCAGCTCGTATCAAAGTGTAAATGGCTCTTATTACCGCATAACGGATTCGAGTTGACGACCATATATATGGTACTTCTTTTGTTGAAATGCGGAAATACGAGCGGTTAAGGATGAGTTGAGGACACGCGAGACGGTCTCCTACACTCACGCTAACGGTAAATCCTTCGCTCATCCTTTAAGAGATTGCAGACGTAATAAGCGGTAGTTTCTTTTTTCTTGCCGTTCTCTGGTCAAGCGCAAAAAAAATAGTTCCCAAAGTTATATTACATTTGGTGCCTCGGCGAGATATAAGTTTATAAGTAAAATCATTTTTCTAATGCTATATCACTCGTGAAACGATCAAAATCAAATGGATTAAAGCATCTGATAAATGGAATTGTGCAATAACTTTTAATGATAATTTGGTAATTGTCACTTTTAATAATCTGTTGACACTACTATGTGGATATTTTAATGATTCTAGAATAATTATTTATGACTAATGCAAATGTACATAAGAAATTTATATCTTTAGTTATCCGATGATCTCAATTCCACCTTTTTGATCTTGTTATGGACTATGCCATCACAAGCGCACTATTAACAAGTACCCTGCATTTCAAATTGAAAAAGAAAAGAAAAAGAGCTCACAAGCGATTTCTCAAAAATGAGATTTTAAGTCTTTTTTTAGTCAGAAAGGTTTAATGTCAGCTTCCCTCCGGGCTCGATAAAAACCTCGACAAAATAAAATACAGGGGACTCGTGTCGCTGGAGCGACGCGTAAAAAGCGATGGCCGGTATTACAGAGGCATTAGAGCCAATCCAGATCTCTGCGATGGACCAGCGACAAAATACGTCGGATATTTTCGACGCGAAAAGCGCCCAGGTCAAAGAATCGCGAATACCAGACGAAGCTTACGCTTTCGCTCTCGCGCTGAATTACATTCCGATCGCTTCACTTGCCGATGAAACGCTGCATTCGGTGCATCCGCTTATTGTATAGAGTGTCAAAAGTATTCGTCGCTTGAGGCAGTTTGTATCTCTACGAAGCAACAGTGTCGATCACTTTCGGAAACAATCATTCTCATGGCCAATGATGATACCCTTTTGTCAAATATATAATATTTATTGTATATTAATTCTTCTCTTAGCTTCAGTTACTGTTGAAATATCTAAATTAAAACGTTAAAATTCTTAGTTGGGACGAGAAGAGAATAAATTTTTCATAAACTTTTTTTTTAACACAACGTGTAGTAATTAACGTACCGTGGAAGTACCGTCAAATGTTACTTTAGAAATTCCTTGCCTCACTTTTATTCGCTATAGTATAAAGTTCCAGAGATTTTTATCGTAGTTCCCTGATTTTCCGGTTTTCCGGACTTGTAGCAATCTTAGATACTATCTCACGCTGTACCCCGCTTAGTAAATATACAGTGTTTTACCGGAATCGTTTCTGTATTGCCGTCTCCCTTGATCTTTTGAAATGTTTTACTCGGAAAAAAAATTGGCGACTCGGGCAAAGTGCTTTGCATTCATCGGCACTTAATGCGCTCTCGTGCATATTGAAAACCGAGGGAAAACTCGGCCTAATATCGGTCGCGTGCGAGGTAATAGAGGTGAATATATAGTATTGTGGAACAGAAACTCCTTCGAGGTACGAAAGGCAAAAGCGTACCGACTCACACGCAAGGGGAGATTCTTGTTTCGTGAGTTCACCGAACCGATCGTGAAGCAACCTTTTGGAGTTTTCCAAAGAACAAGTGCTGTCCGCATCATAAACTAATTAAAGATATAAAGGGAATTTAAACGCGATGCAGCAAGTAAATAAAACGCATTCTTCTAAATCTAAATGAATCCAAAGATAGTAAGGATAAACGATCGCAAACGAATATTTAGGACAAATATGATCGAATATAATAGTCTCTTTTCCTTTGATGTACCGAAAAGAGATAGAATATTTCGATGTCAATTTGGACTCATTTCATCATGCTCATGATTTATCGAAACAAGTTCGTTCACACATTCGTGTTTATTCGCACTCTTTATTTAATCTTTATCCGAATATGAAACAGATTATTCTACTTGTCTACCAACGTGTAGCAACAATTTTTTTCCCAAAATATATTGTGTATAATGTATTTAACGTGCAGCCTCTTTTAGTTCTAAATTAAAAAAAACATATTAAAGAAATAATATTATTCATCTATCCTCCTGTATCGGCAGAACGGATGATTCGTACAAATTAATTTATAATTTCTCAAATCACTTTCGGAGAAAGGTACGACGCTTGATAACCCTGACTCAATAATTAATCGTTGTCAGAAGCGAGATGTGTCGTAGGCACGTCAGCCGTGTATATCCGATATTGCGGCAAGGATATTGGAGTCGGCAAAGGCGGAACGAGTTAATCCAGTGCGCGCGAGAAAATCTGGCATTAAAGTTTCATGAATGGGGGTGCCAGTTCGGTTTCGCGTTCGCTCGGTCGGTCGGTCGCTTTTTTCCTATATCACAGCAGCGGACCGCGTAATATTAGTTGAACCGCTACATCCCGGCATAAATAGCCGAAATCGATGGTACGTTGCCCGGGGAACGGTGGAACCATTGGCGCGATTGCCGCGAGCAAGGACGATACATCCTGAGCCACCGCTGCTGCCGCCGCCGCCGTCGTCGTCGTCGTCGTCGTCGTCGTCGTCGCTACCATCGACTCAGTGTAGCCGCAGCTGTTCCGATTCCTTGCGAATAAATTATTCACGTTTTCCGCCCCCAGGCTCGCATGGTACGTACAGTCGCTCACGCGCACGGCCGCGGTCTTCCGGTCGAAATGCGGTTAAGCTCGTCTTTGCGCGGGCCCGGAAGCCGTGCTGGATGGCCTTCGTTATAATTGAACCGAATTCAAATCCCGCGCAACGGGCGGAAGCGCAATCGTCGCGATCAATGTTTGATCCTGGCGATTGCGCGGCGATGATTAATAATGGGCAATTAGCGCGGCCGTATCTAATTATTCATGGTTAACGTTCATTAGCGCCGATCGACCAGCTTGATGCTGGGGTAAAGAGAAAACGGAACAAAGACCACGTGGGAGAAAAGCGCTCCGGCTTTTCACGCGACTATGTCTTACTGTGATCCCATCACGTTAGTCACGTAAAATTTTAGATAATGAATGGGACGTGGGATATTTGAATCTTATACGGTTCACGAATAAGAGATTGATGTAACGGTGCATTATGAAATTGTTATGGTAGCATTAAACACCATTCGATATATCAATCACTAGAAAATGTGACTAATTGAATAAAAATAATCATATTTGTGTGATATATATCAGAGTTTTCATAATACAAGTCTACAAAAATAAATTTAAATAGATGTACTTAATAACCTACATACTCTCAAAACTTTTAATCTTTTTCATGCCGTTCGTTTGTCTCATCCATTTTATATCGGTGAAAACTAGAACTGTATTATCTGTTTAATAGCGGTAAAAATATAGATGTTTGACATATGTCACTTCTCATATAATATAAAACTGCATATAAAAGTGCATTCAAATAAAATGAAAATTCCTCATCACTCATGCTTCGTCTATTTCATATCGGTGATGTCTAAAAAGTCCTGTAATATCTGGTATTAACGAGGTATGTAAAGACTTGGGCCCGTAGCGGTCGTATAACTGGCCATTCGCATTCTCGCAATGGGTTCATCGACCATTTCGCGGTGATGATCCCTTGCGCCAACAGCGGGCGGACAAAACCGTCGGCTTTGAAAAACGAGAGCGTCGTGATCTGGTATCGCCGAACCACGTCGTAACGCCCGCGCTCACATCGTCCCTCTCTAAAGCAGTATAACGAAATAGGAGTCGAATTACGTACATACGTCGTCGGCTTTATTCTCGTCGTAAACATCCGTCGGATGCCTCAGGTTCGCTCGTCGCGCGAAATGCGAGTCGGACGAACGAGTGCGATGCGTTTTCGGTCGTGATTGGTGCAACGCGATGGAGAGCTGCCGCGGGGATGACTCTTTCCGGATGGAAAAGCGATGGACCCAGACCCGATCATTGAGAACTTATCTATTCTCTCCATCGATTCACATTATACCGACGACTCGACGAGTCACGCTTTCGTCCCTACGTATCTATCGGAACATTTGCCGGCGTATAACATGAATCGCTAAATGCCGAACATTAACTGGCTGAGCCAGTCGAATCAAATCGTTTGCGCTTTTAATCTTTCGATTTGCAACAAAATATCCATGTATTTGCGAAACGTATAGTCTTTAAACAAACGTAGATGGAAATATTAATATTAAAAATAATTAATACTATTTAAAATATTTAGTAGGTACTGTTTAATATTATCGAATAATAATTCAATTTGTCTGGTATGATCTGATAAATCTGTTTAAACAATTATTTTGCACTGTCTTATTTTGTCTTATTTGAATATGAATGTAATCATGGAACACACATCAAATTGATAAAACACTGGTCAATTTCATCGAGGAAAAAACTTTTGGGTCGCTAAAATATTTTTCTCGCGATAACAATTCCACATCAATTGTTCGGTGGGAATCGAGGTGGGAATTTATAGACCCGTAAAAAATCTAACTTGGCTGCATTCGCGTTTGACTTTGATATAACTTGCCTTTGATAACTTTCGATATATGACGCGAACGAGATCGATGCACATCGTGCGTTCGACTGATTGTGAAATTCATTAATTCGTTAATTCTATACCTTAGTCATTAATTTCAACTCTTTCAAATTTTTCATTCAAAATCTGAATTTCTTATAATTTATTTTCACACAGACAATACACAAAAATGTTGAGAAAACTAATTTTTAAAAAATAATTTTTAGAAAGTTGTTTTTTATCGCTCTTTATTTCAAAAGGATTATATAATTGTTGTAGCGTGTTACGTTTTCTACACTACACAGATGCAGAAGCATGCGCGAACATCTAAATAAAGGAATTCGTTTTAGCAATCGCGTCGCTAGCCAAGTGCGATTTCGAGAAATTGGCTGTTCCCTCAACCGCGAATCGCCAAAGACACGGACGCCCTTGTGTTCCGACAAACGAGCATACTTCGACATCAAGGGGCAGAACTCTCCCTTTAATTGGACAAAGTTCTTGCGAGAGAAAAAATCTGCGAACAAAGGCGGACGATCGGCTTTTCTGCTATACTGCCGAGGACCGTTAGAGAGATATACATATACACTTATAGGATGTTCCAAGTTCGTCTTATTATTTAAATGCAGAAAAAACTATGATTTATAACAATTTTTAAACTATGTCGACAAATCTTAAAAATATGACTAGTAAAAATAAAACAATCTTCTTATTAAATTAAATTGATATAAATTTTATTTTATCAAGAAATTATAATATTAAAATTAATTATTAAAATTTAGAATGCGAAAATTTTTAGGGAAGTAGATCTAATTCAAGTAATTATTTAATTAATTACAAAAACTTGTTAAAAATTATAAGATTACTAAGACACCCGGTATACGTTCTCTAAAAGGAAAGCGATAAGAGGCACAGAGGAAAGAAATAGTGTAAAGGGTTGACCAGGCAAGTAGTCGGGGGTGAACAACCTCGTAAGCCAGATATTTTCCACTCAATCTAGTGGCCAATAGCTCGAAACTTGGGCTTTTATATTCAGAAGGCGACGAATGCCTCGAACAAAAGGAAAAGAAAAACAGTTGCGGGTACCCCGTTACAATAAGAAGATAAAAAGAAAAAGATTTACGCAACTGCACTCTGATATTCGATATACTTGTTTCTATAATAACAATATAATGAGCTGAACATAAATAAATATAATTCTTCTAATGCTTATTAAGAGAGTATTAAGGAGGCTGTGTAAGGCTGAGGTGGGCAGTGAAGGGATAGCGCTTTAACACAATGGAAATATGGAGTGCTGCCAATCTAAAATAATTATACATATTTAAAACAACATTAATCTAAAATTTTAATAAAATATGGAATAAAATGCATTTAAAATGCAAAGAAGATTAATGTTTATTTATGTAAAAGTCTCTCATATAAATTTATATTTTTCTAAACAAATTTTATTATTATTACTACAAGTAATGACTTGGTAACGGTGTAGAAATGAAAAACCGAAGTTGGTAGAACTACAATTGATTAACAGAATAGACTCTCGATTACATTTAAGGTTACATATTAGGTTACATTTTATGTCAGAATCTTCCCGTGTTTTTTGACAGCATTGTCAAGTTTTCTCCATCACACAGCTCTGATGACAAAAATATTGTATCTTGACTTATATTTTTTTAGTATTGCAAATAAACTATGTGGTGAAATGGTTCGAACTTTAGTACGTACTTTTAATAGTATACTTCACATATTTCACATAAATTCATTCGCTTCTTAATATTTTAAATAATGTTTTTATTGAAAATAGATATGGAGAATCGGGTTTCTCATAAAAGTGCCTTATAAAATGTGGAATTTTGATATTAATTTACGTAAAAATGGGCTGGTGAAAAAATCTGAAAAAATTTACATGTAACCGTTATTTGTAAAAAAAACTTCTATTATAAATTTCATGCCATTCTTATCATTTTGCATTATCCTTAAAGCTTCCTTAAGAGAGAGATGGAAATGTATAATAAAATAGAATAAGAGCTTTCTAATAGTTTAGATTACTATACGAAGAAATATATTTTTAGCAATCCCCCCCCCCCCGGCGCGCGCGTAAAAAATAATCGCTATAGTATTTAAAGAAAGTATACACACACTACTCACTAATATGGCGATATTTAAGAAAAAATTAGTTATTATGAAATACCATATCGTTGTTCAGTTAAACTTCAAAACCATAAAACCTTTATCATTTACCTACTTCTGCGATTAATACTTTAACATACTTGTTATTTTGTAATACGCGTAGTTCTCACAATGGTGGACATAGGAGCAGAATGATACGCATACTAAGAAGGAGAGGCGCTAATGAAAAGAATAATGACCCCATAACAGATTCTATGTGCCGACGCCAGAGATGAACAATCGTCCCAGATCCATTGCGCCGTACAATGGACGACGATTTATCGAACCTCCGGCCCGATCCTCCGGTCTGACGTCAAAACCTGGCACAGCTCGATTCGCGTCGCACACTTTGTGCGTGCGTGCTATACAGCAAAAGACGATGCGTTCACGGATGATTTAGGACGAAAGTGGTCGCGATACATAAAATTTTGTGCTACTATGTGGATACCTGTATCGCCGCTCTATTATCTGCCATAAATGGTTGTTATGTCTGTTGCGCAAAAACCGAGAGAGCGAGAAAGAGAACATTTTTTCGAATTTCTCGCGATTTTTTGCAAAATTGCTCGATAAGTCGTAGAACAAATTTCCCATTTGTGCAGCATCAAAAAGAGATATATAAATTAATTGAAACAATGACAAGTATACCTTTCAAGATTATACAAAACAGATTTGTTTAAATCGTTAGCTTGCATTTCATAACAAAAAATACCGGGGAATACCCACCGCTATTATTTGGCATTCAGGGGATATTTCGCCGTTGTAATTTCAAGGTACCACAATGCGGTGCGACATTAATGTCGTATTAAAGGCGAGAGGAGGAAGAATAAGTCTCGAAAATCTTCTACGTGGCTAATACAGATTTGCGTAACACCTGCAATTCAACCGACACGGATAAAAATCGCGTCAGCGGAATCTACCTCGAAATAGAACCACAAACAATAGTAAAATAATTGGCGATTGTGCTTTTTGAGAATTGCAAATTGCACGTGTCAGGATTGAATGCGATATATGTATACAGAATTCCTATAACAAACTGCTTCTTTTAACTAATTCTTTAGACTTTTTTTAATTAACGTTTATAAAAGTGTCGACATGACAGTTTTTGTGCTATAAACAATTGAAAGGATTTTCTCAAAACTAAGTTTCACAGAAAAAATTAGAAAAAAGATAAAATTAGGATTTTTAAAATTAACACACACACACACACTTTACATTAATAAAATTTATTTTAAAACTTATTGTTAGTTATAGAAATCTATGTAAAAAAACTGCCATAAGTCATGAAACACTTCGATATTCTTACTAAAAGAAAATCAATAAAGAATTGGTCGAAGAATTCGTAGTTCAAAGAAGATATGCTTTGCGGGAAAAGCTCATCTAATAAAAAGTCGTAAAAAGCGTTACATATCTTAAAATCATTATTAGAACTAAAAATGAATATTTTCTTGATAGAGTAAAAAAGAACGAATAGCAAATGCGAATTTAGATTATTATACTTATATATTTGTACAGTTTTCAATAATTTTTTATGTTCAATTATATTCATCTTAATAAAAGCACATTCTTTGTAACTATTCGCATTATATAGGAGCACATTTATAAAGAAAAGCTGAAACCGTGAGAATATAAGCATAAAGAACATCTACATCTGGTATACTCATGTTTTAAACTAGTCGGTAGTCAGTAATTGCCGCGAATTCACACCACCATTATGGGTAACTAGATTCTATGGGCCATAAATACTTATAATTTATAATTATTAGGCATCTCCCCTGCCGCAGTTTATCGAGCGGAAGAGAAAAATCGCCGTCGAAAGAACGAGAAAGCGTTAACCGCATAAAGGAAGCGCGGTATATTTCTTCTGGCGCATTTACATGCAACGACGCCGACGCGACGCTTCTGTACATTCCAAGAGTTAACGATGCGTACGTTCCACATTTACATAGCAAAAATCAAACAGATGAGAATTACCCTTGATTGATTTGTGCATATAGCGACCGCATCTATTCATATTTTTTTACGATTGTAAATAAAATTCCATATAAATAATTGCAGAATTGTTCAATAAAATGTGCCTCATATTAAATATAAATGGCATATTTTTTTTGTAAATTCTAAATTGAATCGATCCAGTCCCCTCTCTCATCAAAATTTTGTACGAAAATTCACGAAACTTTTGCTAGATTAACCGTGCCTGACGTGGCCACGTGAATGTTATCGTAATCCATGTTAACATGGCCGAATAGGGGATCGCAGAACTTGCACTGTCGGTGCAAAGTGTTAAATATCGCCGTTACGAAGTTTCGACGTTTCGAAATTGCTCGCGGACCGGATGAAGTTCCCTGTCGGTTGGAATCGATGTTCCCGACATGGCGCATCCTGTATATTCTACAGACAACACTGCGCGCTTGCAACACGATCCGTATCCCGTAATTAGCAACGCAAAGCATAACGTCGAACTGCAAAACTTGCAATCCGAAAATAGTTGATGCAAAGATAGAGGGAAGCCGCACTGGAATTGACGCGTCCCTCATATTCTCTTTGTCTCTAGAGATTTGTGAAACCGTCACGTGCAAGCGAAAAGAATAGCAGGGTTTGAATTGAATGGACTTGCTGCGTAGCTCCGTGAACACAGCTGCTTTATTTAATTAAACTAACAATAATGAAACTCTTAACTCCACCACGTCTCGCTCGTTCTATTGTTGAATCGCGGCGCCATATATTATGAAATAAATTTCGTAGAGTAAGTTGTTCGGTTTGACGGGTTTCTGGGTCGTTTCATCAACTAATTAAATAAGATTTTTCCCTGTGATGGCCTGTTCTTTCCACTCCGACCTCCGTCCCATATATTGATTAATTAATACTTCGTGTAGTGAGATACATGTCGAAATAAAACCGCGTGTGCGATTTGATCAATAACCTCGGTTTTTAAACGAATACGAGGAGAAATGGGGGCGCGCTTTTTCTCCATTTATGGAAAAACAAACCATTTATTAATATGCAAGCACCGCTCGCATATAAAATTGTTTATCCAGTTGCACCTCATCCAGTTGCTTCTCATAAGTTTAAATGCATTTATATCTCATTGCGTACAAATAATTATATTGTACATTTTCTTCGGAATTGTCGCCAAGTAAAACAAGAACATCGTTATTTACCAGTTTTCACTGCATTTCCGTAAGACGAAACTTTCAAGGTAAGTACGATTGTCAACATTAACATTCTCAGTACAAGCGCCGCTTGTACACATGAACATCAGCCTGCTGAGTTTCCTCACTAAATGAACTCGTTAAATCGACACGGCGCGAACTTCCTTATCGTATAACTGTGGCAGCTTTTAGCCTCGCCTCCGGGGATAATACGAAGCAAATTACAGTGTATCCTTCTCGGCGATGTGCCCGCACAAGTGCTGACAAAAATCTTGGCTTGAATCCCAAATTATTTTATAGCGGTTCGAATTAAGTGTTATTACTGCGAAAATAGATGATACAGATTGCTGCTTCGTAAAATATAAGTCGTCGTATTATCAGTATCTTTTTTCAAAACATAAACGCTGCCATTGGAGACATAAGCGGTAATTACATCGTAATATATGTATAATTCAGGGATTAAACAGATATCGATGATTAATAATAATAATAATAATAAGCTTTATTGCAATCAAGCAAAAGGTGAGGCACCAACAAAATTGCTGCTATTAAGCCTACCGGTATACAGCGATTATAAAATACATTGTTTAAACATTGTTAACATAAAATAATACATTAAAAATAAAAATAATACATAAATTTAGAAACAAGATGCGGAGCGTCTCCTTTCTCACAAGAATACATATTAATTACGAAAAGATACCCAGAGTATACGACGCGCAAACGTGTGACATCCTAGAGGCGACGTCGGACGTACGCGATATTAGGACGCAGGAAACATTGAAGAAGCCGAAGACGATATAAAACGCATTGAAGCGGAGCGAAAAGAAGCAAGAGAGGAGGAAGATTTTATGGAAGGAGGAAGTAGATTATAATATTTGACAGCGATGTAGGAGAAAGAGATTCTATAAATATCATCCTGAACAACTTATAATATCGATAGAAGCTATCGATTGTCCGACGGCTTTATCGAGTCCTCATTTATCGAACATTTCTAGCTCTCGAAGGAAAGCCGTTGTATTCCTTATCTTCTTTTTTCGTGTTCCGTTATTCTGGAACTCGATCGAGCCACCGAACAAGCCTAGTATGGTACTCATCTCCCATCCACATATTCGTCATGCCCAAGGGATTTCAGTTCAATTTGTGACTGTCCTCTCGTCCGATTCTGCTTTTTTTCATCCTTGGCCTCCTACCTAATCCCCCGCTTCCTCTAACCCGACCGTTCATTTCGGACCAATGTGTGTTAAAGTTGCAAGTTTATTTGTAATACGCTGCGATATTTCAGATGTAACGCAATGAATGCGTGAACCGAATCGTTTTCCACATTAATATTTCTCCAACCTTCGCCAAGACGTCAAAGTGGTTCCGGCATAAGGACAGGTCCAACTGTTCTCAAGGACCGTCGTCCTCGAGGATACTTCTGGGTAACTGCACCGTGGTGAGATTCCTCGCTCCTGCATGAAGATTCGGGTGTGGGACGCAAGTGGGCGGAGCGGGAAAGGAAATCGTCGAGATAAGTCGTAGATACCGGATGCGACCACGGCGGCAACGTCAACGACGCTTTCCCGCCGATCGACCAGAAATACCTGTGGTGAAGTTACCAGAGAGATAAGATCGCTTCGTCTTACCGCCGGAGAAAGATAGTTCGCGATCAAGCCATCGCCGCTTCCTCTCTCTCGAGCACCGGAGCACCCCTTTCACAGATCATACGATTTTCTTTATTCGCGAATACTCGTCTGGCGGATCTCTACGAGAGAATCGACTTGGATCGGACTACGACGAAGATATAACGACCCTTATTCCCTGTCTCCCAAAGGACCCCATTTGCGATATTGCGCTGAGGTTCGAGAATGCGCCGATATTTTTACCGCAGGGCGGGAGTGGTTATTCGCGTCGCGGAGTGATAAGCGACGGTACGCATCAATTTCGTATACTTTAAGCAATCTTCATCGCAAAATATGTGATTTCCTACAATTCACTTTTCAGTTATTTTACGGTTAATTCACTTACAGCACTAACGTAAATATATAAATATAAAATTAGATCCTATAATTTACATATTAAAATAAATGATATAAACATGCATCTCTGGCTATCATAGAGTCACTACTCTGTGTCAACCGCGCATCACACTCCGAGTATACCTAATCTGAACTTTCGCAAAAAAAGGCGCCAGTCGGCAAAAAAATACTAGCCGACGAAAAACACCTCGATGGAGATCACACATCGTCGAGACGATAAATTGGAGCCGGCACGGCTTTGAGAAAAATATTGAAATACTGGGAGCGAACGGCGCAGACTATCGTGCGAGCAGAAATGTGGATGAAATATCGAAACCGACCTCGATGATATGCCTCCGTGCAAACTAAATGATATTCGTACATTCACGACGATATCTCGGTTATATCATGACGGTCGATATACAAAAATAGTAGATAGGAACGTGCTCGTTTATGATAAATTTGTCATAATGCTCTGACAAAGCCAGCAAATAATTGTGCAAATCCTGTATCAATTATCGTCTCATAGCGCGTACTAATTTTAAAAGCGTAATTACAAAACTAAAAAAGCTTACTAAAAAATTTAAAAAAATGTATTTAAATAAATGTAACATGGCTTCCGCGAGTGGTAACGAAAAGCACAATTAAATTGTTTTGTGAAAAATGAATAATATTTGACTGTAAAACTGCCAAACAATCATTTAATATTAATTTCAGGATTAAGCCTAAATCTGCAAAATGCATTTTTAAAAAAACGATCAAATAGAATCGTGAATAAAAATATGGGAAATGGCTAATAATTATGTAGTTACAATATTATGATTATCAGAGACTTTTCGATTTACAATGTAATTGTGACACAACCGTTACTTATTTGCTCAATCGACGTCTCGTCCATGTAGCGATCGGCAGCGCGCAAGATCACTTTAATATTGGATGCGTGTAGGCATACAAATGGGAAATTTCTTTTGCGCAACATATCAGAATTCTCTTATAAACGATCTTAACCGCGCTCCTGCGCCGAGATACGCGTTCGCACGTAACCCCATTCACGTGGCGACGCGGACGTTTAGCATTTTTCCGGGAGAGCCCGAGGCTCGCTTTACGTTCTCTCGCGAGACCCACCGATGACTCCGTTTTGCTCGTTTATGTATCGGAGGAATATAAATATAAAGACTTTATCGTCTCTCAGAGAGTCTATCCGCGAAAACGTCGTTAGCATAATGTTTTTGGCGCGACGATAATGCAAAAGATGTAAAGTCAACACCGGAAAGTAGAGAGAGAAACAACAATTCTGTCGAATGTTTAGAATATGTGTACACACACGACACGATACGACACGATAGCGCTCGACGAGGTCAGCTCCCGTTTGATTAATGGCAAATATTTTACGGAGACGTATGTTCAAAACGCAGAAGCGCGCGATGAATAATCTATAGCTAATTCCAAAAAGCTTGTCATTTACAATATATTTGGAGAAGACTGTCTAAATATGTAGTTTACCAGAGCTACAAGAAATTAGTAATGCGTTTCGAACGTCGCAAGATTCTCGTATTCCCGTAAATATACTTCGATAGCAATGTCTCATACGTTAACGAAGATTTATATGAAATATTTTATATAATAAAAATTAGTAATAAATCTAACAGGTAAACTAATACCTTATTTTTTTTAATTTTCAGGAGAGTAGCTGGCGAATGTGTGTACATATATATATATTCCAAATCGATGCAATCATCGCAAAGTTGCGGATGGCATGCTATGCGGCAATCCACAATAATCGTACGTATTTGCAATAGTTGTTAACCTTGTGTGTATAATAGTTCTAATTGGCATAATTACTGTCTGTACACGGAGTGTCAAATGGGCAACTTCGCTGTCAGAAAATGTCAATAATGGAGACATGCGCTGGCCACGTTGTAACCGCGGTATTGAACCGTCATTGAAGTAAAAATTTCAAAAAAATATGTTAATGAATACTGGCTTATTTATAATATATTCTAAAAGATAAAGGAATATCATGGTACACTAACATTTATCACGGCTATTCTGGTAGCTGTCCATAGTTCGCGTTTGTCCATGTAAATTTATTCCCGTTTATACTACTCGCGAACGATTTTTATAGAAACAAAGAAATATCGCTCACCTAATTAATCAAATCGCAACTTCGGCATTGTTTGCCACGATTCCTTATCCATCATAATGACGGTTCAATACCGCGCGGTTACAACGTGGCCAGCGCATGTCTCCATTATTGACATTTGCTGACAGCGAAGTTGCCCATTTGACACTCCGTGTACAGACAGTAATTATGCCAATTAGAACTACTATATACACAAAGTTAACAACTATTGCAAATACGTACAATTATTGTAGACTGCCGCATGGCATGCCATCCGCAACTTTGCGATGATTGCACCGATTTGGAATATTTATTGTATATATATATACATATATGTACACACATTCGCCAGCTACTCACCTGAAAATTAAAAAAAAAGGTATTAGTTACATAAAGTTTAAAGTGAATGTACATCGGCCGCCTAGCACCAGCTGCTCGTATTTTCATCTCGCGGCCACAGAGCGAGAAAGGAATACAGGTTTTCGTTCTGGTATAATTTGAAGTAGAAACTTTACCAATATAAGGCAATTAACAGAGCGAGTCGAATGGTGAATACCAAATGAGAAGAGTGATGCAAGTGCAAGCGCGAAACGAGGCCAAAAGCAGCGGGGAGGGGGAATCCGACATCGCTGCTGATTTCAACTCCGTTTGATATATTTTCGATGAAAATGTTCTACGACTGAATCGCAAAAAGTGCGCAGCTTTCGCTGCTACTTTACATGATATTAATCCGCTGTGTCCGATGTGCGATAGTACAGTTCAATTTAAAAAAAAAGAAAAAAACAGTTACGCTAATCCTTTCGTCAGATTTTTTTCGCGTAATTCTCATCTCCATAACGTAATTACGTTTTATGCACTTCTACGTAGGTATCGTGTATCATTTGCATGCGTTAAAACATCTTTTTATGAACAGGAAAATATAGAACATTTCCGTTACTAACAAAGACTGGTATGTAACAGCATCAGTTTAACTACGATAGATTCTCTATGCATTGTAAAGGAAAATAAACATTAATAAGAATCAACCACGAATAATTTCGTTCAATGGCAAGCGTGCAATACTTCTTTGTGATACGCGCACTTTATATATAAATATTGGCAAACATAATTCTCCTCTCTTTGCGAAAGAGAAAAAGACGTCAACGAGAATATACGCGAGAAAGAAAATACAGGCAACCCGAGGCATCTCATATATATCCGCGGGATTAACGGGTTATTTTTCGTAACAACAGAAACAATACTTAACGAAATACCATTTAATATTATATGTATATCTATCAAGATTATCAATATTAAAAATTTTTCAATCCCTTTATAAGATTGTATATACATATGTATATACAATTTACTGCCGCCGCAAAACCTTTTATCTCAAGTGAGAGGGTTTTCTCGGCGCTCTCATCCGGTTACTATTCTATGTAAGCGCGATTTCAAGTACGCATATTGATTCTCGTAAGTACAATATACATCGTTCTCATTCCCTGTGATATGAATAATGCATGGGAGTGATTCTTATCGCGCCAAAGTGGCGCGAACGAACTTCGAACAGTGGAACTTTCGAGTTCGTTTTTTTTTTCACCTTGCGCTCACGAATCCGGGGATATTTCAACTTCGACTCTCGAGCGCATCGAGAGTTACGTCGTCCTGGCGGAACAGTAGTCTCACACACATCTATGTGTGGCAAAAGTTCGGTAGACTCGATCAAGCACTTTCACACGGTGGCTTCGTATTTTCCAGCCTCTCCTCGTTGGTAAGCCCCGAGCGCACCAAACGACGGCGTTTCTTTATTTCACAAAAAACACTGGGACACGGCAATGCACATGGTTGAACGCGTTAAATGCCTACGAGCACTTTGTCGAAACCATCAACGTCGGAAGCATCCTTTTTTCGGCGCAAGAGTAGAGACGCGTAGCGAATAAAAATAAAAAAACGGCGAAACAGACACACATACACACAAATTCACGCATGCATGTTGATGAAAGGAAATTACTATGCCACAAAATAGGAAATATATTTTGCCGCACACACATACTCCACTGTTAGATCAGGATATATTATTCAAGCGATACGTGACGGAAACGCAGATATCGTGACCTCCATTCCGCTGGAAAAAGAAACGCCAGCGGCACTCCGGGAATGAAAAAAAGGGAAGAGTAAAACGATGGAAAACGTTGCAAACGCGGCTGGGCGTGTCCGGCACGGATCTCCGATCCGCTTTTCCTTTTTTTGCCCCTGTATCCCACGCGCGTATTTGATAATAGGAGCCGCGCGTCCTTTTCGTCCGTACGTCCGCTCAATTCGCTCACCACGTCTCTCTTTTCGGACTATACGCGCGGACGATTTACTCGACAGCTCGATTTAGGAGAGCTGACAAAAACTGAATCACGGTGGCTCCAAAGAAAAAAAGGAGATGAAGGCAACCACAAACACACGAAAGCAGGCGATACCTGACACACGCACGCAAATCTACGCGCGCAAAAATTGAAAGCTTTATACGCGACCGAATTTACGGTATTCCTTTGCGCAGCGCTTAAAGAGATTAAAGAGAATCGTGGTGATTTACTGCGGCGATTCGTTCCCCTTATAGCCTCACGTAATCAAATACCATCGTAAAATTTGCAATTTTGCCGAAATATTTATCGCCGTAAACGAACAACAAAATCGCGACGGCAGACAATGCAAAAATTCTGAAAATAAGCAACGACCATGGCAATCAAAATCACGAGTGTCATTTAACTTTGCACGAAAATGCACCTCTCTCTTTTTCTCATACCCTGAATAAAGCACTATATGTGTACTTGCACACAAGATAAAGTACCGTTTTAGATCAGGAAAATGAAATCCAAAAAGAAGAAATATGCATGTAATTCGTATTTTGGCATATTTTGGGTGCATAAATAAACCGTTGTCTATAAAAAGACAGATCATATAGGCATATGACATGTTGTAAAGTGATATTGAACTTAAGTTTTAGTTTTACCGATTCTCAAGCTTCTTCTTATGTCTGTGATTTATCTTTTCTTCTTTCCAGTAATTGGCCGTACTCATACGTCCAAAACACCACAATTTCAAAAATAATTAAATCCGTATCATCAAAACGAAAACGCAGTGCGTATCTCGCATGAATAACATTCAATCTTCGAAATCGAAGATACCGACAAAATGTCAACGGCGGTAAAGGCATAACTAATGTCGACTCGGCGTTATGACGCGAATAAAATATTAACAATGAAAGAAAGTTGCTATTCCTTTAATTTTTCAGACACTTTAATTACATAACGGAAGCAGCTTGCCGTGCAGCTCATATTTATGTAAGTGGTTTGTTGTAATGGCGACCGCCTTTACATAGCGAATTTAATTCCATCACAAAGGATAATATAAATAACGTGAGCTCTGTTATTAAATCAATTTAGAACAATCATATTAGAAGCAATAAATAATTTTTTAATCACGTTAGAAAATTTAATGTATTAATGAGGTGATGAGTAACACTGTGTTATCAAGATTAACCGAGAGAAGTGAATTTCATACTGCGATGACGTATCACTCACGATAGCATAGAAAGGATAATGAGATAGGCAAGGGTGCATCCTTACGGCAAATGAGATGCGCGAGAGCCGTCGGTTGTTTAATGTTTTCCGAGGTCGCTGATGGACGGCTGGCTTACGCGATGATGCGCGCGAATAACGCCACTCGATCATGTCTAGGTCGGGTATTTCAGCATCGTAAGCAGAGGATGGTATTATTATAAAGATTATAAAAATACGCGTTGTGCTGCAATTACCCGGATGCAAAATTAATATACGTCAAGAACTTGAGCAAATTGTTTCTTAATTAGCTGTAAGTTGGCGTTTCTTTAAAACCGTTTTAATTCAGTTCCGTAACATTAAAGTAAACAGTCTCTTAGTTTTATAGCTAGTTAATTGAAATGCAAAACTGAAATAAAAAATTATTAACCATAAAGATCCAATTAAAAAGCTACTTATCTACAATGAGTTCCTTTATTTACGCGATGTCAGGTCTCAGAATCCAATCCGGGAAGCGGGTAACGGAGGGAACAAGGACAAGCAAGATATAGAGACTGAAGAGGTGTATTAGTCGGTGAATAACCACTTTACAATAACAAATTCCATTAATCAGGAAAGTCCTTTCGATACGATTCTGGTGGGGTCCGACTAATCTCGCGATGCTGCGTTATCAGAATTAAAGTCGCGCTCTTTGACCGGGAACGTACTTCATTACCGAAACACTACGAAGCTCTTGGCCGGTACTACGGCATGCGACGTTTTCATAACTTTACAGAAAAGATTAAGTCCCGAGCGAAAGCCATGCAGCGGAAAAAAGGTTTTCGAGGAGGAAGGATCTCGTCGCTTAAAGGTGAGTGGCACAGCGAGGACGAGGACGAGGACGAGAACGAGAACGAGAACGAGAACGACATCGACCGCGATCGGTGCTCGTTCTCGACAAGATCGCCTTGAGCTCTCCGACGGAAAGTTCAAGTTTCGCAGAAACCATCCAAAGATAGGATGGTAGGATGAGTACGTACTTGAGAGATCCAATATACCGAGGAGACGGTTCTCCCTAAAGCAGCTGCCGCGGCGCGGCAGTGTGTTGCTGGTTCCCGTAAATGTAATTACGGGAAAATTACGTATCGCGTTCCTTTTGGCCCCAACCGCACGGCGGGCGCCGCCACCGAGATTACTCACGCTAAGAATTTTTAATAACGGCGAGTACGTCATCGAGGAAATTCGCTCTCGCCCGCCCGCCTTCCGGCCCCGCGACCGTTCGCTAACTCACCCACCACCGCGCACCGGCGCGGGCGACGCGGCAATTGATCCAGATATTCCCGGATACGGTTTTTCAACACACGTCGGTGCTGGAGAGCGAAACTCTCAAGTGCCATCGCGCTTTCTGTTGCTAGCTGCAATTCCGGAAACGACGAAAGACTTTATCAGCGATCGAAGGGAGAATTCCGGTATAAGCCCGCCACACTGGTATATATCGGAAATCAATAACAATAAGCAGTGATGGAGATCGATATAAGCCGCTGATCGATGAAGCTAAACTTAATGGAGAACAATCCCAAAGGGAATAGATAAACGGATTGTGTTAATATATTGGCTGGGGCCTTCAGGACACTCTCACACGTGTGCTTTATCGACATTTTCACTCATTGTCAGACAAGATTCACATTAAAAAACGAACAGACGTTTTAAAAAACCTAAATCAATTTCGCAAACTACTTTAGGCTGCAACCGCGATTAATATCGGTCGACGTAATGCCTTCGGGTCCATGTGGCACCACGTCGTTGTCGCGTTAAAAGACAAGCTAAGGTCCGCCTCTTAGCGCGCATTAAACGTGCCATCTTTTAACCATCAAGGAGACGCGATGCGAAAGCGCAGCAAGGGGATTCATTGTACCTGCAAATAAATTTCTTCGGCAGATTTTCACAGGGTCGCGCGCGTGCACGGGGATGCAAATTACCTGAGAGAGGTCATGCCTCTCCAGGCTGCGGAATGTGCCACGCGGACGATATTCCTCCTCCGTTATATACTTCCGCGTGAATGTGCACGGTAAAAGGGACGTCGTCGTTCTTTATAAAATGCGCTTTCGGTATTCCTTCCATCGCGCTATGACGCCATAGAAAATTTCATATGTGTATTTCACGTATGGGAGAAAGAGGGAGGGAGAAAGAGAAAAACTGTAAAAAAGCATAGCCTGTTCGCGCGGCTTACAGATGCGGAATATTAAACAGCTGGGACGAGCATGAATCTCCTGTCAGGCGACGACGATGCTGCGCGACATGTATATCGGAATTAACAATTCGACAGATCTGGCGCACGCCCGATTTTTCCATTGTTACGGAAAACAGAGAAAAAAAAAACAATTTTCAAGGTGTACTGACGCGTAAAGTAGGTATTTTATAGTAATATTTAGAGAGAAGAGGAATGTGCGCGATACATTCATAATTATCAAAGTTAGAAAAAATAATATGAATAACAAAATCCGCAAAAAAATATTTCGAAATCTTTTTGCGCTATTGCAATTCGACAGAACACGCGCGCAATGTGTGTAATACTGTAATATAACAAAAAGAAGTAAAAATAGAATGAAATAACCTGAAGCTTCACTCGAAAGATAAAATTATATCTGAAATGTCTTTGTTTGTTCACAGCATTTGAGAATTGACACAGAAGTATCCGGATAATGCTTAGAAATCTACGAACTACCTATGGTCGACTTAAAATTACATGTCGCTCGATCATTTCTTGGCGAGGCGTATGAGAGCATCGCGATATGCCGCGTATCTAGAGGAATGGCAGCTTGTTGGGATGGCCGCGGGCAACATTGACCGATCGTTTTATTAACCTGATCTTCGGCGAAGTAATAGTCATTTTTCTACGGGTCGTTCTCTCTCATAGACCGTCGCCACCGTCGCTGCCGCCGCCGCGCCGTGACAGCGGCCTGTCCGATGACCCCGATCCATTATCCGCCGGTTGACAGCGCAAACAGCGTCGTCGTGCTCCTCGCCTACGACCAATGCATTTCAAATAGAGAGGCGTTTACGGCGTCGCGTCGAGGCTTTTATACGGCGTCGCACCAGAGAGAAAGGGCCAATGTAAGTAGATACAGAGTGTACAGGATCAGACCTACTGTCTAAACAGAAACCATTTTGACGAAATCAGGAAACTATACCGACATCTCGTAATGCTCCGCGTCAAAAAATATTATTATTCATCTCAATGTGTTCTTTAATATTCTTAAGTAAGTTTTATACAGTTTGCGGAGCATATTATTCTGATCATTTCAGAGAAGAGGGGCTGAGGAAAGAAAGCTATGTTTTCGTAGAGAAAGAGAGAGAGAGAAAGAGAAAACGCTTAATGTGACGTAAACACTTCGATGGCGCCAACGGCGAGGAACCCGACAGGAATTCATTAGCGAACTCTTCTTCCAGTAGAGCAGCGCTCGGCGTTTAAAGAAATTACTCTGAGCACTTTAAGAGAACCTATTATCTACTATGGGGTTTCTCTCTCGTTACGGTGGTGTGACGCAAACACACTTGAAAATCTTTTAAATCGAACCAGGCGTTCGTTCGCACGCCGATGAGACAAATGAATTGCATCTTATCGTGCCGCGTAGACCTCACGAGGAATCGACATATTTTTCAGCGAATGAGAGAGAGAAAGTGACATACAAAGAGAGTAGTTCCTCGTGTTTCCTTTACGCATTCCTGCGCCAAGATGTATTCGGTATGTTGTCGAGACTAACAGACGCGCGACTCGGAATGCGCGGTTGCATGGCGGCAATCTCTCTAGGGTGCTGCATCTGCATGCCACGACGACACATCTCTTTCTCTCTCATTCTCGTTCGAGAAGAGAAATATCTTGTATTCGATAAATTTATTCATTCGCAGCGTAAAGGCCGATTACCCATCTTGTTTCACAGAAGGACGTAAATGATAAAAAAGTACATTAATATAATGTTAATGGACATTGTTAATTAACATTAATACGCATTAGAGAATTTGGCTTACTATCCGAATTGTTTAACGAATGTGCACTATACGAAATATTATTGTCCTCGCAGAGTATTTCCTGATATTTTCAGATGTGCATATTTTCCGCGCAGAATGCCACCTTTTTCGTTTTGTCGAGCAACTCTCTTTGATAAAAATTTTCATCTCTTAACTTCGATTAACTTTGTAACAAGGCGCAAATCAAAGCGTCAACTACATTACGTCCAGGATTAAAGTGTTAATTACCATCGTAATAAAGTGCGTGACACGATGTTAAAGCGATCAGTTGAATACTTTAAGTATCACGCGGTCTGGAATTTTGATTTCAATTGTAAGTGTGAAGCGGGAAGTCATATGAAAGATAACAAATTTGACAATCTTTTAATAGCTAAATATTTATTTCATTAATATTATGCGAAATGATTTGTTCAAATATGGAGAAAGACCGAAATTCCGCTTTATCGTTACTTCGTAGTTGCAAAATTCAGCGAATCGCGGTAGAATTTGCTCGGCACAACGAAGGGAAGAGATTTCGGATTAAGTGGCGAGTAACGGAGGGTTGGCACCGGATTAACCCTTAACACTTCTGTATTTTCTCATCGAAGGCGAGTACGAACCTCGTCTTTCGAGACTTAAGCCTTTGATTACCCATCGAAAACCTTTCCGAGCGTGATCGAAATGTGAATCTCGTTCGGTTCACATAGCCAGTGGAAAATTTGACGTTTCAAAACTGTCGCTATCGCCAGAATTGCAATATTATCTCAATAAAACAATGAGCAATTAAAATATGCAAATATACGAAAAGTCAAAAAGATTAAAACGTGCGGGATTAAACCTTCAATAAATATTAACGAAATAACGCAGTCAAAAATGACGTTAAATACAAATTAATTAAAACATTTAACAAAAGTGACATTTTCATTGCCCTTATGATTTAAATAATGATTGAAATAAAACATTATTTCTGTAGCAAGTTATTATCGACGTCCAACATTTTTATATAAGTGTTCAAGGAAATATAAAATTACGTTCCTCTTTGATGAGAGTTACTATATTGGTTACACGTTAATGAACAATATAAATTTTGTTGTGTTCCATAACAGCTATTATCCGTAAAGCATCGCTGATGCTATCAATGACGCGATACTCGAACGACGAGACGCTCACATTATAATGCACTTAACTTGTTCCTCCGAGCATGTTAACTCTCTGTTTCGAGATTACGTAACACGTTGCACAACTTGTATGGCAATGTTGTTGGTGCAACTTTTCCCCGCCTGTCATGTGGCCTATTAAGAGGGTACATCGCCAATTCACCCCCCGTAATGTGCGTCGCGATGATTAACATCGCCCGTCATTTAAACCGTGAACAAAAGCAATCCATATAGAACATGGCGTCATTTAACACGCTCCATTAATTAAGAGCGACGCGCATTTTTCTCTCGCCTTTTCCGCCGCGCGTATTAAACATGTTACAATAGTTTACATTCGCATTTTTCGCGTTCTTTTCTCGCGATAATTACTTGATTATTTCGTAAAATAGACTGCGACGAAAAAATAGCAATAATCGTCTCTTGGCAAAATACATGTGTTGTTACATTGTATTATATTATATTATATTATAGATACTATATTATGCGCTATTATAATATAATATAATTATATAATTTAATATTATATTATGTCCGATAGTTTCTGATTCATGTATAAGAGCGATGTATGTCTGTTATAATAGATATCTCCCGAAATATCACGCTAATGGTACGTCTCATTAAATTCTTACGAAAGCAACTGCGCAGCGTGCGAGCGAAAGGCAGTATTAATTACCTTTAACGACGTAACATAATCTAACATCTTGGTTCCCTTAAGGGATTGGTGTTTGAGTTAGAACGGCGGGTTGTTTGAGGTCGGATAGCGCATCTAATCACCCTGCGCGAGTGATGCTACAAGCTTGATTAGTCCCACACACTCACACATTACATGATCGATACTTTATATACGGACTACTTGTCATGTGCAAAAACAGTCGAAAAACTATTTTTCGTCACGGACACGTCTAATTAATTTAAATTTAAATTTATTTATATTATGCGTTTCTACACTTTATATTTATGTAAATTATATGTGCTCCCCTGTATCTTGCGCTTTTCTTAGAAAAATAGTAGAAAAAGTAATTTGATCCTTAATATAAAGTAATTTAAGTGTTAAATAATACTTTCCTCTCTACCAGCACGAAGCGAACGGATATTTTATAAAATAACTCGTATTTTGATGCAAAGTTTGGCGAGATAGTTTAGTGTCGTATACTAACAACATAGTTATACACGCTAAAAGTTTACTTCACCCCGCAACTGTTTATCTAACAGAGCATTATCTTCGAGAAGAAATTTTCTCCAAGAATCTCTCCAAAACTCATCAAGAACGTCTATAAATGCGATTTAATCTGGGTAGAGTGAGCCATACTCCGAGACTAAAGTTTTACTATTCGGCATTGGATTCGAGTTTCGAAACGCTCGTACTCCCTTTTCGATTTGTCACCGAGCGAAGTGCGCGAGTTTTTAGAAGTCGTGCACCGCGCAAGGAAAGTGATTAATCGTTCCGATGGGCACCGCACCGCTCATTTGTATACATTTCAGTACGCTGTAAAGTTTCGACACAAAGTTCGAGCACGACAAACTCGCGTACACACAACAGAGGTAGTTTCTCGTTCCAAATCTTAAGGAAACGATGAAATTGTCTTTACGAAATATCATTACTCGCACAATGAGCGCACGTATTATACATTTTTTATTTAGATTTTACTCACAAATTAAGGACTAATGAACGATAAATATTGTTAACTATTAAATAACAAATATACGAATACAAAAGTACAAAGCTATTAATACTATTTACTAAATTATTCATAAGAGAAGAATGGCCGATTAATTAATGGCTCATTTAAATTATTATAAAATTTTCGCTGTTCTATAATAATAATGAAAAATTAATCAAATTTGCTCTTAATTTAATCATAATGAAATTAATATGTATTACACAGTAGAACGTCGATTATTATAATACCTTTAATAATTAAAACTCTAATGAATAGCAAAAATAGCATCTCTATCAGGTAGAAATTTACCTTTTTCCTGCAGTTCTTGCGTTTTTCTTGCATGATTCCAAATTTTTAATCGGCACTGTGTATTCAAACAAAAGTCTTTTAGACGACTTCGAGACAAGAACAGCGTGCAACTCGGCAACTCGGCCAAACTAAAATTGCAGTGGTTGTCGTTCAAGCATTTAGTGGATAACCCGTGGTGCGGCGAAGACAGCTTATCCCTGCCGCATTAAAACTTTAATGTTCCCTGTAGACGCGGAGATGGAACGAAATGGCAGCGGATAGCGTGCAGAAAATTCGCGGTTTTCGACACTTAATGCTTAACGACACGAGCGCGAGTGGCTTTCGCCAGATAAAACCAATTTTGCATTTTAAGACATCTGCAGCAAGCAAGTGAATGGCACGAGCTTTCGCGAGGCCGAGTTTTGCGATTGTTATTATATTCCTTTATGGCGGGTAAATTACTAAATACGACAAAACGACAAAACAAAAAGTTGTAACTGCGTAATGGCCACTAACTGCGATGCGGTTCACTTTGCGCTATCGATACTAAATTTCACGCGCGACACAAAGTACAAAAGGACAACCAAAACTTGCTCGTAACGGAGGACGTTGATGTAATAGCATCGATATATCGGCACGAACGAGCATCGAGGCTTCCGCATGACACGGCCCCGGGATCGTACATAAGCGCCAGCCCGAACAAATGACCGTCCGTCGCGGGTTGTTGCGGAAGGGCACGACATCCGGTTCTACAGGCGGACGGAACGTGTGATCGATCATTATTCGAGCACCGCCTCCTCCTATCGCTTCTATTTTTCGCGTTACTCTCACATATACTTCAACTTCTCACTGTATCTTGCGCTTATCATCTCTTTCCGAAGACCGGCTTATTTTGCCAGTTAATTTCCATAACTGCAGTTTAATTCGAGCACGGTGCGGGAGTCGACTATAATATGTGTCCCACGAACGATATTGGACGATTTATTGGGAATTATTTTCAAATCTATATTAATATATGCTTCTCTTAAACAATTATTTGCTTATTTTAAAAAGATTAAATCTCTTAATCCTTTAATATTGAAATCTATTGAGATAAATTACGAATAAGTGGATAAAAAATTTGCAAATAGACAAATGGAATAAATATAATTTAAAATCGCGGATGATAAGGATTACTTTCTTTCTTATTGCGTGAGAGAGAAAGAAAGAGAGAGAGAGAGAGAAGAGAAAGGGAGAAATTTCTATAGAGCTTTGGAAACATCTTCGGTTCAAGCTACGAAAAATATAATTGAGAGACCTCATTTTCACGCTTCTCGTCGATCAATTATCCGGTTTCAGTAATAATTTTGAAAGGATGCAACGATGAGGTCGCGGCTGTCACTATGCTGACGTAAAGCAAAGCGGACGTAAATTGGTATCGGAATTCCATTACGCCGCAGATGGGTGCGTGCGCGTGCGTGCATGTGGACCGACCTAATTCGATCGAAATGATCCTTAAACAGGGTTTATAGGGTCCTTAGAATTTCCATGAATACGAGAAGCTGCAATAGCGAGCAGAGAGCAACGTCGTTTGAAGAGGCTCGACTTCTAGGTTGGCCGATAATAGACCCCGGCGAATCTGCGTTCTAGATTGATCACTGTTGATGACCTAGTCAACGCTAGGGGTCCGCGTAAACGTGAACAACCGAGTATCGCGTTCGCGATTGCAGCATTCACTTTGATTTTGATATCCAGTGAATAGTAGCAAAAGATATCATTCATCGACGCAAAAAACTTATCGATCGTGAATGCAGGATCGAACTGCAGTCGAAACTCGAAATGTACCAACCACCCTGCTTTTCATTTCCGGTATCCGGATTTATATACGAATTGCCTTTCTCAACTTGACCTGGAATCGAAATAAATCTTCTATCTCTCTATCGCCATTATTAATTTTAACGGATTACGGAAATATCTGTTCAACTCATCAACTTCCTGTCAAACTCATTATACAGTTGCAGCCAGTATTTTGAGATTAACAAAATTACGAAACTTGTTTCAATTTCAGTCAAACGTCTCCCCCCTTTAATCCCGACGCAATAAGATCTTTCACGATCAGTTCATAATTTTCACCAAAAATGCAGCGTGACTATGGTCCAGCACAGCATTTTTTCATCGCCATGCCATCGTACCGACCAGGAGCGGAAAGTAAGGGGGCTCCGTAATTATGACTCCATTATCGTCACGCCGAGGGCGCTTAATTACACGGCGACTCGGGCATACGTTGCGAAGCGAGTTACGTTAAGACGCTCGCGGGAATACTTACTCAAGAGACGTGGCGAGGGCGGAGGCCGCGGGTCGCATCGTGGAGATGGAAGTAAACGGCAGGATCTGACATAATTTTAACCCGTTGGGTCGTGTTAATTACAGGACGCGTCGTGTACCTGTGACAGCTTCTCATCACACCGTGACTCGAATCGAGACCCGAACTATAACAACATCGGCTTTTCTTTCCTTATACGTTACATCAAGAAAAATATCTGCGATATTAATGTATCGAAAAGACGAAAAGAAACTTGATAAAAAGATATGGCAAGGGTTTACACAAAGTTATACTTGATTTACAAATGTATTTATCTCAACTTCCAATAATATTAAAGTATCTGTTATTATGCTTATTCATATTACATTATATCTTCTATCTATATTATAGGTGTGTGTATATATTCTAGTATATATTACATTTCATCATTTAAACTGTGATAATTAATTTGTGTTGAAACAAATTTTCTCTAAAATTTAACATTTCTGAAATGACACATATATCAATAGTGTCTATCAATAAAATGAACATCTTGGAAATACACATATTACGGATGTCGTGGCCGACGATCACGTTAATTGGACTGCCTTCGATACGTTTGTTAGAACGATCATTATGACGGGGCGGCCTATCGTAAAAATAATACGTGTGTACCTTACTTCAACTTATTTTCTGCGAAACTTTCTTTGCTATAAATGATGGAAGAATGCACGCGCGCACCATTTCGCAGAAACCAAGCAAAGCGAAACGTACAAACAAAACTACAAATAGATCCGTTGATGGTTGATGTACATACGGACACAGTTGTAGGTACACATTGTAAGATCACGCTGCTAACTGCTGCATCTCGTTTCTTGCCAAAGCATATGGCACTGTTGGTCATTAATGCAACGGAGGATGCAGAATGCATTAACAAAAGTTTCTTTTTAGGCTTTCTTTTTCACGCAGGTTTCTTTAGAGTATTTTAGACTATGCGCAAAGTTATAGAGCACAAGTTTATTTAATTGAATATCGTATACGGTTACGCACCTGCCTGATTTAATTCATACGTGATCGTGGCATTAGCACGATTACATCGGCACAATTTCACGTTGGTGAAATATTAACCAGTAAAAATCTAAGATGTCCGGAAACTAATGAGCGGTAAGCGCACACTTGAATATGTTCGTACGTGCACATACATACATGCGAGTGTACGCATGTCCCGCGATATAGCGCGGTTAACCACCACGCGAACGATCCACCTTCCATAAGCTCTTTCGCTAACGATCGCACTCCAAATTACAGGGCGAATCTGGGGCATAGCCGCAATACGGCATTTCGGCTGGAATATGAGACACGGGCTGAAGGCTGAAGGAGCCCTCCGCGAAGAACGAAACGACTCTCTCGTCCGCCATTCGTCGGGTCATTCGTTCGTGAGGATAACGAGTCGGTGACGCGACTTCCGCGGGAGCTGTTATTTTTCGATGCCAAAACGGAAGTCATGCAGAGAAGCGCGATTATTTATACTGACGAATAACGCGTGACAAACAAGCGGACAATGGCGAATAATGACGAGACTGTTAAAAGAGAATTGCGACGCGTTCGAAAAATCGCGATAAATTCGTAAAAATGCATTCGCCATTGCGCGACGCTTTATGTTTCAGGGTCGTTTAACTGCCCATTCTCCGGCGCGTTCTATATCGCTAAATAGAATACAAATTGCGTCATAGAGCAAATTAGCCCGGTAACACGTTTTCGCTTAATTGCGGCAAATATAGCCTCCCCTCCAGATACCGAGGCTACCGAGAACGCGCACGTCGCGTCGCGCAGCTGATAATTCGCGAGATAATTCGCGAAATTTGCAGAGTGGATTTCTCGGTATTACAGCAGTCGATATAATTGACGAGCAGCGGGCAGTCCATCGCAGCGTGAAATTGAATTAAAGCACTGTCAACCGGTCCCAGTCCGGTACAACTGTTACTACAAATTTGTACGACATGTTTAACAATGTTCACAGCACGACGCCTCGTGTCAACGGATATAATAATCGTACATCGGAAGTTACATCCCGGATCGATTTTGCCCTTATTTTTTCAGGAAACACAATTTATCGGCAAACGCGACGACGAGCTCGCACGTCGCGTCGTTAATAGCGTGCCGATCAACCTTGTTGTCGTTTAATTCAAGTCGCGGTGACGATATTGCTGTTTAATCATACGTAATTGCGTACCGCGCGGTTAGCACCGTTCAGAATGATCCCAATAGTCGTCGAACCGAATATTCGAATCGCGATTTCACTACACTGCAATATTTCCAGAATTTATTTCGTGATCCGAATAACGTCAAACGTAAAATCAAATTTATTATTACCAATCATACAACTTCGTGAAAAATTTTTTTCGAGATGTTTCCATAAAACGGTTTGATTTTAGAACGTAATTACGACAAGACCAGGGAGAATCTTAGTAATCGAACAAAACGTCAAAAAATACTTTCCGCTCGGCGATCGATCGGCCATCGTTAAGTAGAACAAGCAAAGAGTTATGGTATTCGTGATATACTTTTATTCCACAAGATCGATTTAAAGTTCGTACATCCCGACAGAGCTCGGACCTTCTGAAATCCGAGGAAACTGCTGAGATAGCGAAATCCTAGGCAACTTCGTACTTTCAATGAGCGCCAATAAAACTGAAATTGCTAACAAAGCGAGATACGCCAAACATTATATTCCGAATTACATAATTACTTCTCAACAAATAAATGCAAATTATAAGAGTTGTAATTGATAATTTTAAAAGAATCATTTTTAAATGACACTCACACTTTTTAAAAATTTATTCTCAACAATTACTTCTCAACAAATAAATGCAAATTATAAGAGTTGTAATTGATAATTTTAAAAGAATCATTTTTAAATGAGACACACTTTTTAAAAATTTATTTATGGAAACACTACAAAATTAATGACATGCACTTACAACATAAAGGAATATATCGGGAAGCACTTCTTTCTCTTAACTTAGTAGCTACGTCTTGAAATTTAAATTAAAACTTAAGAAGTCAAAGAGATGTCGCGGAGAAGTAAATTTGCAAAAATGTTCCTCGCTCGGAATTGTCAGAGCAGCATTGTGAAATTTCATTGGGGAATCGCGTGAATAGTAATACGGGTTGTATAAATTCGCGAGAAGCGAATTCGTCCGTTAAGAGAGAACTAACTCAAACCGAGCGGGTCACCAAGTTCTTTAAACGTAACATAGTGCCCGCGTCTCAGCTCGAAAGCAGCCCGAGGATTTAAGTTCAGAAACTTCGAACTTTGTCTAATTACGGTTTGCAAAGATCTTGATATTCGTAGCACCTTGCTCGTGCATCAGCCCGAACACATCGATTAAACTAATATCTACATTAAATATATAAATACTAATTTTTAGCTTTTAAAAAAGCTCTAAAATTAATAATAAAATAGCATATATATGTAAAAGCAGCTTTCTAAAAAATATGAGTAAACGACATTATAATATATCACTTTTGCAAAACGTATAACATAAATGTGCGCTCTTTTAAATATTGAATTTAATTCTTCCAAAATTTTTTTTACAAAATTTTTTTCGTACATTTACTTGGTCACCTATTTATTCGTTTTATCCATAAGTTGATTTTAAATTAACTACAAAATCTCTCTTCGCGGAGCATAAATGCGAATTTATCGTTACTCGGCAGAAACTTAAATCGGACGGTACTTGAGGTACAACGCTACATCCACTATATAGACACTAAGAAAAATCCGCTTTACGAATTTTTACGATATTATTCCCGCCAATGGCATCTTCGTGAAAATTCCCACAACGGCTAGACGATGAGAACGTAACGATGTGTGCACGTGTGATACACACAAAACGAAGATAGATATTCTAACGCAAGAACAAAATCAGGAAATATGATTCAAGTCATACTTGACGCGTGTCGCGCTCCATTGAATATGGGCTGGCACAAATATTTCGAGCATCGAATGTCAAACGAGCCGGAAAAACGTAGCGAAGCAAAATCGGATTATTGTAGCGTACCAAAAGCAAATTGAGACTTTGACGTTTCTTACTCGCAGATGTGCTACGAACGCACATGATATCGCTTTAACGAAAAAGAAGTAAAATCAACTCCAAGAGACATGTTTACACATTTTTATAAATAAACCAAAATAAGTTCGGAAATAATGAAGTCTCGATGTTTCTAAATAACTGATAGATACGAGGATGAAGAAAAATTAAAATTAATTTAACACACTTTCAGATACATATATCGTGCGATAGCACTATCGGAATCCGAAATTGGAAATTATTCAGAGGTAAATACGTGAAATTTTTATCTACCAATAACTTTGTATAACCAATAATTTTCTATGACCTGCTAATTATTACACAAAATCAGTATTGTAGCTTCGATTACGCAGTTACTGAATGTATCATAATTCGTCACAAGTTAAAAGAGGAAGTCGGATTCGGCCATTTGGACAACGATGATGATTACACAAAATAATTACATATTGCAATGAAATAGCATTCAACTACTACCATCAATTACATTTAGCAATAATTAATCGTTCACGCCGGATTTTAATGAAGGATGCCCACAAGAAATCGATAACATCGTTTCCGTGTTCTGTTTAACGTAAACGCGTTTCGGGACCCTCGCTATACGACGAGTTATCGCGACGCAACGATATTTCGTTGTCGGACTCGATAATGTTATCGGTAATATGCTCGCTAACATACCGGAGGGAAACACGCGGTCGTCTATTCGACGGCAATACACGCGTACTCTCTCGTGTATGATCGAACGCAGCAGATAGAGGCAGATAGAGGTATTCGTATCGGCGTATTTAAGTTGGAGGCATTCTCCAATAACAGGAATAGGAGCCGCCCTGGAATCCAGCATAAATACGCCATGGCATCTTCTCCTATATTGCTTTACTATTGGCTGAATACGGTTACGGAAAAATTCACGAAGGGTTCGTCGTACGCGATTTCTCCCCCGCGTCCCTTAAGCCGCGTGCACATCGATAAGCGATAAATGATGTGTGTGAGTTATGCACACGATAAGAGATAAAAGAAAATATATTTTTTATCTTCAGATAGACATATTTTCATGAAACTGCGTATGACAGTGAGCTACGATGACACTGCGACAAATTTTTCTCAACACGATTCGCATTTTACACAGTTTATTCTTTACATTATTACCAATGTATTATATACATTACTTATTTGTATTTTTCTTTCCAAACAAATTCGTCTACCTCGCTGACAGTTTATCGCCTGCCAATGTGTACGTATCTTTAAATGATATCAAGGTTGACGTTTCAAGGATTTAATATCGTCTAGCGATTCGCCCTATCTCGCCGTCTTTTCGTTTCCCGAAAGAAACTAATTACTTGCTCCGTTAGTTTTAAGAAGCGCCTAAAACATTCAGTCGAACCTCATCTGCAGTTACGCATTCCTGCTGCATGCCAGGCTCTACCTCGATCGCTCGTTGTATAAATTGGTCGCGTTTGGGATGCTTGGAATTTTCTAGGTATTCAGATGCTGCGAGGAACTGAAAAGTAACATTTTCACCACGATGTTTGTTGCGGAAAGCTCGTCTAATATTTCGCCACAAAAGCTATATTTTAATGTAACGTCTCCAATCTGTTTTGTTTCTCTGGCAAAATGCCAAATCTCGTATTCCCTAACTTTAAATTTTGATGGATTTTTTTAACACTATATAATTTAAACATTTTAAGATACGCATGATTATCGGAGTAGATTAAAGCAGCAGTTTCGAAGAGAGACATGTGCGAGCCACACATCTTTTCCTACTACGCTAAAAAAAGCTCCAGCATTTCGAGCAATAGAAAAGCTCCAATGTTAAATTTGAAAAGATTCCGCACTTATCCGATAGCGGAAGGAATGATAGCATAATTCATCACGTGGTCGAATTGATACAATTGCATTATAGACGGTAAAGTATCCCTTGGTGGCAATCAATGAATGCCTTCGTCGAGGCATTTATTGCTTAATCTAATTGCTAACTCGAGAGTCCGCAAGCCGACACTCATGCAAAACAAGCTCGTTATGCGGTTTTTCGAGGATGTAACTTTGCTCTACGAATCCGCGGCGAAAAGAATACGGCGTTTACGGTGATACGGGACGTCTTAACTCGGCCAATGTCTTCGCGTCTCGCGTAAATTATGAGCGCGACGAAATTGCCTTTGCTCTGGGAGTTGCGAAAAATCGTCGACCGCGAGCGACCGCCGTTTTCCAAAGTGAACGGCTCTTGGTGGCCGCTGCGGTAACGAAGTTCGCGGTATAACCGAGCGGCGATATTTTACAGCGGATAAACTAAACACGATAAAATACTGGCTGCTTCGCTACAAGCGCGGCGAAAAGTTTTCTTTCGCCGTAATTTGCCGCCCGATTTTGTGGCGGGTTTTCTTCGCGCCGCAAATTCTCACGGTTTCGCTCTTTCGTTAATATTTCTGTATAGCAACGAAAACTTATCGCGACCACGCAACATATACTTAATACCGTAATCAGCTGTCATACGTGAATAGACGCTGAATACGAGACGCTGAAATAAACATTGATGTCCCATATTTCACATTGATATTCAGCAAATCGACGAGTCAATGAACAGATTTGTATGCGATTATATACTGCATTACGGATTAGATCTCCAAACGGGTGATTATATATGATCAAAAGCTTTGCTGCATATATGGAATATTAAACGGAATTTATGATTGCACTTGCTCAAATATAATTTAGCGTATTTTGGTAATATTTAAAGTTTGTTTACGAACAAGCACGAGATTATTTGATTACCTTAAGATTGTCATACTAAAATAATTGAAAAAATATATTTGAAATACATGAGCAATTATTAAAAAAGATACATATCTTTCTTCCATTCGAAAGGAACTAATGTTCAACTAGTAATTTATAACAACATATTATGTTTCATTATCAGAACAAAAAAGAGATTGAGCTTTGATTTCAATAAATAAATTCGAAATATTGCTTTACATATCTAATTGTAAGAAACATTTTTCAATAAATAGAAAAAGAATTAATAAAAGAATGGATCTTATTTTTAGTACCGGAAACATGTACCGGAAACTGATTGTCACATTGCACGTATAGTATGAAAAAAGTCAAATATTTGTTAATTTTTTGGATTCTGCTTGGATTGTAAAAACTGTACGTTGTTTAGTCCTTTGTCAATTTCTTTATAATCAATTTGTCAGCTGTGACTTGAGGAGTTTGTACCCTGTTGGCCTATATTTTAGGCAGCCGTCAGACCGGTGTTTCAACCGTGCCGTCATCACCTTTGCTCGAACTCGCCGGATGTCGTGCTACTTTATCCTTAGCCGACGTAACAGGCTAGACAGGCAAGATTGGCGTTGCGGCGGGCGGTATCGTGTTCCTAGTATTACTGGCCCTTCGTCTCTAATTTCAATCAAGTCGGCGACGTCGTTAATCCACCCATCCACTTACCGTAACCGCGACGAGCTTCTAGATCGGAGCTGAACTTTATTTTATTCTATGTATAAAAGCACACTTAACCATATCCGTGGTTATTGAAAAAAGTGCTTTCAATATTAATTTGAAAATCAGCGATATATGACAAAATTTGACACATTTGAGTTTGGAAAAATATACCTACTACGAAAAAAATTTACTACGCAAATAATTAATAGATACATAAAAAATAAGACACGAACAAAAAGGGAGAATGACAAAGGAAATTCTTTTCTCGTAGAAAAGTTTTTCCTTTACCTTTTCCTTGCAAAAGTCATAATACGTAAAGGGCACTGAAGAAGATGTACAAACTTTTATTAAGCTCTAATTAATTAGTCATTATTCGCGTTTGTCTTTACGGAGCTAAAATAAGCTAAACTGGATTACAGTCTCGATCGTGGCGACAACGAGGACGGAGATCTGTCGACGTGCATTGCGAGGACTGACGATCGATCGTGGACGATCATGAGGTATAATTCGTGGCCCTCCGCAGAACGCGACAGTGCTACGGATAGTTTACGACGGGTCGAGCAAAATAATTGCCCGGATTTAATTAACAGTAGTCAACGCCGACGCTCATCAACGTGGCGCTAAGCTAATAAATAGCAGGAGGTCGGCATGCAGCGACTTGGCTCAAGCGAGAAACGCGTATTTCACCGAGATATACGCGCCACGAATTCTCGTGTTCGCACAGATTCCACGAGTCGAGCGACATTCAAGCTCGATTGCGACACAGTTCCGCTTTCTTAGGTCGTGATTTAGGAATAAGCGATACGATACTTTCTCACCGGACCGATCTAACCATCGGCATCGGCCTTTATCGCCGCCTCGTTTGCAGCCAGGTGTGTCGATAAATATCGTGAGCGCGCGAAGGCGCTTTAGGTACACAATCCCCGTTCTCGCAGCACACTCGGCTCTGCTAATGGCGGAAACACAATTTCTCTGTGCCTAGCACACGGTAAAGTAACGATTAAACATTGTAAACGGGCATGTTTGCTCGTTACTATCTGGCGAGTTTAGCGGCGGCTACAAAACTAGCTTTGTGTAATTATGTAAACTGGCAAACTCGCCGGCTTGTAAATACAAGGATGTAAGGCAGAAACCCTGTCAAATTTCACTGGATTTCTGATAATATTATTATTCGAATAATAAATTCGCTAAAAATAGCGCACAGATTAATTCACAATAAATTACCTAACATTGTCTATAACCTATAACTATAATACTTTGTAGATGTAATAAAAATCTCCAGCTAACAAATATATTTTCCGACGTATAGCAAGCTGACTATCGCTCTTACAATCACTCTCTTAACTATCTCGTTTCCACAATAGTAGGTATGTAGCAATTTAATAAATTCAGCAAATTTTATTGATAAAATTATCGTAATCGTGTCCGTGGCAGCATTCTTGGTAAGATTTAACTCAACATTTAACCGAAATGCGGCTCATTTTTTTTCGTCATCGCTACCTGCATATTTCACCGGTTCAATATCATACGTATGGTTAGTGGGTATACATGCATATGCATGATACATAGCGATGAATGGTTGTTCGGCGCAAAAAAAAGACGAGGTTAACGGTGAGAATATTCCCTGTTTTAATTATCTCTATTTTAATAGTCTACCAGCGCCAACGGCCAATCTGATCCCGTAAATGGAGAGTGCGAGAGATTATTTCTTTAATTTGCGAACAGTTTTTATCGGTAATGAAATGCCACAGGACACGCGCGGTGCCGATACAAAGCGTTTCTTATTGCTGCGAGCAGAATGCAAATATCAATACCTCGTTACCTCCCAATATCCGGCCAAAAAGTATAATATATAAAACGCCAGTTATTCTCGTTTTCGAGATTATGGGAAAACGTTGGAGTAAAATTTAATTACCTTTGCGAGGTAGCGACGCTGGAATTTCGTCGATGCAAAGAGATTATCCGATAATTTGCGTTGCAAGCGGACTGTGAAATAGAAGCGGAATTGATACGTAATAAAAGCGCATGATAATAATTGCATTCTGCGGCGATGTCGCCCAAGCCTCGATCATGCGTAGCATCGTTGATGATAACGACGATGCTTCTCGCACAAAAGAGAATTAACGTCTTAAAAATTCCCGAGACGAAGACGTCTCGACTGTCTTATCTACCGTGTCGCGTCTCAGCGATCCGAAACCGGAGCTACTTCGGATAACGCGGTAAACGTCGTATCAGAACACATTATGCCCAAACATCGTACTCCAGACGTCGCGTGTATACGTATACGGTACGTATGCTGCGTACATAATTCAACAGCGCAAGTGACAAGTGAGGATGAGAAAACAGACGTTTCCTTTTCCGTCCTGAAATGAAGATAAGTTACACGGAAAACATACCAGATGCCAAATAGGTATCTACCGAGAATGCGTTATCGTCGTAGAACGCGCGTCTTTCTCCCTCTCTCGTGTTCTAAATCTTCTGTTAGGCGCAGCGCGAGAAACGCCGCGATAGTAAGAAACAAGGTCGTTCGCAAATAAGATCATTTAGCAATTGAATTTTAAGTGCCGATCAACAATAACGATTCCGCTAGAGGAGGATGTTGTCGCAATAGCTTTAAACGGGACTACTTCTTGGCTCAACTATTCCCGCTAGACAAACGTTTCACTTGTAATGCCACTGCTTCTGCACTTCTCGGTCTCCGATTTTACTCCAGTCGTTATTCCGAAATAGCCGTGCGCGTTTAACTCGTGCCTTCATACTTAGCGAAACAACGTTTCCCCGATAAAGCGTTTTACGATCTCTCGCCATACCGCCTTCAGATATCTCACCAAAACAGGAAATGCGACGACGCGCGAAGGAAGTGGCGGCAAACTATTATGTTTCAAAGAATCGAAAAGCATATTATTGTTTATGTTGATGATACGCCGTGATTATCATCTTGCGATCATCCATGAGCTCGTAAATCGAATATCGGGTTAACGGGTGCATTTAAAAAGAGAAAAAAAGAACAATAAAAAGCTTTCATCGGTTCAAACCTGCAAAACTTGCAGCCGTTGTTGTACATGACGGCAGAAAGTTTACGGCTATCGCTACTACATCGGCGCGAAACAGATCGGCCCAGCACAGTTGCGGGACGAAAGGGCGGAAAAGGGAGGAAGCGGAGCGGAAGTTGAGCTTCTCGCCCTGGCATGCCTGACAAAGAAGCTGAAATCTTCAACATCAATGTTTCACAATAATGGATTTTCATGGAGAGAGGCCTCAAGCGTGGAGTAAAAGTCTGCACAGCATGCTATGTACAACTAATATTACACAATATTTCTCTTTTTTTTAAGTTTTCGTAATATTTTGAATTTAATAAAGTTTCTCTCAACACACACATATACACGCATGCATGCATGCATATAGGTATACTTATATATATAGATTTCAATCTATTCTTCTTTGTCCTTAAATTAGAGATTATTGCTTCTATCTTTTCTTCAATTATTCACTGCACTATCATTTAAAAGCGCATGATACGGATATGTGTGTGTGTGTATATATATGAATATCTATACAGTGTGTTGAACTCGGGTCCGTGGGTTCGTTGAGCCCAAATGACTGTGCAAATTTGTCATCCCTGCAGAAATCCAATCTTCCACTTTTTTGTTAGTTCAATCTTTTTAATTCCAAATTTTCAGTTTGAAGAGTTACTATATCATTATATATCAACAGTTAACTAACTAAAAGCAATAAAAATTTGAAAAGATAATGTGTATTTTATAGTCAAAATTTTCGAACGAGCAAGTCCTCTTTCATAATTCTTCCGTTTCACGAAATATATAAATTCAACCATCTACAGAAATTCAACTTCAACATTGAAAGCTGCATTTTTGATTATTTTGTGCGCTACGACTTAATCAGCGGTTTTGTTTGGCAAGTAATATCATACCGCCACGCCGCGCCGGACCGATCCAAGCAAGATGATTATCAGGTACAAATTTGTAATGCATCGTCGAGCAGATGCCGAGGGACGGTATACCCATAAGAAGCAACAGGCTACGCGCAATTAATTGGTGCAATTTACGACGTCTTAACTCCGTCGCACTATACGCTGCTCTCGATCTCCGATCGGGAATAGGGAACCAATATAATCCGGGATTACCGGGCAATGATCACAACGTTGGTACCTTCTGTTGAGATACGCCATCCGCTATCATGTCACGACGGATAGTATCAAATATTCATTCTTTAATTTTCTAACAAATCAATTATAAATGTAATTAATTTTTGTCTCTTTTTCTCTCGTCATTTTAAGAAATAGATGATAACTTACTATGTCAAAATTCTCAGCAATTCTCATTGTTCCTCAAAAAATACATATAAATCTATATTTAAATTATTATTTGTATAGTAAATCACATAGATAATTATTATAAATGTAAAAAGTATACACAAAATTTACATACATTTTCTTTTCTTTGCAATGATATAACGTCAAAAATTTTACGACAAATTTATTGTGTATTTATTTATGAGTGAAAATCCGTACGAGTTTACTATGTTATTTGCAGTAGCAGTTGTACACGGTTTTTCATCAAAAGATATTATTAAAAAATAATATTATTTTACAATATTATTTTACAATGGATTTATTCCGAAATTTTTAGGTATTATTTTGGGAATAATTGTTGCGGTTCTTTCAAACTTATTATCAAAAAATGTGCAAAAGAAATCGGCTCACCGAGCCGAAAAAAAGTACCAGCGTACGTTAATAAGCAAGTAAGCATATTAATTGAAACCAGTAAATGTACGGTGTTTGTCTCATCGTCTCAACGTTTGTCTCATCTTGTGGTCGAAAGCTCAAGTTGTGTGAAGTCCTTGCGGAATAATAGTTTCAGAAATGGCATATAATTAAAGAGACTGATTTTGAGAAAGCTCGAGGTGGGTGACTATGAATGGCGAGTATGAATGAACGAGAACGGAAATAGTGAACAAAAAACATTCGGTAAGATCCTTATTTCCACGAATTTTCCTTGTCCTCTCGTAAAGTCAAGATTATAGATCGACGTTTTCTCACAGTCTATTATTGCTGTAATTTTCGCGCCATTCGCCGCATTGCCTAACTAAAGTATTGTCGAAAATTGGACGTAATCGATAAAATCGCCAGGTATAATATTTCAGATGCAAAAGGAAAATATATATAGGATTTATATCATGAATGAAACGCCGCGTATTGCAAATTCTGCTGTTTCCGGTCTATCTATATCAGCAACGTGGAGAAACGCCGCTGTTTTTGGTCTATCTATCAGCGACTGTGCGGGCTAATGAATATTTCGTGGTGTTAACAATCTCAGTTTTAAATCGATTAGGCAAGCACCACCGTCTGCTAATTCGTTCCCCGTCTTGCGTAATGTGCCACGTGCGGCTGCTGGCGGAGTTTACTCGGGCCACGCGGCATACTGAAGTTTGTAGTCCCAAGATTTACTCAGACCCGGGCTTTGTATCTTGTACACATTGCAATTGCAGCGGCAGGTGCGATATTGCGTCATGCTATATGCACACAGTAATACGATGCGGTATACTAAGCACTATGGTTTTGGCTTTAATTGCACCATGCGATCAGATATACACAACAGGAGACTCGATAGCTCGGATAAAAGTATACCCTAATGTATTAAGATAAAGGTAGCGCAGAGGATACAAGTAAATGTAAAAATTTAAGAAATCGAGACATGATGCTAGCCTTTCCAAAAAAATTAAATGTAAAACTTTGGAATGTATAAATATAATCTATATAATATATATGTACAACGTAATTTACGTCACTAGGTGCATATATAAATTAGAATAAATATAATTGAAAACAGGTCAGCATAATAGCTACATCACATTCCTGGTTTTTCTTTTATACTACTGCTCATGAAGCACGGAGCATAATTATATATTAATATCTAGCGCCGTTGTCTCGCTCGACAGCAACAATTTGCATCCAGTACTTTAGATATAAAGTTTTTATACATTTATGTAAGAAAGCTTGAAGTTACAAACTTCGTAATGAATATTACCTCTACCCGTAACACTGCAAAAGACAGACGTCCTTTATTGCGTCAGACGGTCCAATAATTTTCTAATGTTTTTTTTTTCTCTGTACTTCCCGTTTCTCTAAGAAATTGTTCCATAAAATAAAGAACAAACAACATTTTAAAATATTTCCTAATCCTATTTATAAGGTATAAAATCTTCCTAGTGCGATATTTTATAACTCAGATATTGCCCTCGAATTCGTGTCAATGATAAACGAGTGCCAGATTGATCTGATCCTCATTAACTATAAAACGTGCGACATAGCCAAACCTTGAAGAAGGTAGCTAAAGTAGAATGGTAAGTGGAACGTTCTAAAGATAGTTGCTGTACAGGCGAGTCGAGGCAACGTTTGTTAAAGCGGAACTAGCAAGGCAGGATCATCGCGACGCTCGGTCTATCCGCATTGGGAATAACTACTTATAAAGTGAAACAATATGTGCTACGTCGACGCTTCAAACTCCTTCAATAAATACACAACCGTGCATGCATCAATTTATTCCATTGTCGCTCGAGACATACAACGCGATGGACTGACTCTATTGTATCATTGACCAGCGTTACGATATTTTCATCTGGATATAGTCACAATCTTCTCCCTCTATCTGCTGAAAGCCCCATTCGTGGTAAAAGTTATTTATTGAACAATATACGTTCATTAATAGTATTATATAATATCAATATATAAACAATTCCTGGAGTATTCTCCGGTATAGAATCAAATTTTTCAATTCGATTTAACAGAAATATTTTTACACTAAAATTAACAAGATTTCTTCACGAGAAACATCAACAAAAAATTTAATGATAAAAATTAGAAAGCCATAAAAATGACATTTTTCCTAAAAAAAAAAGTCGATTTTAAGTTCATTAAAAGTTCTTAAAATATCTTTCACTGGTTAAAGGTTACTCTATATGTATACTTGCAGACCGACGTTACGGACGTTGAATCTTTTACTACATAGTTTCGTCCTTTGAGTTATCCAACGAGCTTTGAAGCGCCGAGCGAGCTTACGGCGCCAATTCCTTAATCTATATGGTAGTACTTTCCGAATATCATGCCGCGCCATAAATCCGAGCGGTAGGACGCGAATGAAAGGAAAGTCTAAGAAACTCAGGAAACTCATTTCGTGTGGTATATGGTGAAAGAATCGACAGTCGGCAGCAGCTATTACGTTCATAGCGCGCGGGCCACACCTCGCTTCATCTCCCGAAATTCTTCTCGATGGAGCCGTTGACGTTGACCAGGTCAAGATAACTGGCCGCTGTCCGAGAAAAGGCTTCCAGAAAACAACGCAAATCAACGTCGAAGGGAAGGAAGGCAACGATGGAGACAAAAGGTATCCCCTAACAGTCCCCGTTAGCGAACTGGTGACGGTAGATTGGAGGTAGTTACGACGAACGATGGAATGGAACCCTAGATAATATCAAAAATACAATCTACCAAATTTCGCCTGCGATACACCGATAACGCCTGCGCAAAGATGTTTGTCCCCTTTTTTCCCTCGTACTTTTATCCGACTATGACGACTACCGCTCCGCAAATCCTCCAATTGATCATCACACCCCCGCCCTTCATATCATTTCTCAAATAAATACTGAACGAGAGTGGATCTGTAGGGGGCGTCCCGATTTTAATCTCAATGATAGATTCTTGAGGAATTTCTTTGACGAACCAATTCCTGCTTTGTTTCATAAAAGTAATTTTCTATTTTTCTAGAATATTATCAGCTAATGTATCTCGGTTTTTTCCGATTTCAAGAGTTTCTAACTAGAGCATAATAAAATGCCTATCTGCGCCTGTCACCATTGAAAGAGCGAAAGAGTCATACTCGATGAGTGACGTTCAAACTACCAATGACGTCCGGATATGTATAGAAACCGCAGTGGCTTGTTCACCCCTTAACGAGGGTTAACGCAAGCCGCGGTCGATATAACGGAGAAGAGTGTTATTGTTCCGAGTAGTCGCGCGCAGGACGGGATATAAAAGTCGCATCAGTCTCGATTTCCTGCGTCGCGCGCGTGGAAAACTTTTGCTCGGCCACTCGTCGTAAAAGCGATAGATACCTATACTTTTTTCCCCGCGTTAATATCCATAACAAAATCTCGTTACGAGCGTCTTGCGACGCTTCCAGGTGCAAAATGTGCAGAAATACGGTTTTTGCGAATTTATTGGCTTAACGTCGACTTGAACAAAATATATGTCCGTCAGGAATCGAGCGGTTTATCGAGCTACTTGATACGATTTCTGTACGAATGGGTATTCTGATACCTCCAAGCGTGATCTTGTATCGCTCTGTTTCATTAATCCTCAAGTGTCGATTACGATAAAAAAAAGAGATTTATCTTTGCAAATTTTACCCCTATTGAATTATATATATAATTTTAATATATTTGTAACTAAAAAATTGTGAGAGCTCTTTATTGCAAAGATCTTATCTCTATCTGTCATTCCATCATCTTAAAAGAAAGAGCCTAGTTTAATATTTAATTAATACACCTCGAATTCCCCATCTTTAATCGCTAAAATATAATAAATATGCGCAAAAAAATTTTAGTCCAAAAGAAAGGGCTGATAATAGCGAATGGATAATACATCTAAAAATATAATGCGTGTGAAATATCATAAGTACTATCACGATACGCAGCACGTTAACCAATTATCATGCAACATAACACTGTTTATCGAAATTCCGTGATGTCTATTAATTATCGTCCACGCGATTTCAGGAAATTTTATCGATGTCCGCGCCTCCTGACACAGTTTACAAAATATATCGCGAAACATTTCCCTCCAATGTTTTCCAAATTGAAACGTTTTACACATGCATCGTGCCATTAATGTGTTTTCTATTTCGAGTAAATCCGTGATCCGATTTGAAGTGCTACTGCTTTATGACCGAAAGTAATTTATATATAAATCTGGTCTCGCGCTTTCGGAGGAATATGCGAACGGATTAAATTGAGTTGGATGAATATAAAATGTTGTAAAAAAAAAGCTTCGATCGTGCACAATGAAGAGTCGAGGACGGTTCCAAAACATTTTCAAAAACGTTAACTAGCATATGTGTGCATGCATGTATGTGTGTGTATGTGCAGGCGTATATGTATGTGTATGTTATAAAAAAAGACACGACAAATCTCGCCGGAAAATAACGGCGAACTGAATTACACAGTCGACAATAAAGGCACGAGAATCGAATACTTTTTTACTCGTAGTCGAGCACGATTCTTTACAAAAATGTGACGATCGATAGCTTTGTTCAAAGACTAACTAACCATGTTCTTTATTACCCAGCTAACTATTCGCGTTCTATGCATAATTTATAGGTTTTATCGGAAGGATTTTCCAATTCTCTTCTACACGAATGATGCAATTAATGAACCGAATATTAAAGCCATTGTACTTCGCTCTAATGCGTCTAATTGTAAGCAAAACCTCAAACATTTCCTTCATCTAAAAACACCTTTATCTTTTTTTAAACCACATTATTAGAAAATATTGAAGGACTTTGTTATATTATAACTCATAACTTTCTTAAAATGTTTTAAATTTCTATCTCATTGTTCAAACTATGTGGACGATTTATTATTGGAAAATCAAACATTTTATAAAGTATAAAAATGTACAATCTTTCAGTATTCGGAAGATTAACGGTACACTTTAAAAATAAAAAGACTGCAATTTTACTATGCCCTACCTATTAAATTTTTTATAAATATTGTAATGTTAGCATATTTCAAGACTCTGTGGCACAATATCAATTGCGTAAGAATTAATTATATTAATACAATTTATAAAGAGTTTCCGTATCACGGTAGTCGCTTTTGTATATATAGATATTCTCTCGAAAGTAAGAGGAAGAATTTGCATGCGTCCCACCACATTGTGTTATCGATCAAAACATAATTCTAGAGAATACAAGCGCAGACTATGATGGTGGCTGCGCACGCTATTATATGATAAATTATGCGCGGCATATAAGCTGCGCCTGCAAATCGGCCGTAAGAGAAATAAATTCGGTGCACTGACTTGTCAGAGATCTGTTGTTGTTTCGACGAGAGAAGTATATCATTGACGCCCGGGTGAGTAAGAGCAAGAGTATGTCGGGTGAGCTGACCCGAATTTGTCGCGTATCGCCACGTTCGCGATCGAGAACACTAAACGGCAAATGTGTCGTCAATGTTTTAGATTTAAATGAATTCCGATGCCAATACCAGGCGGCGATTGCTCTCACATGCTTTTCCTACCTCCCGGAAACGTACAAGCGAGTGTTCCTCTGTGGTTGACGTTAAAACACTTTTCCGTTTGTCGATTCCCCGCGAGAAGCGAGTGGGCTTTAGCTACCGCGATACGCTATACGCTGTATGCGATCGCGCCATTATCTCTCGGGACATATCAATTTTAGACGAAAAGCATCACAACCCTAAAGCTACGATATTAACGCAATTAAAAGAGAAAATATTATTTTGTTACTATCTGTGTATTAAATGAGGAATAAGTTCGTAAATCTGTGGATTCATTCCCCCAGTTATCATTTTAACGGAAAAAAATACCGGTCTTAATTTACCATTCGATCACTCCGATGTGAGCATTTGAAGAATCTGTTTTTCATCTACGCGCTATGCTTGCAATTCACTTTGCTTGTCTCTCACATATTTGCATCCCATGCCATTGGATCGAACCGCCCGCGCCGCCGCCGGTATAAACCGCGCCTACTACGGATCACCGGAATGAAATTAAAATCAGAGATTTGCGGTCGAGAGTTCTGCAAACCCGCCACGGCGAAAACACGTCGAATTCCGATTGCGGGAAATACCGAGCCCGACAGAGGAATCGTAGAAAGGACGCCAACGCCGGTCGCCGAGTAAGGCAATTCAGCCAATTCGGGAATCAGCTGCCATTCCTGCTGCCAAGTCAGCTCCGGAGAGAAATTAAATAACTCTCCTCTTCATCTTCGGCGATGCTCGTTTTCAAGAACGACTCGGACATCGACGACTCGCGACCAGTAACCGTGTTTACTCGGACGACAGAGATTCTCGGCGATACCTAACTGAATTTAACCGTTTCGTTTGCAGAGTGTCAATATATTTGAAGGTCTTCAATCGTGAAATTCGTAATAGATAGTATAGATACTGCCATTTCGGACCGCTTCAAATACAAATATATGCACGTGTTTATTTTCAAAAATATATGCACAATCTATACTTTCTATATTTTATTAATAATAATATCTATGTCATTATCAACAACTTATTGCATCAATATTTCCATATGAGAATAAATTAATCGAACAGAAACACGCTTTGCATTTATAAAGTTATAATTTCATTAAAGGTAAGAGTAATTTCATTAAAAGTAAGAGTAATGTTCATAATGTTATGGTCAGATTTATATGTTTATCACGTGATTGTTTCATGAAAATATCGGTTCAGTAACAGATATTCTTGTATTCGATTCGATAGTAAGAAAAAGACCACGACAAAAGTAGATACTAATTGTAAGAAATATAGCCGCGGAATGGAAGACCATACGAACGAAACTAATTACCGCTTTTCTCGCAATGAGTTTTATAAAGGTCTTATCGCGCTACTGCTATTCAACCATTTCCCCCTTCGCCGTCAACTTATTTCTCCTTCTCTCCGTCTTGTTCTCTTTCCCTTTGCCTGCTTTCGCCGTAAATCCAAATCCAATATGACGCGAAACATGCCACGCGCGCGATACAAACTTATCTGCCCCAGTAAAGTTATTCCACTACAGTCGTACGAAGATGGTTCACTTATTGCCGGGTTAGCAACATAAATTCAAAGTCTCGCGAAGATCTCAAGGCCTACTTCAAAGATAATAAAACAAGATGTACAAACGTAACTACTCTTAAAACCTCTCTTTCTCTTTCTCACTAAATGAAAAGGTTACAAGACATCGTATAACTGTTTCGAATAAAATATTTTTTTGAGAAATAATTTGATCCTTGACATTATATTATAATCAAAGTGGCGTAACATAGATACTATCGTAGAATCATTTAATTTAAATAAATAAATATTGTAAGACGTTAACAGATTGGAAATCAACGCCAATTTTGTGCATAAAACAAAGATATCACAAAAACTATAATTTTCTAGTGCTTTATGTTACTTTTGTTTCGAAGTCAGATTTATCTCATTGTATGGTTAATAAGAGTTAACACTCGATAGGAGTAGAAGATTGACTCCTTAAATATATTATAATTTAAAATCAAACATCTCTTAAAGTAGGATGCATGGAACTTCGCGAAACGTATACAAACGCCTGGAAACATTTTCTCGCGTAACAATATGACAGAATGTAACGTTTAGTAACGTTATTTCACTTATTTCACATGCGGATGCCGATTCTCACGAGTCGTCGATGCATCTGCGAATAATGCAACTGACGTGAAAATGAAATCCCGGTAGAATAGTATGGATTCGCAAATTATAGTCAGCGGGGATTCGTCGCGCATCCGAAGTCACGGGCATGGGGTGACCGGAGAGCGCGCATCAGACGGACACGTCTCGTCGTGGTTGAGGCTAACCGGAAGGATAAGGTTTTGCCGCTCGATCTACCACCTAGCCCGGAACCCGGCGGCTGCACTCTCTGTCTCTATAATACGGTTCTCTCCCCTGGGGATCGCCGGACACCGGGTCTGGGCGACATTCCTGCATACGTGCCTGTATTAAGCGCAGCCGCGGCGCGCGCGCGCGCGCGAGTTGCACGTTCTGTCGAGGTACCTATGCAGCCGTCTTCCTCCGAGCGCGTTCATCCGGTTGGACATTCGCCAGAACCTCTATTACATTCCGTCTAATGTCCGAACGTGGTGAACCCCACGGCTATATCACGCGAATCGCCCGCATTTACGGATATTCGCTTACGATGGCGTTCGTCGGTATTGTCATAAGTTAGATCGATCACGCTTTTTATGCAACTCTGCCGCGTTCTTCTTGAATAGTTTCTCTCTCGTCATGAACGTGTCCAAGAACAATGTAAACGATACATAGCGACACGTACCTACGGGTACGTACGTGAGATCTTAGAGGTCCTCGTACGTTCAAAGGGTGCGTGGTTGAATGGACGTGGGGTGACCGATAAGTCGTCCGGAACTCGACTCGAGAAACCCTGCGCTCGATCTCGTGCCGTGCACGTACGCGTTAAGGGTGTCGCACGGTGACCCAAAAAGGAAAGAATAAAAGACAAATAAGACAAGTTCGAGTCGGGAAAAGGCGGACCGACGAAGGTCCAAATAGCCTGTACAATCGACGTATCAATCGTCAGTGTGTCGAGGGGGGCGTGATATGCACGCGAGATATCCTTGCAAACTCGGGCAACCCCGGTTTTTATATGTCGAGAGAGAGAGAGAGAGAGAGAGAGAGAGAGAGAGAGAGAGAGAACGAAAACGTGTACTTTTGAGCAGAGATTAAATGACTGTTGGAGGGATAGAATATTCGAAGAGCTGTATATTTGAATTGCAGATAACCTACTTTTGCAAACTCCACTTAACTTCACCGAAGAAGAGGACTCGTCGAGGACGTTACTACGACGTAAACTCTAATCGAATGATCGAACATTCTTCGCGTTTCCTTTAAAAGTAAATTGCGTCGCGGAACGACTGTCTCCACCGACTCTACGTTCACCACTCGCTTTAATTTTTGTTGCATGCAGAAAGCTCCGTCTTTCACTTCTTCCCCAACTGTCGCAGAAATATTCTTTTAAATAACGCCGCTGATCGTCCCGCGAATGCCAAGCACCGCTCTCAGCATTTAATATTCGAGATGGTTGTCGTAATTACAGAATGCGCTATCATTATACGCGCGTTAACTTTTGCATAATTTCTCCTACCGAGCTCTGCTTGCAGTTAATTATGATCATTACGCGCGAGTAATCGCGCGCAGGAAAAGTGGACGACAAATCTCGCTTAAAAATTTCATCGCGCTACCGTGGCGTGTAATAAGCTGACATCTCGAAAAAATTTTGCTGTGTTATCATTTGGCTCCCTCCCACAGAAATATATCGCACACTCATATCTTCGCCCGGCAATCAATTCGCGTTACTGACTCAACGTTAAATCTGAAATTCAAGGATATTATCGCGTCGCGTAGATTATGATTGATTTGATTTAAAAGACAGGGTCGGAAGTGGCGCAGAGAAGACATATGACGGTCGAACCGTTACGAAGAAACCGATAAATCTCTCTATTATTTACTCAGGAAGGTAATATTTATTTCCGCCATCTTCACAGAGAATCTTCCAGAATAACACTCTGATTTTATTTTCCTTAAATATTCATGAATTAATAGCAGATGACATTAGCATATTGATACTCTTGATGGATTAAAATCTATTTTTGTGAAACAATATCGAAGATACCCGATTTTTCTTTCAGCTTTCATGATAGAGCAACGGATTATAGAGCCAGATGTTTGTACAAGAGATTCGGGGAGTCACACTATACTAGGCTTAGCAAACTGTCATAAATTTTCAGGATACAGGGCTTAAAGTATTACCCAAGCATGCGCTATCCTCTCGGAACATTTTCGGAGTAGACGAATGGCCGATATCGTCTACTTCGTACTGGAATACGATTTTATCATTGTAAATAATAGATATTATTGCAAAATTAATTTACGTCGAAAAAATTTTTTTACACACGTATGAAACAAAATACGCCTTATTAACTTTGTCAAGAAAACGTTACGTTAATAATGGTACTGATTTAAGCCACAAAGAGAAATATTTAAACGGGAAATGTTTAAACAGTTCTATAAATCGAATGATAATTCTATAATATATGACTATTTCAATCAACTAAAACATAATACGTCACAGCGATATCGTTGCCCTTTTTAAGATATAAGATTAAAACTTTATAAAAATATGATTGGAGTGATAGAAATTGATATAGGTGCAATGATAGAAATGATAACAAACAAAACGTCGATAATAAATCCCTTTTCGCCGCTTTTTCGACCTTTTAAGAGCGAAGTTCACTCTAGTCGCTGTAGCAATATAAATCCGGAATCACTTCGGAATTGGACAGCCAAGAGTTATTCGAGATTAGCAACCGTGAAAGATATGATTTTATGCGGTTACATCCAAACCGCCCAACGAGATGCTTAGCGAATTCACAAGGAGGAGGCAGTCAGGCGTAATATATGCACTTTCCAGCAAAGGATTATACGTCCTTCCACTGTTTATTTGCTCCGTGTACTACTTAGAGCCCTGACATCCACCGTGTCGCATTATTATTCATAGGCTTTCCCTTTGCCTCTCCCGAAAGTCTTGTCATCCTGGGCGCGTCTATTGATCCTTCCTCCACGGGTACAATTTTTCCTCCTTGTGAATAACACCATTCAACGCTTTATAAGTATGCGTAAATAACCAATTGCTCCAAGTTGAATCACTCTCGTTATTCTTACAACAAATCGACAAGCAGACATAAACCACAAGATACACAATTGCCGATCGTAAAACGTGGACTGCCGGTGTCCAAGTATCAATCAAAACGCTAAATTGTGTGTTGTTTTTCTACTGATTCTGCGAGGGTAGATCCCATCAAATGGAAGAATCGAATAATAAAAACGATACATATCGTACCCAAATCAATAGGCTAATTACGTATAATTAATTAATACACGGGAGTCTCGTTCGACAATTCGTAAATAAACAATTATATAATCAAAATATATATATATTAAATGTATATGCATAAAATATGTATGTATATACAGAGCTTTATTGATCAAATGCATCGGCGATATTCAATCGCGTCTGCTTACGAGCTATTTTCACGACAATTACAATTAACATGTTAGTTAAATTTCGTAGTGTAGATGTCTAATGAAACTCTCGAAACTGCCGAAGAGGAAACTACCGTAAGCTAGCAAAACGATCGGATAGACGACGGGTTAGCCGTCCGATTCGACTACCGCAGGAGTGCCTTGAATTTCTATTCGTCACTCCTTGGGAGACCTGGACAAGAAAGCTGACACAGATTGCGCGTGCCGGGATCAATACGCGGATTCAAAGCAAATAGGTTAAAGTGCTCGACATCCATCGATAGGTACATTGCACGCGAACGTTTAATATGATACTTAGGGCCAGTGGGCCAGTTTTTCAATAGTCGTTTAAACTGAAGTTTAGCTAAACTCACTCTTCATCTTTTTCTAAAAGGAATAGTTAGAAAGAGACAAAGAGTGAGTTAAGCTAAGATTAAAGTTAAGCGACTATTGAAAAACTGGCCCTTATAGTTATTAAGTTCTAGTAGTTGCTACACTGTGCGATATCGTAGCGCGTTGCAAACGTAATAACATATATAGAGTAAAAAAAGAGGGTCGCAATGAAGGAAGGACTAAAATAAAGAAACGTTACATTGAAACAGTCTAAATAAAACCATCTTTTTATAATGAGTAACAGGCCCGAATATTTCTTCCTAGCGCTAAGTTCAACGATTCTGCTTTATACTCGGTACTTTATAACATTAGATCAAAAGACACAATGGAATTTTTTACTTTGCCGTCAGATTTACACTACTGTGTAATTCATGAACGATACGGATAATATCTACTTGAGCTATATTTATCGTATAACAAGATTCGCAGTTATATGCTAGTAACAGATCGGTAACTTTCCTTGATATGTAAAATTTGCGAATAGTTCTCCGCAATTATTTCCTTTCCACTGTACAAATTGCGGAGAAAAAAAAGATATCATATACTCAAGTAACAATATTACGGAATAATGATATTACGTATAGTCTGAGCTCGAAAGAAAAGTAGTATTCTTGTACTCGTATTACAATAAGATGCCAATTATCTAGACAAGATAATAAACATTAATAATATTGTAGAAAAAAACTTCTTAAACCAAGAAAAATGAGACATATAAAGAATATAATCAAAAATATCTTTAATATAAGTTAAGAATTTTTATTTAGATATGTCTAATATTAAGAAGAATCAATGTTTGAATATTCGGTGTTTAGATATTTAGCGTTCAACTATATATTATAGATTCCCGAAAGAAATAATAAATTCTTGAAAGAGATATAAAATACCTCCAGTATCGAAAATGACTCTCCATCTCTTGAAATTAATTAATAACCAAACATGAATAGCTTTTATACCAATTCAATAATGATAAATTAGGATTTCTACTGAGATTTCCGGAAAATTATGTATGCACAACGAGAATATTTTGCAGTCAGTAACATATCCTCTATCCTTTTTAAGCTATCCTCTTGAGGTTTAAACTCACATTTATGCAAATATAAATAGCATTTAAGTCGACACCATTTATGAATAGTAACGAGAATCTCTCTACTCGTCTCTGTAATTAAAATATTACCGTAATTACTCGTTAGCCGAATTTCAACGTAAAGAAAGATTACACTTTGAATTACACGAAAACGTAGATATTGCGAACAGCCGGAAAAGTTATCGAAAACTTTATCTTCTATCTTATTTCTCTGGCATGGATCCACTCCCTCGAAGAAAAAAAGAAACGACGTTCGAGCGAAACCTAGCAAGTTCTTCCCATTATTCCCACCCTGTTCTAACATATCGCTGACATTCGATCGGTGAGAAGGGGAGGAAGAGCGAAAAGGATGAATTGGTGAAAGGTAAGTAATAACTACCGATGTTAATTAACAAGCAATCGAATAAAGGTTATCTGAAGATCGATCAAACATCGATAGGGAGCAGGAAAGTTGAGGAGGAGAAAAAAGAAGAAGGAGAGAACAAGAATGAGAGACAAGGCCGAAGAGAATTATTCTCTCTTAAAATGCAAATTCATTGAAATGAATTCCGACGCGATGTAAGATTGTCGCAATACTCTGTGCGGAGAAAAGAGAAGAGCATCACGGCTGTCAGTTTCTCATCCTTCTTCTCCTTCTCGTTCTCCTTCTCTCCTCTTTTTAAATTCACCCTTGGCATTGCGTCTTCTTTGTCTCTGCTTACCCACCGAGAAGGAATTTTTCGAGTTAATTTTCTCGCGGCGCCGAGTGATATTCCCCGAACGGGTATTTACATTTTCGTCGTCCCGTTGACTTCACCCCCCTTCTTTCTTTTACTCCCTCTACATTGGTCTCATTTCTTTTCTTTCGATTTCTTTTTGCTCCAGTTACCAATCTTACCCGACCAAAACAAAAAAAGACGCAGCCAATTTCCTATTATTAACTATCGCCACACTTTGCAATTGTTATATCAAATACAAAATTGGACTGATCAATCTCGTGAAAAAAGACTTTGTTCTTGGCCAGCAATATTCCATTTAGAAATTACACAAACACAAGTTATAAAGCTTATTCTTTTGCATATTTCTAATTACCGTTATAGTAACACGCATTACGCTATAAACAAAATGCTCAATAAATTTTTATTATCACTTATAAAAATAAGACAGAAAGTTTGATGGAAAAAGTTTCTCTTTTGCCCTCTTTTGCCACAAGTTGAAGAAACGGCAAGATTCGACTGGTAGTTGCACAGTCGCTCGTGATATAATTTTTTTTTTATTGTAACGCCAAAATATAAAAATAGAAAAGCTACCCGTATGGGTGTTCGATAGATAGCAAACGTATGCGCTCTTACCGCGGTCCAGCCGCGACGAGATCGATACGTCGAACGCGACGCACGTCGATTCCAGAAACGGTATTCGCCCACCCGTTTCTGTCGCGCGTCCGGGTTCTCGCTCTCGCTGGGTTTTCAGTATCTCCGGTATCTACGATACGGGATTATACACGCTACGGGACATACACGAGACTCACGCGGGGCGAGCTCACGAACGACGCCGATCTAGGCGACCGGCTTTATGCAAATCATATTTCACGGGATATGGGCACGCGCCATCTGTCTGGCAGAGAATCGAGAGGGGTTAGTCGGGAAACCAGAAATCCTTTATTTAATAGCGGTATCTCACGCTGCCGTACCTCCAGTGGGAATGCTCCTCGTCAAATCGCATCAGAACGGCGTTAAAACAATTTATATCCTCCCTTACGGCGACAGGCTTTTCTCGTGGGTGCTGTTAGGGTGATAGGGGGCTGGTCCTTAATTCACGAATTACATCCCCCCTAACTGCTATAGTTTGCTCAGTCTTCGCTGTCAATCTGCCATCGCATTACTCTTCATATCGAAACTCTCTTTTCATTCTTACTCTCTTTTCGTGATTGTACGTAATACAATGCCATTTGTATCTTCGCAATACTGAATGAAGATTGATAAATATTATCAAAACTTACAATACACTCGCCATGTATTTTAGCGAAACTCGAACGAATAGAATGTACATATATTGCAATGCTCGACATCAAGGCTTTTGTGCACATTGTAATGTAATAATGTTTTTAAAATTCACCTCATCTGTATTCCACATAATTGTAATTGGTTTGTAAAATCCTGCAACTATAAATAAAATCGAGCTAACGATGCACGTTTATTGGATGTTCATAGATATGAAATTAGCGTCGGGGGCTGCTTCGAATTGCCATTACAGAGAACCCCTTTAAGAATAATGACCTTTTACCGGGAGCCATTTAAAAGCAAATTACTCTGTAATTAAGACTCAGATGAGGCGAAGGTGTCTGTTTACAAGCAATTTGTGATAGCCTCGGAAAAACTGCCTCTTGAAACATCAATGGCACGATTATTATTCGCGCTAATCGTCATCACGTCACTGACGCTCCCGCTGCATCAATGCGAATCGTAAGATGGTTACAAACTAAAGCAGTTTGAACGACTTATGCACCGCACTTTATGTATAAAAAATTAACTTTGTGAAAAATATTCTGCAGTGTTAATAATGCCGATAGCGTCGCGAAACAAAGCAACCTTTGTGCCCTCTGAATCTCTACGAGGCTTTAAAGCTCTCTTGCGGTGGTTATGCGCGCGTAGCGCTTTATGCAAAAATCGCGTGTGATATAATGCAATCAAGACGACGGAGAAGTCGCCGGCTCTGCTTGCGAGCTTTGCATATTTCTCTCATTTTTTTCATTATACATCACTTCGTTAATCCTCGCAATGCTACAGCTTTTGTTATTCTGTCGTCTCTTTCTACCCGTCTTTATGGACAAAATGCGTCATACGTGAGAATGTATCACGTAAAACCTCAACAAAGTCACATACAAAGTTTCCTGAACTTGCCAGTAGCAATTGCATAATTAAACGTCACTTGTGAGACAATGGTCGAACTCCCGCAACAATCAGCAAAATTCCAATACAAAGAATCAACTCCGTTCCTTGAGGCTTGCACTAGTATGCACTTGGGACAATGCAACTATGCACGAAGCAAACTATAAGTAGTATCGAAAAAAGTCGCGGGAAGAAGCAAGCAAAGAGCGTATGTAAGTATATAGTTGTCGATGGGGTTGTCGGTAGCGTGAAGCTTATCCTGCAGCTTTTTTAGAGATGCGAAGAAAGTCTTATGCGCTAGTTCTTTTGTGAATGCGACTGTAGTCTATAACGGTTCCTGTAAAATTAATGGAGCGTCTGCCGTGTTGCGGGTACGGCTACAGCACGGCGTAGACATGAACTATTCAAGAAGCGCGATAGACGCGCATTTAGTAAGAGTGGATACGGGCGATGCTTAAGGGGCCGCTATATATTTTGTCGGAAGAGTATCGGAGCCGACGTCAGACTTTCCAAAGCGATGTAGGCATCAGGTGCGGCGGTATCGGTTTATCGAAAATTTCTCAGGGCGCGCCCGCGCGCGTCCGCAGACGGCAGAACGTTTCGCTCTGGCACTGGCCGAGAGGAAGTGTCGTAACTCGGCGCATTTATAGTGATAAAGTATCGCGATGCCGCACGCACTCCGCCAAATTACTAACACTTTTCTTGGCGAGACGTTTTCCTCTCCGACGTATCGATATGCGAACATAACTCGCATGATGTGCGAGAAATCGTGAATTGAGTTAACGATATAGAACTTGTGTCAGATATTACGAGAGAAAGATATTACGCGATTTTTCACGATAATTATATTTATCATAAAAATATAATTTACTTTTAAAAAGAGTTTAGATCCTACTAAATTATTTTTTTAGCAAGCTAAAATGTTAATAGCTGAAATATCCTATAATATTTGAAATCAGAAGAAAATACAAGCTTACAAGTTTAAAAAAAACTATCTGAACGCAAAATGTCATCAATTCTATTATAAAATTTATTTCTTCGAAATATTCTATTACTCGCAACTGAAGCTCGATATTGTAATAATAAAATAGTACAAGCAGAAAAAGCGTGGTGTGAATATCAGATGCAGGAAGCTCATAGATCGTGCAAATATATTCTATGTACAGCTCGAAAGTTACTTCGTAGCTTCTGATCCATAAACATTTTAATGGTCAGTGGTTACATCTGCAGCACGTATTTATGATGGGCATAAGTACGATATCATTGCGCTCACGTTGCCCACGCTACGCTGTATTCCTCATCCTAGACTTCGAAACGAATATCAAAACGAAAATAGCCCCGTCCCGACATGTTTACGTACACCAATCCTTTGCCTTACGAACACTCTTGCAAATTTTGAAATCGCTAGCTATCTACTCTCTGGTTGTATAAATAAAAATGTATGCATTAGTATTGTTTATGCATGTAATTAAATTAAACTTAATTTAATTAAATTAACCTTAATTAAATTAACCTTAATTTAATAGCTCAGTAACGGAACATACATCTTTCATATTATTTCTTACAGATTCATTCAAGAATTTAAAGGGGATTCGAAGGAAAAGCACTTTCTCTGAATATTCACCTGCGAGATGCCGGAAGCCGCCTCGAGGCACGCGTATAGAAACATTCCGTTAATCGTAACGGGTATACAAATGCTGCACGGTGCACAGGAATGCAGGAGACATCTCAACACTGCCGAGTAATTACTCTAAATGGTGTAGACGGCGGTATTCCGTACACGTAATGCGTCGCATTTCGAGAGCGAACAAGGTAGTCACATTTTGCCAGCGGAACGTTTATTAAATGAAAGGACGCATGACACAAATAATGTTTGTAATAGGGAAGGTGCTTTAAAGCGATGTAATATATGGGATAATGTTTCACGAGTCGAACAAGAGAAAGCTCAAAGTGATGGTTTAGTTATAATTACGCGAATACGCAGAATTGACCGCAATGCAGGCATATCAAATTTATTTTATTAAATGCCAACATCGCAAATCTAATATTATAATAAATATTAATACCAAGAGAAGTTGATACTGACCCGTAATAAATTCCGCGTTAATGCATTAGACGTAATTCTTGTTAAAATTACGAAAGATATATTGTTTTTTGCAATAACGGTATGCAATAAATAAAGTTGAAAACTTCTACAAAAATATTACTCTAAAAGGAAACTATAATATATTATTTCCATAAAATATAATTCATGTCTAATCCTAACATACCTACATTAATTCATAAAAAATTACAATCTTAATATAATTTCATGTGTAGACTGTAGACAGGCAAAAATAATTCCGATATTTATTCATGATAATGGAGATATGATGATTGACATAAAATAAATTTTTCTACATTTGTAACATCAAAAATTAAATTCAATGAAATTATATTGATTTCAGTTTTCGGTGCGAAAAATGTCGACTACAAAAGCCCCATTTGTCTCATCTTCGAGACAGCTTTCGCCCTTTTCTTTTTCCTTATCTCTCCCTTTCCTTCGCAAACTTTGCCAATCCTTGTCGAAAGGCCAATTTTACACGACGCGCAACTCCAATACTTCTATCCGATAATCCTCCGGTAATTGGATAAACCACAAAATAACGCGAAGGACTGACTACTGTGGCCGACGAAAGTTCATGTCATGATATTGATATCTCGCAGCCAAGAAGATATAATCTAAACTAAAAGAACATATTTGCAATTTACGAAAACAATATAAGTCAACAGTGTTCTTGATAAAATCCGTCACTTCCAACGCAAATGCTCTCTATCGAGACATATGTAAATCTTTCAAAAATACTAAAATATCCAGTCTGTTAATTTTTCTTTACATCATTGGAAAGTATAAATGTATCTGAATGATTTATACTTTTTCCATCTCGTTATATGTATATACGTACATCCCGCGTCAAAGCGTATTTCCATTCTCTGAAAGGTTAATTTAATTTAAAGCATGGTTGCGTAAAACGCATTAAAAAATGGAAAAAATAAAATAAAATATTATAATGAAAGTATACCAAATATATATAGGTACACATATACATCGCTCGGTATACACCCTTCTCAAGAAGGGCATTACTTAAGGGGCCTCATAAGATGTTTCCAATTTATTACTACTTCAAAAGCGTTTTATAAACTAGAAACACTGTTTTACAGTAAAATTCAGCTCTAAATGCGATTGTTTTGACGAAGCATTACACATCAATATTACTTTTTATATTATACAAATCATATATCTAAGAGATAGCATTCGCGCGATACAAAGAAAAATAATAGAGCAAAACAAATCAGTAATAAGCATTAAATGTGAAATGTAGTACTGTGACGATTACAACATGAACAAAAGAGGACACTTTCAGTTTTCGAGGTCTAAAACCCGGAATTAAACTTCAGAATTCTTGAATTGAAGAAACTTCAATTATTAGAGCGAAGACAAGGTTCGTTGAGTAAGGACTGGTAAGTCACTCGATATAAGAGTCCACGAGCGAGAAGCGTTACGTTGTCGTTATCCGCCATCGCCGAGAAAGTTCGCGCTACGCAAACTCTATTTTGTTCTGTTATTAATAAACCGGCGAAGCTGCATCACTGCTGCTCCGCGTACTGTATTGTCCTACCTCGCACAAAGAACTCGTACACTTTCAACTTCGGCCCTTAGCAACTACCATTCGTGAAAGTTAATTCGGTCACGAAGTCGATAAAATGCAATCTGGCGCAAGAAACAAGGATCGAATCCCTTTGGGAGATAATGCGAGCGTATAATATATAGTCAATATAGTTAACTACGATTACACAAAACAATCGAGTTTATCACGACGTGCAAATAAACAATAATGATATAGTATTATAAAAGAAGAAAATTTCTTTCAAACTTTGTATTTATATCTATCAAGTTTTATAAGATAGACACGAAAATGTGTGTATATGTGTGACATTTCATCGCGAAAAAAGTTAGATCCTCCGGTGACCTTTCTATTCGCAAGATCCTCGCAGTGAAAGCAAAGTAAAACAAATGACCACAACTTCCGACGAAGAAAAGGAATTTTCCCGTCGGGAATATGTGTCAGCAAGAAACTTCCGGATGAACTTTGTTTGACTTGTACTCGTATCCGAAAGAATCGACGTATCGAATCATATCGCTTAAGTTAAATAAGTTTTCCCGGATGAGCTTGCGGGTATGTACAGCGTTATGAGCAGAAGATGAGATGCTAACTTTCGATGGAGAAACAACAGTGCCGGAGGAACTTTTTCATAATCTGCTCTATTATCACGTTCCATACGGGGCAAACAACCGCGGATGCAATCGCTCGCCCGAATACTTTAGAAGAATCACGTACAACAAAAGCGACAACTATAACAGCGTCGATATTAATTCAATTTACTCAAACCGAGGCGATCGGAATCTTTGAAATACTCCGAAAAGATTCTCGCGAGGTACGTTTCATAACTCTCCGTCTTCAAACTGGTCGCAAATAGTAAATTTTCAACAACTAGGTCAGAACGAGAGGCGCGCACTAAACTTGATAAAATTGTAAATAGCAGGTCGCGATCAAATACTTATATTAAGTGCATACGTGTTTCTCATGCTCTTTTTGGTCTTTGCGCGTCACTAGTTATTTTCCGTCATCTAATCTTACGACCTCAACTTATGAACCGTGGATTAACTTTATTAGCACACGACAATTTGCATACAAAGCAGCGCCCGCATCAGATAGGATTATGAAAGGTAAACTTCCTATTTTATAATATCTAACTGTTGCTCTTTTTTCATTATTAATGCATCTAATTAATGCGTCTTGTCTTGTCGATGTTACGGAAACTTTACGATAAGATCTTACGTCGCCTGAGAAGAGAAGCAACTTGAATTTTTTTATAAAGATTTATTTAAAAAATGTAAATTAAGCACAATGTATTTTATAACGCAGAGATAAAATGAAATCTGAATTGGCCAAACTCAAACAATTTACTGCCGTTACGCTCGCCACAAACATCCACAATCGATTAGCTTTGTAAGCTATTTCGCCATCATGCTCACTTCGAAAGCAGACAGTTGGTTTGAAGCATGGTACATTGAGTTACGTATATAGCGTATTCAAGGACTCTCTTTTTTAAAATTATTCTGTTAATGAAATTACAATTCTCATAATGTACATAATATTACAGAAATTTGTAAATTTAATTAAGTTATTGTGATAAAATAAATTACGTTATTTGAAATTAGAAAATGGTTGGATAATGTCTATTTCTCCAAAATATTATATATTCAATATATTCATTATCTTAATTTCGCAGCCACAACGTCCAAAAGATCAATAACATGTCCAAGACAATCTATATATATAAAAATAAGGAAAAGGAGGGCACCATTTTGAGACACACATTAGCGCATTTTCGTTATCTAAGCTTTGATCAACCAGAATAATACCAGGTCATCTCGTTTGCTGAGAATCAACCTGATCTAGCAATTACCTGAAGAAATATCACCACTTCGACAAGCGAAACTAGCGGAAAGATACAAATATCGGACTGACGTCGGGCGTATCGGCATGGTTTCAAGCGGAAAGAAACTAAACAGAGGATAGATAGGTAGATGGGTGGGTAGGTAGGTAGGTAGGAAAACTTGCTCTTTCCCCCTTGTAGATCCGCGATGTCGTCTCGCAGGGACTCTCGAGACTCGCTACGGCAGATAAGGTAAGAGGAAAGCACGAATTTCTACGTGCTCGACATACGAGCGCGGTCGACCTCTCGTAACAGAACCGGATTTCAGATTCCCAGGATCCCATTGAACAACACACCACGGCTATATCAACTGGCGCTGGGTCATATGCAAATCGGTAATCGTGCACGTACAGCACGCACAATAATGACGCAATTCCTAGATCTCTTCACTAGCTAGCGGCGCAAGTGCTTTCGCGGCGCAACATTCTTTTATGCATCACTAAATAAAGCAGTAAAAGGACATCATTGCATTTCTCTTAGATGTTTTTAAATCCTAGTTAAACCGATCGTAAGCGATTCAACTACGAGGGAGGTCAAAATGTCGCGAGACACTCGCTTTAAATATAACGACTTAAATTTCAATTTATATGCCTGATTTACCGAAGACAAATAGAATTTATGAATAAATAATTTATGATAAATCGCAAAATAAAAATTGGAACATGTTTAAAATATATAAGTTAGAATCACAGATTTGGAATATAGATTGTCTTATTAAATACCATTAAATAAGACAAACATTACATTTATCAAGAAGAAAGCGAAAGAGAGAGAGAGAGAGAACCGTAGTGGAGATATTTCTAATCATGTCAAGTACATGCTGCGATCCGTACAATTCCTTTATTAGCCGTGCTCGTTTAACGACTTCCAGCATTGACAAAGAACAGAACAGCGACATACCGCTAATAGTCGCGCTTTGATTAGTTTATCTAATTAAGTTTTGAACAAGTACCACCATTCTGACCTTAATTTCGCCAAGAAGTTCACCAAATACCGAACGCAGAGAACTCGTGGCAAACGACCCTTTTGGAGATCACTGTGGTCAGCGAAACCAGTATTGGCGAACGACGCAAATGTCATCGAGAGAATTCGCTAACTTCGTGTACTTAACAGGGACTCGATACCGCAGATGCGGTTCTCGTGAATGAAAATTAGAACATGAATATACATCGGCGATCGATTAATTACTTGCATTTCACCGCAATGACATTTTAGAAAATATATAGGATGGCCGGGTGACCTAGATAAAGTATACAAATATAATATTTTAAAATAAAATAACATTTAATTTTTTTCTCGTGAACCAATTTGCTGAAATAATATTTAATCAATTTATCGAGAAAATGAATTTATTAGTTATTATAATAAATTTAATAAGAAGTTATTATTAAATATTAAAGTTATTATCGAAAATAATTATCCCGAAAACAACCAATGTACAATACATGTATAAAAGCATTATAATTACATTAGTGGATAGTTAATTCCCTAGGATTCGTGAAACACAAAAACATATCGAGACATTACACGCACAGCATCATTGAGAATATATCGTTATCAATACAGTATTCCTAGTGGAATCCAAGCTTACTTTTCACCTGTCGCTTTATGAGTTTAGGAATGGTGTGGTCGACTTTATGCCGAGATTTCCGCTAAATAATGAGCATATATAAAGAATAAAAGAGAAAAATCAAGTTAGACGGGCACGGAAAGGAGCGTCTGTGCAGTGTGCGGTAACACAGAATATACCGGGCATTTGATTTTTATCTAGCCAAGGGGGAACAAGCCCGGCTTAAATACGTCTTTCAAAAATAGAGAACAAAAAAGGGAGTCGTGGAAACATGAGCGCGCACGAGAAACATGAGTGCGCGGTGGGCTCGAAACGAGAAACAGGTAAACTAGGAAACGCGAGTGCAGCAGTTACGGGATTAAGCACAATTAAACATCCCTTAAACAACTCGGTCATAAATTCGCCGAAGATTAAGACGCCCTGTGCCGCCCCCAGCACACAACTCCTCTTTTCGGTGTATGCCCCCCGAGGCTCCGAGACGTTTGCAGGAATACGAGAGGAAGGAGCTTGCGGTTCTCACAGCTTTCATCCTCCGCCATTTCTATACTTTCTCTCCCTCTTTACTCTTCCCTTCTCACGTTCAACATACACATGTTCTTCTTCCTGCTCTCTCACTCTCTCTCTTTCTCTCTCTCTCGCTATTATCCTCTCGTCCGCCTCCACCAAACTTCTCGGCACCCGGTGAACGAGCTTTAACTAACTACATCTGATTATTGCGGCTAGAAGAGATAAATTCACTTAATTTCATCCTCGAGGCCTAGCAATGTCCCCTGCGAATAGCGTTGGCCCCGCCACTGTTGAGAACTAAGGAAATAGCCGCGTTTAGGGAAACAGCGGGACGTCTCGATTCACTTACGGTTCCAAAGTTTTGCGCTCGACTATACGGCAACTCGGGCGCTGCTCACATCCATGTTCGTTAATAACGTCGTATCGAATGAAGCAGGCGATTGATGAAGGAAAACACTATGGAATACTATGGATACCGCTGCTGCGCCGTCGAAACGGAGTGGAGATCGTCGCGTATATTATAATGATGTTTGCGCAAGACATATGTAACGGTAGCGCGGCATAAAGTATCCGATATTGACGGAAATCGATACACAGAGCTGGGTTCAAACTCGCGTCTTTGCGTTGTGTTTAACTTGGCGTAAGCTATTTAGTTTCTATGTACTCGTGTATATATGTATATATGTACGTATCTATCTTCCGACTTATTACCACGGCAGAACGAATCGTGGACTCGCTTGGAATCGACGCTCAATTAATTTTCCTTATCCCGCGCCTCCTTCACCGTGTTGCCTCTCTCTCGATATAAATAGAATTCCTCATGAATTCAATAAAGGAGATTACGACCGCTGATAGCCGATGGTGGGGCAACTCGTGCGGTCTTCTCCCTCTCTTTCTCTTTCGCCCCATTCGCCCCATTCAGTGTATCGATTTTCCTTCAAAACGTATTAAAGGTATTCCGAATATACTTTCCGTGTCGATGAGTAGCCATCCGAGGTGATGGGCCGTTAAAAGCTGTTCTCGGTCAAGTGTGGTAAAGTGCTTGCACGGATCGATGGAAACGAACTCGCGCGACGTTAAATGAATGCCGTCAGTGTCTAGTAGAAAATCTTGGAGGAAATTCTCCTCTCAAAAATTCATCATCCTCTTCCGACCGTACGTACGCTGTTTCCAAAGCAAACACAGCGAGTTAAACGTTACCCTAGACATAATATTGACACTGAAGCATCTATACGGCACTAGCAGTTGCTGCATTTAGTCTTTAAAACAAAGAAAGACATCCACCTGCTTATTTTTCTAAATATATCCTTGTAAATCATTATCAATTGCAACATACGGATGAAAAATCGAGTTACAAAAGTGAGTTTTTTTTCTTCGCTCAAGCGAAATAGATTTTGCTTCTCAGATGAATATAGAATCCCCTCTCCTATCCAGATATTCATTCTCCGTCTCTCCGAAGCCAATGTTATTGCTCATCGGATAAATTGAAAAATAATTCCAGCTCGTTTCTCAGTAACAATATCTATCCAGGTCACTTGGAATTACGTTACATATCGATGGTACCGACCAGAAAAGATGAGAGTGAAACAATAATCAAGAATTGATTATAAAAAGGGATCGGGAAAAGCACCAAGTACCACACTGTATAGTAACACTGATTTCAATCAGTAGTTGTCAAAAAAACCTTCTTTGTTTTTAATCAACTTCTGACTAGATTATTATTCTAATCTATCAATAAAAAGCTACGAATATATAAAAGTTAAAAGAAGCAAAATATTAAATCACATTAATGTATCGTGGTCTCTTTCTTTCAATACTTTCTTTGGAAAATTTCCTTTGTATAGCTTAGCATGTTATTATCTCAAGCTCTTCGGATACTAAAACATTTTCCGTGATCTTCTTACCAAGTCTCAGTGGATCAAAGAATAACTCTGCAAAAAGAGAGGGAAAGAATGGCTCTCGTTCGCTTTGGAAACATATGTCTTCAAAGTTACGAGGTGACTCAGGCAAACTACGGCCATTTTAACATTAGCCTTGTAGGCGCCCTTTGAACTTGTGAGCTCGTTTCGCCGGTTCGCACGGCGTTCGAACATTAATGGCTTCGAACAGAAATTTTGCCGTAACTGCATGCGTTTCAGTTTACATGCTGTAGAGCGCTGTTAACATCGCGTTTTGAATAGATGCGAGTGTAACGAGCTAACGTAACGAGTGTATACGCATTGATTAATCGATGCGGCAACAACCCGATTTATTAGAGCGCTAACGAAGCTTAAATCGTGACCTGGGTATTAAAATGCTAAATTTTAAAGAGCCGTGCATCTATAGCATTATCCATTTTTATACTGTCTATAACAGCTTATTCTCTCGACGTAACTCACGGATGATCAAAACAAAGATAGAAGTAACGAGTTATCGATGATACTTGACGTGCAAAGTTTAGTTTTCTTTAACAGAATTAAAGCATCCCTTTTTATAAACTGACGTCAAGTTATAAGCTGTTACACGACGCTATTAAAATTTGTCCATGATGTCCGCGACAGTATCTATATACTTCACCTAGTTTTAAGAGAAAACTTTGGTCTTAATCTTCGTGCGCGTATATCATCAGCCGAAAGACACTTAAAAGTAAGTTTCATAAACTCATCGTCAAGTATATCAGCGTATCGCCGTCGACTATGCTCGCTTGATATCCCCTCGCTACAGCGCAAGTGGATACTTGGTCTCCCTCTACGCGCCGATTTTTTGCGAAATCCGACCCCTTTGCGTGCTCTCCCTTTCTCCCCCCCCCCCCCCCCCTCTTCCCTCCCACCCTTTCTCTCGTATACGCAAATTTATTCTCATTATCGATTCCCATTCTACTTGAACAACTTGAATAGGAAAACGACAATTCGTGTTATCAGTCACGCACTGTTATTCGAACACGCCTCTCTATTTCTTTCGCCGATACGCCTCCTGATACGCAAAGGTGATTTAATACGAGAGCGCGCCCCACTAAAGTGAGAGGGACAAATTTGGGCAGGTAACAAAGAATTGTGCCATTATGAGATTGCAAAAGATTGGTGTTCCAATTTCCCTCTTGTCGTGTTTGGGTAAAGAAAGAGTCGCAGAGAACCCTCTCGTTTACATCGGAAAGAACGCGTTTCGGGTCTTCTCACCCCATTATATTAAACAAACTCACAATCAGAAACAGCAATATGGCTCACAATAAATATCACATTTTTTGAATATTATTCTGTTTTTTCCGTATGTTACCAAATTTGCCACTAGTTTTTTATATCCACATTTTGCAATCATTTTATCATAAAGATGCTGAATGCCTTATCACCGATCTGTAATTTTAATTAGCGCAAAAATTTTCTTTTTTTATTTTGCCTAGTTACGCCACAGTTAAACTCATTTAGGATGAGAATTATTATGTAAATAAGTCAAGAAAATTATTTGTCCTAGAACAGTATTGTGTAACAAGATTTTGAAGATACATAATGACCAAAAACACCCAGATTATGCTATATTTGTGTGAAAAAATTATTTCAAGAGCCTCGTCTTATCGCTAAAATATTTCTGTTATGACACATATCCTCCACACAATGACGGATTCAATTATTTTCCTCCTGTTATCCCATCATTCCTTTCCGCCTGACAAATCTCTTTTACACGGAAACAAAAAGAGAGTAACAGCTTACTGACGTCAGAATAAGCCCGGCGACATGAATTCTTCCTGGAAAGTGGCGTATACGGTAACGTCAGGATACCTCAGCGGACGAAGAAGTGCGACACATAGTTAAGTAACTAAGGTAAAAGGCGGCTCTTCGCTTCGAACCAGCACCCAAGTTACGTCGATATTTCTTCGTTCGACGTTTATAATAACCGTCCAGCCATCTCTCTCTCTCTCTCTCTCTCCCTATCTCTTTTTCTCAAGCGTGGAACAATATCGAAGGCGCCAGTTTATATACTACCGGCAACACTTTTATGCTCGAACGCGCGGTAACGTCAACGTCGCCGATAGCCCGGCGCTAGCCGAGAGTAGTCTACATATATAGATACGACCAAGTTTAACGACAAACGAGGTTCATTATACTCGAGAAAACAAGGTCTAATGTATATACACGGTTGAAGAAAAATATAACGACATCGATCGCGCGTAACGACGTATATCTTGATACCTAGACACCACGCGGCTTTGTGTACCGGCGTGGCGTACCGGATGTACGTGTGCTTTAAACGCGCAACACAAACGCTATATATATATATATATATATATATATATAGATATATAATATATGTATATATACATACGATATATCGGGCTGCACGAAAAGCGCTCGATATCACGAGCGTTCTATAGCTCCCAATTTCGTCGACGCGATAGAAACTGAAGTATGTATTCTCTAATCGTGACACAGATACAAAGACGCACGTGCCGGTTAGAAGTGATTAATTAATTTAATCATGCCAAAGCGCCGCGAAACGTTGATCAAAGAGAATTATGCAAAATATAACCAAGATAGTGTGTCACATGCGTAACCCGCTTCAGCGCTTGCGTACTCAAGTAACGCCGCGTACATACAAGGAATTAAATTACGCGAGCAACGTTACGTTAGATCATTTTATGCCACATTTGTCGTGCCCAAAGAGACGTGAATTTCACTGTGATATTTTACATCTTGTGCATCCTCATATAGCTTGAGCCGAGAAACGCGAAAACGTCATTATTCGGACCGTCATTCGCCAATAACGATGTTTCATACATCAGAGTCTCAAAATTAGAATAAGGATATCGGGATATCTGAAGTCATAGGCAAACGATCGGATAAGACAGGCGATACAGATGAGTATCGGTTGGATCTATACATCTTTATCTCAGCCGATTGCATTGTTAGCATGAAGCGTATTGTTTGAACGTCATATCGGTGCGAGGCCTCGGGCAACCAATCAGCGTTTGTGGTAGCCGTGCCTTATCAAAGATTTCCGCCACCTAGCCGCAGGGCTTAAATCAACCTATCCTCCGACGATCCTTTCTCCAGTTTGCGGAACTCTGTCGCGAGTAGCAAACTAGTACTGGCAATAAGAGATCAACCCTAATTGCCAAACTTCGAGTAAGAACTCGTAATGAGCGCACGAGAAATCGCTGTTCACAATCTTCAAGTATATCGAACGATCGATCTATCACGATCGGCGAAACGTGAAAAAATTAGGAATAGGATTCGCGATAACGCGCATAATTATTGTCGCATTCGAAGACTCCGTATGGACAATTTATAACAATTTATAATTATCCGCGTGCGGTACATACACGCGTAACATTAATTAATATTCACCAATAATGGAATATTAGACAACACGTCAACAGAGAACGGGGATTTGCCACAAACAGTCTATATAAGTATCGTGATTTAAAAAGTAACATTTATATTATAATCTTATAATACATATATGTAGTCAAATAAAAGTTATTTTTTTAAATAAGTATAACTTACGAAAGCAGCTTTTGCTCATAATTTTTACAGACTTTTTAGATTAAAATTTTATTTTTTATTATCACAATTAGTTGTCTTGATTATGCTTCAAGCGTTGTAATTATCGAGTGTAACAAAAAAATATATAAATGTATTTAATTCATTTATTGAATTCTATAATCTTTTGTATCTATTTAATTCCGCAATTTTTGTTTAAATTAATGTTTTGTTACGTCCTGAGTGGATTCCATGACGATTCCTTTCTTTCGTAGAATTATTCTACGATAAGACAAAGGCGGAAATCGTAAGTAGAGGTTATCAATTGGCGAACGGATGCAAGCTCGGCACATTCTCAACTGTCACTGCTCATTAAAAGTAAAAAATAACGAATAATAGAAACTTCCCGTTGACTCGAACCCAATAAACTAAACAAGTTATGGATTTGTTATAATCCAAGGGGGGAGGGGGTCCCAATAATTCCACGAAACGGGGCAACAAAAATTCAATTGAAAACGCGTGACAAACGGGGGCATGGGTCACCATAAATTAAAACATCACGCAAAACTCTTGAAATCACGCATCTAATTAGGGGTCGCGCCGTCACTTTGTCTCAATTTATGAACACTAAAAATTCACACGTGTCATCTGTTTAGGAACGCGGATTTGAACTCTGACCAACGCTTCCCAATAACTGATAGAGATAAAACGAAATAAGCTACCGAAAAGAATATTAGCTTGCATCATCAAAAAGAGTGGGGTAACAAAGATTCTAATAACTAACTCGTCAATGGATAACCACTAATTAGAAATTGCGTAATACGCGGTGACGATTTTTCGGTAACTCGCCACGAGATATAGACGGAAAACCGAAATCTACGTCACAGTTTTCTTGTTAAAGTAAAATTTTGTAAAGTTTTACTTATTTCCGGATATTGATCAAATCAATCGAAAAACAAAATGGATAGTGTTCTACAATCTTTTATGCTGTGCTTTGATGAAAGAGAAACATTTTTGATTTAAAAAATCATCCGACAAGTTTCAACATCAAAAATATCGCGACCACATTTAAAGAATATTGCTCGAGGATAATAATATTATTCTCAAGGATAATATTTAAATTATATAACGTATAAAGTATGGTCTTATTGTTTGTCCAACAATGTCCAGGATGCGAAGAACAAACGTATTTATGTGTTCGCCGCGCTTTTAAATATACAAAATAACCAGTTTTATAACAGTTACAATTTATCCGTTTGCTTTTGGTTTTTGCGCCCTTTTGTATTTTTTTATGACGAGTCGCACGAAACGTGAAATAACTCAGAGATATGGTCAAAATACACGGTTGAATTATGGCGATAGCGCGTTTGATGGATTCGTGTAGCGCGTTGTTTGTATTACGAGCATATATGTATAGTAGTGTCTAAATGAAATATGTATATCTGTGGTATTTTTTTTGAATGCGTTGCACTAATTTTTAAGAATATTCAATAAATACCATCATAAAAACAACAATACGAAAAATATGTGCGGATAAGTCCTAAAAATTGATACATAAACAGTTAAATATATCTCTATTTTTCTGAGATAAAACTTATTCTAATATTATATCAAGAATATCAAAAATACGATTGAGAGATGCAGCCTATATAAATTTAAAATTATATTTATGTATATCAATGTTGAGACTAATAACCTTATGTGTATGCGTGTTTAATATAATTTTCTTTCTGCATCTATATTACAAGCAATTACCCAGAAACATATTTCTGGATCAGACATATTTAATATTCTTAGCGCCTTATCGCATGTGCTTTTCTCTATAGAGAAGCTTATTCACAGATATTATCCTCGTGACCATGTCACAAAGGTTTTTTATTTTAACGACATGGTATCGCGCGTTCTGACATAAGTAGAAGAATTTGTTGCAAGTGCATGAAATTCGAAAATTAAATTTGCCAACACGCACGAAAGCCTTAGAACCGTGTCTCTCCGATTATTGCACTCCGATAGTACGACAGTAGCCTTGTTTATCGGGTCTACATGAAATGATATTTTTGTTACATGAGAAAAAACGAGTCGACCTTCTGGCTGATCCATCCACGCGTATCATCCGTTTGGAGGAGAAATTCGTGCGGTAGCATACGAAATTCGAGGTTCGTCGAGGTTCGATTGTCGACAGGGTATAGCACAATGATTTCGAATCAACGTGCGTCCACGCTTGTACGCGCGAATACGCGCCGGCCTCTCGTGTGCGTGGCGTCTATTCAAGTATGATTGCTCGCTGATCTGCGACCGTACAACTCTCCCGTTTGGACGAGAGCGAAAATACAAAAATATAGAGCTCGACCTGTTTCAATGCCCGACCTACTGGGAAAGAAGGTTTCATTACTCGCTTCCAATTTCGATATCGATTGAAAGTCGCGCGATACCATCTTTAATAAAACGATCTTAAAACATTGCTAAAAGAAAAAGGGCATTTATAAATAACGTTTAACGTAAGATTATATATTTTTTTATTTACTCGTAAAAAAGACTGTTAGTTTCTATAAGTTTGTAAGAAATTAATTCAATTTTGATCAATATGTCTCATATTCAGATATTCTCTTATCTATAGATACATATATAGGTGATAAACTTTTATTGAAACTTTAGAACAATTGATAAAATACGCGCATTCTGTGTAGCATCAATCCATGCTATCTTTTCGTTTTTTTAATAAACCCGATTTCATTCTAAAGTACTGTACGTTCCTTTCTTGAGATTCGCACGCGGCTTACAGTGGCTTACACATGCTCGTTAGATCGAGATCATTAAAACGTGGCACAGCAACTAGTGACAGAGTCGTGCTCGCTCGCTCTCTCGCACACTCGCGTAAATACGCGTACAAACGACACGATAGTTCTTGTCTCGAGCTGCAATAAACACCCTTTTCCCGAGCAAACAATGCAGTGACATGGGACGAAAAATTAACGAGACGCGCGCTACGGACCAAACTCAAACTCATCTTCGCTACTTTCATCCCTTCGGTACTTACTCTCTTGTGCGAGCACCCTACGTGCGCATATACAAACGCACACGCACAAACACCTACACATACATACGCCCGTGCGTCGTTTGGAGGGTAGCTACACGTATGTACACCGGATGATGTTCGACAGCTGTAGCAGCACGTCGCTAGCAGGACTCGTTACGTGCATGTTCCCATACGTATTATCGCTGGTAAAACGATATAGGTTCCGATCGGCCGTTACGAGCTATTTCATAAGATAGTTAAGTCCGTGAGCAAGCAGAGACCCGTAATTACGTCACCAATTTACCGAACGTTCGTTGACGAGGCGACCATCGGATATGACATTAAAGACGACCTTGTGCGAGAGATTTACGTTAAAGTCGCCGAGATACTTCCGAGATCGTAAAGTGGATGTATAAATGCGACGGCCCGGCCAACGAGATGTGTATAATGCGGTAAAAGCACCGTGGTACAGTGTAATACCGTGAGCCCAAGTTATATCTCAAGTTATATTCTTTTCTTTTTTTTTTTTTTTTTTTACGATGGTCAGAATGATATTTTTCTGCACAATTGCTTCTCCACAACCGTTTATGAATGTCCCAAGGATTTTCGCACACCGACCTGTCGCACGTTTCCATATTGCGAAATGGTTATTAAAACGCGGCGTCATCCAATTAACGAGTAATTACCGTTGCTTATTATTGCTTGATGAGCACCACACGGTTATATCGCGACAGACGTGTTGTCTAATATTCCATTATCGATGAATATTAATTAATGTCACGCGTGTGTGTACCGCGTGCGGATAATTAAATTGTTATAAATTGTCCATACGGAGTCTTCGAATGCGGCAACAATTATGCGCGTTATCATCGCGAATCGTTATTCCTAATTTTTCCACCAATCGTCTCGCCGATCGTGCGATAGATCGATAGTCCGATATACTTGAAGATTGCGAACACAGCGATTTCTCGTGCGCTCATTATACGAGTTCTTACCCGAAGTCTGACAATTAGAGTTGATCTCTTATTGCCAGTACTAGTTTGCAACATGCGACAGAGTTCCGCAAAACTGGACATTATCATCCGTGATTTTCAGATAGAAAGACTCACCATTATTAATCGCAGCCAAAGCGACGGCGCCGAGCAACCATGCGACGACGCTGACGGCGGACATCTTCGTTTCCCTCGTCGCGGTTTCCTCCTCACATAATATGGGCCTTCCGTGCGTTAGAACGAGCTGGAACAAGGAAGACGCATTACGTTAAACCGCGCGTGTGCGCGATGTCACAAGATATTACAAGTTCGGTCGCGCGTTTATCTTACAAAGGCGACGCTTTCGTAAACGCCCGGCTAAGTGCTGCACGCCCGCGCTGCCGTTGGTGGAGTACTGCCGAGGAAAGCCGAGGAAACGATTGTGTTAGCGTCGCAATTTGTTACGCGTAATCTCGCGCGCTCCCCATGCATCCCATTACCGACAACAGCGGATGTCGTGCGACAATAATTACTCGATCAAGCGTGTGTCTACAAAAATACTATGACAACGAATAACCGCGCAATAAATTGCAACCTCCAATTTTTATTTTCTTCCAGCAGTTTAATTTAAAATAAAGGCCTACATTCCTTGAATTATTTTATTGCCTATTATTTAATATTCAGGATATAGTCTTTTTCAAATAACTTGAGAATAACTCAACATTCTTTTCTATAAAGATTTTTCTGAGATACATGTCTTGAAATGATATTCTGTACATACATAGAGCGTAGCAATTATAATAAATGAATATCTGTTTTTATTCCTAGAATAAAAACAGATATTCATTTATTAATTATAAAAATTTTTATATTGCAAGAAAATTTATTCCAGAAAAAAACTGGAAATACTACGAGAGGTTCGTAATTAACATTTCAAGAATTTTCACTTGCGACACAATGTAGCGCAAGTTAAAAAGCTAAAAGCAAACAAATTTGCGACAACAATTCTATTTATTTATACCGAGAACAATATCATCGCTCTAATCGACCACTTCGTAACAAGCTGTATTCGTAGAAATGAAGATCGAACACAGCTCTGTAACGAATATAGTTATTATAATTCACAGTGAACCACACAACTTTCTCTAAAATACAAATTTAAGTGCAATAGTATTTTAGATTTATTTAGTTTTTTATTTCTTTAAATTTAAATGTATAAAGCCTACTATCGTTTTTTATTAAAACAAAAAATTTTGCTGAAGAAAAATTTACATTATAAATATCTGAATAAAATATCATTTTTACATCTATAATGGAAAAATCCACTCCAAATGGCTCTAAAGTCCTTATATGAGGGAAAGCGTGGGAAACTTGGAAAACACCCTGTATGGTCGCACACGATCTACTAGAAATTTTATTCGAGAATTTCCCGGAACATGCGGATGATTTTCTCGAGCGTCCGCGCTCTCTGCTCCGCGAGATGGTCCCGGGAAGCTGCTCATTCGTCACGTCGAGATAGCGTCGTCCTCGGACGAATCCGCGGAAGGCGCGACGTCCTCCTATCCTTATAACCGGTATAACCGTTAGCGAAATAGCTTGCCATGCCTCCCTCGAGTCGCTTTCAACCGTGACATACTCCATTTATACAAATCACGCGCTGTATCTTCGTGTCAAAACGTAATCGCCGCCCCGTTTTCTTCCTCCTGTTTATTTTCGCAAATATTTCATGTAATCTACTGAAAACGCTACAACTTCTCTCTTGAGACTCGAGCTAGCTTCATCAGGAAAGCTTGTTATTTACGATGCAACTAAATTACAATGTTAGAAAATTTGCAGATGTATTATTTGATCAATTTGAAGTAGATTGTTCTTTAGCGAAAACTAAATTTCCGACATATTTTCTTATATTGTCTTTATTTTTAATATTGTCTTTATTTATGTAACTAAATATTTTCGATATTCATAAAATTGTAAAAATTAAATTAGTATTTTAAATTATATCACTTGTAATTTTTAGAGCAAGCAAAATCCGAATAATGCGATGAACTTTAAGTTAAAAGATTATCTGTATCTCTTATCTACCGTTTGAGCAGATATAGTCCTAGAATGCTAAATAAAAGATCCTCTTTTCTCTCTTTTTCTTTCTTTTTATGTTTAACCAGAGCAGTGAAAGCGAAATAGGTAACACTATCGCTCTATCCACACCGACCGCTGCTCTCGCAGCTTCCACACGAACCAGGCAACCCTTCAGACACACATTTTCCGCTGGTTCTCCGCTCCTTTCATCCCGGTCCGCTTTACTTTATGCACCGGTTGTGCGCGCGCGCGGACTTTATATCGTCATACACTGTATGCTTCGAAAACCTGAAATTCCGCTTTGCTACGGTTTCGCAAGACGCCACAAGCCATACGTTTCGAGCAAAATTTCGGCGTGCTTCCACGCCGCGCGCATAACTAATATGAATAATACAAAATAAATTTTTTGCGGTAACTCCAGTTCGCAATAAAGCTACGATATCACATCACACATTCACATATTTTATTTTCATAATCCTACGCGATATGAGCTCATGCATATTCTTTGTGCAATGAGAACATAAAAAGATACATATATATGTATGAATTTAATATCGGAACGTTTGTCAAGAAGCAGTTAAAGACATATATATATATATATATAAATTTAATAACGGAAAATGTTGTCAAGAAGAGCTGTCATATAAAATGCATTAATCAATATGCGCATTTTACAAAGTTATTATCTAACTATTTGTTGTTTTTCTTCCTCTCATAATATACTCACATATACTATAAAATGTTTCCTTTATTCACTACGAGATTTTCGTGAATAGAAACAGAATAGACAAGCACAGCGTACTACGTATTTCAATGAATAGTAAAGAAATGTGGATTATCAACATTCTTGATTAGGCTACGACAGAGACGACAGACGACAGGAAACAACAGCAAGGGAAGACAACAACTGTTGCTTCGTTTGAGCATGGACAAAATGCGCGCGCACAACGCTCATAAAATATGAAATTGCATCCGGCACATTTTTCAAGATAAAAGACTAAACGCACTTTCGCGAATGCACGCGATGTCCTATACGACCAAAGAAGCAAGCCGGAATACCATGGAGCTTTCGTTTATGCGCAGTTATATGATAAGATCTTTTTATTTGTATCATCTGCAATGTCCACGCTGCAGAAACGAAAGCGGGGCTCGCTGAGCTACACAGATAAAGATAATACAATAATATTTTAAAGAAAATTTCCAGCAGATAATTCACAAGAAACCTTAGAAGAGAACATTAGTTACAACGCAAACTGTACGTTTTCAGAATAACGTAAAATTTTAAAAAGAAATTAAAAAGTATTGACATTCAAAAATAAAGGTAGCAAGCAGCTTTTTACAAAACAGAATTTTTCGCATCAGTAATAAATGGTATCTCGGCACTCTCTTATTAGTGGACAATTAATTATAAAGAGTACAAATTATTTGGATCACTGAGTGGAATAGCGATGTAGGTCATTGAAAATAAATATTCTTTTGATATACACTATCTTTCGTGCGCAAGATAATTAATATTTTTAACTCCTCCAACACAACTGATCATTCGCAATGTGATATATTTAATCTTTCGAAAACGCAAGTCAGGCGCGATTATCGCCACTACGCCACACGACACACAACGATGGTATCGAACAACAGGATTATGTGTATTGGAAACGCATAACTTTATGAATTTCATCGTGGTAGGAATTTCAAATCTATAATTTAAAGCAAAGTTAAATTTTAAATTAGCCCCTATCCTCACTTTTTTTCAAAACCAGCCAATAGCCTATGTTTCTAATCTGCTAAACATGGCGCGGTAAACAACGGTCGTGATACTCGCAATTAGTGTGAGCAGCGCGTCGCAGAAGCGTTATTTTTCAAACGCTTTTCGGAACGGGATAGCTCATATCTCGCCGGAACCATCCAGCTTTGCATTTGCTTCCGTGAGACCTGTCAGACGGACGGGCCCTCTAACGTTTATTTACACGGCTCAAACACATTTTTCATTCTCCACAATCTCCACGCACGGCCTGCGGTATGCGGACGCGCGGGAAACATTATTGGCCACGTAACCGGCATCCACCACGACCATTAACATCATTACCGGTATGAGCAATAATAACGACGGCGGGATCGCTTCATCGCTATCGTTTGGCCGCACGAGATGTTGATCGATCATTCGTGAACACTGGCGAGGCCAACCGCCAAACGGAGGCGCAGGATACCTATCTCGCGACAAACTAACGGGCAGCCGGTAATAATTCAATGTAAACGCGCCTAAGTACTATTAATAAGATCCGAAGGAAAGCACAGCCGAGTATCGTGAATGTATGATTGAATAACATAGCGCGCGCACGAGATACGATTGTATTGCGCGAAAGCGTATTTGTAGGGGATTATCTGATATGCGTTGATGGACTGGGGTGTGTGAAGAGTACTCATAGAGTAAAATGTATGCGATCGTAACGGGAAGATCTGGCAGCATAGAAGAACAGCCGTTTCGCGGAAAGCGTACATCGCGAAAGTAGAAACGCTCGTTACGCGCGTTTCAGTTCGGATCGTTCCCGAGTAATGCCATGGCGTAATTTCGGCAACGGGGCTCGCCGCTGAAACGAAATGGCCGGGTGTTTATTCATGCAAAGCCAACATACTCCGAAACAACTCACCACATCTCTGTGCTACGTAAATGAGGTACTCGGATACGTCCCGGTACCTCGTTGTTTGCTATCTTACGAGCGTCTGCGGATGCTTATAAAATGGAGATAATTAACGCAGCGTCTAGAGATAACGGGCACACCAATTTGCGGTTATCTCTCCCTTTTGTCTTAGGCGTTGCGCCGCACCTTTCTAGGCACCAAAAACGCATTAAGATAGCGCTACATGATATGAAGATTCACGCAACTTCTCACATAACTTCGCGCAAAACGCAACTTCTGGAAACATTCCGCACCGTAAATTCGTACAATATAATACTGCTATTACTGCTATAAGAATTATTAGCCACAAAAACTCCCGCTTTTTTCAAGAATAAATGAAATGTATACCCCAATCGTTTTTTTCTATTTCAGTACATTTTATGTGCAATGAAATTCGCAAGAAACATAATATTTTTACGGCTGTTGTTAATCGCACTGCATTCGGTCTCATTTATTTCGAACTATATATACCTACTTATTTCAGCAGAAAATAATTCTGCATTTTTCGTAAGAGATATTACGTTCGATGTTAGAGATATTATTAGTTCTGTTGCAACATGCAAATATTATACATTACGGAATGGTACTTCATTTCACGCGAATAAATCGAAATTACTTACTTGAAGTTAATGGAATTATGACCGCGCGTTTGATCGATGTAATTAGCTACGACCAATATTTGATGAATCTAAGGTACATACTACGCGCGAGCTGACAACTAAATATCACATTGGAGCTTTTGATGCTGCAATGCGACGAAAAACAAAGGAAAGCAATATATTGAGCATCATGTAGTATATTGCTTACATCAATCGATGCATTATTACATTATTATAATTTGCAATTAATTAAATGTACTAAACGAATAATACGAGATAATATAGAGTATTAATACTATAATTACAATAGATAAATATCACGTGAAAAATATCACGTGAATCAATCATTTCGGAAATCATGTATTCAGTTTTAAGAAAACGAGCAGCATTAATAAATTATATCAAAGTTTCATTAAATCCCACCTTTAAAAGCGTGAACGTTTAAAATAACAATACATGTTATTTTGAAAAAAAACGTCATATGTGTCATGTATATGTTTCATATATTATGTATTATATCCAAAGAATTAACGGATATTTTTACGGAATTCGCGAATTATGATTTCGCTTACCTATCGCCAATCGCCGAGAATCGTCCTACTTCGACATTATTGTCGGAAGCGCGTCAAGACGCCCACTACTTCCACGTTTTTCTGCTTGTCTCTAGCCTCCAAACGACGATTTTTAATTCCTCACGCAATTGCACTACCTGTCACTCGCGAAGCTGCATTCGTAATCAGAGTGCCGCCGCGCCGTTAAGATCGTCATACGATCACTAACCAAGCCAGCCACAACGCGATCCAAGAAGAAGCTCGTTCATGACGACAAGAACGGGCTCTCGGGAAGCTGCGGATGCTCCGCGTCGCACAAAACTGTCACACGGATGTTACGAACACAACATACGAGAGCTAGCAGCAATCACGTCCTCCTATGTCTCCCTTTCACCTAGCCGCCACTACCGCTGCTCTCATTCTCGACGCAGCTAATTAATCCCGAATATGAGACGCGCGCGCGATAATGGAAATCCCGCGGGCGAGTTTTAATTAAAACTCGGGCCCCCTAGCTCGTCGCTCATCGCATAGCGTACTTGACCTTCCTCGCGGCAGGCTTAATTGAATCCTCGTCGGTAGCGAGACGCGATACGCGAGACGCGACGGTTACGCGTACGTACGTAGATTAAGCGTGCTCGCATGTTCGCCGTTATCGCGGATATACATGCCGCAACATAGATACCCCATTGATCCAACAAGGCGTTTATATCACGATGGATCGCAGTGCCAGCTCAGCCAGCTGATCCACCGAAGCCCCCTGTCAACCGGTCTGACCACCGCGAACCACTATCACTGATTGTGAGTCCGGTGGCGGTACAGTCTGCCGCGCGACTACTACACCGCGTCTGTCGCTACTGTCCTCCGCTCTACTGCCTCCTTCGACGCGATCCGTCACTACTTGTCGCGCGTGACTGTCTCTCACTACTGTCCGCAATCCTGTTTACTGTCTCCCAGTACTGTCCGCGCACTCCTTCCTGACAATTCCGAAACGCTCGTCGATATCTCTCGTATCTCGCGACACTTGACCCGTGACCGATCGGTCGAATCGCCTCTCGAATATGTCACTATTCAGTATTCACCCTCGGCAGCCGCCAGCGTCCCGGCGCGGCGGCTGACACTCGCGCGAACTTGGCGCGAACACTCGAGCGTACGAGCGAGAGGCGAGCGCGAGAGCACGTCGCGTTTAATTGCGCGCGCGTTATCAATTATCATCGACGAGGAGTAATTAGCCGAGACATGTACGAGCGCGATTCACTCATAGTCACGCGACTTGTCCCGCTGTTCACTGGAATCGCGCGAGGGTGCCCGCACGCAGAGATGCGCGCGCGTACGTGCGTGCATATAAATGTGTTGTGTTTGTACGTGTACGTGTGTATGTGTGTGTGCGCGCCTGTGAGATCCAGGTCCAACCCTGGCGCGATGCGATGGAGAACTGACGTCCTGACGGGCTGCAGCGCCCCGACGACGGGCGTCCGGTGAACCATCCGCCGTGAAGCGAGCGCCGGGAGATCCGCCACCCATTCAACCCCTCCTCGTATCCGACACCCTTGTCCCCACTTCCCGCCACCCTTACTGAGCGGCACGGTGCGCGGTGCTCCGCTTTTGCCCGTGCCACCTTGTCGTCGAGAGGGCACCGTCGTACGCGCCGCAACGCGAAATTACACAAAATTTTTAAAAATACCATTCGTGCTATCGGAAACGAATTTTTCGGTATTGCGCTGGCTTTTGCGGAGAAAAGAATTCGTCAGAAATTCAGATGTATTGTCAAAAAAGTATTGCCTATTGGTCAAATGCACAAATGTTTCGATCTTGATGTATGTAGGTGTATTAACTATCAATATCAGCGTTTTTATATTCTATCACGCGATATTAAAATGTTTGGGTGTAATTAAATTATATAAAAATATGTGATTAAATTACATGAGAATTATATTAAATTATCGAAATTATATTTTAAATAGATAAAATGAGCTTTATGTGTGTTTAAATTTAATTATACTAAGAACTTTTCTTCCGCGCAAAAATATTTGAAAATGTGAACAGAAATGAAGGTAAAGTAGGTACATACGCGAAGTATATTTGAGAAATACCGTCATAATTAAATTAAGAAAGTAACCCAATATGACTCTCGCAGGCAATCGATCGATGTTACAAATACTTCGGTAAAAACAGGACGCACGGAATTGAATCTTTTTAATTATTCTGTTTAGACATCTCGCATGATACTTCATATATATTTAATACATTTCTTTCACGTGGAAAAAAGAACCAGAGCAATCTAAAAATTGTGGAGCATCTATGTTAATTGTACGCCTTATGCATATGTTACACAATTCTTATATTAATTTGTATACAATAATATGTTATATGAGACGTTCTGGGCGCATAAAAGTGGCGAATAGGCAATCTAAAGGCACGAGAAGAATAGGTTCACGTAATTTCTTAATCAATATGGCCTAAATCATTCTTATGACAGAATAAGGCTCGCGTTCTAAGCTGCGTGTTTTCCAAGACTTGCATGCATTTGCGAACGTCACGTGATTCGCGGAGGCCACGTAATAGACGGCTTTACATCATTCCGAATTGGATACGGTAGAAACGGTAAAATCCTGACTTTCCGCGGAAGCACCGCTCTATTCTTCGATTATTGCGAAATGTGTTTTATTCTAGATACGCTTCTGGAAAGAAATGTATTAACATACACTAATTCTCATCAATAAAACACCATCGACGATTCGTATATATGTATGTATATGTATGTATATCACCACATTTTTCATACAATAATGATATCAAATAATATCCAGGGGTCACCGTAACATAAAATAACTTCTATAAAGGTCTATTCAGACAAAACAATTTTAAAATAGTATCTTATAAAAGCAAGAAGAAAAGGAATTTGCACGTTACACATATACATAATTTCTAACACAGTTTTAATTTTATGTCCAAATGCACACGAATAAAAGCGATTCGGCGTTTGCCAGTCGCTTTGCAGTCTTTACGCTCTAAGCTGTATTATTAATTAAAGGAATTAACTTCGCCATATATGGCACGACCCTTGCTCGAGGAAAGGAAGGTCGAACGCTTATATCATAGTCTAATTTCCAATTAAGGCGTTATTAATACCGGCGCCATAAGCGTTATACCATACCTCGTGGATTATATTACAATTTACATTTCGCATGTGAAAGACTTGTTATCACGTCTGAATTTCTTATTTTATTTATATTGCACAATCAATATAGACAAAATTTGATCACATCAAAAATGACATGCAGCAAAATATTAGAATCTAAATTAAGAAAAATGTTATATATTTATTATTATGTATTAAAAAATCGATAGTTTTAGAATTACAAAAGTGACTCACAATCAGTGATGTATGACTTATAAAAAATTAAAAATACTCTTTGGTTAATTGCAAATAGTAATTTTAATTAATTTAACATAATTTAATTAGGAAGCTAGTTACAAAGATAATTAAAGCAATATTTTTAAAAACTAGCAAATCGACTTTCCACAAAAGAAATTAATTTTAAATTTATAAATATTCTCTTTAATATATTATTAGAAAATGCATGCACGATTTTTTCTTCTATCGACAATTTTAACAGATTAAATAATTAAAGTATGTTATTCGATAAGTACTGTGCTAGTAAATTTCAAAATATTAAATTCAACATGACCTGAATATTAACTCAGATGTTTCAGTAAATATTATATACCTAATGTAATATAGAATTGCATGAAAAACGTGTATAATAACGTGAAAAAATAATCACGCACATGGGAGAACGAGCCTCAATTAAACTCAATGTACATCTTTTTTCGAATAAGAGCTGCTCGGAGCAAATAACAATTATATGGTTAAAATAATATATTTTCTCGTTTTTAGACACAAAAGTAATTGCTCGTCTAAAAGTATTGAATGCTTTTAAAGGTCTAACATTACAAATTAATCACTATACTCAATAATTATCAAATATAAACAAAAAATTATATATGGAAATAACATTAGACTGAATATATGATTGGATTGCCTATGAGTTTAAAATTGAAATCGGGGATTACGGAACATATAGTAGAGATTTCTTTATGTTATATACTTTCACCGATTTGTATCACGGATAAGGCGCACGGGCACGGATGTTTCGTACCGCAACCTTCGGGATTGTACAAAGGTGCGAGGGACAGAGACAGGTAGGTGGGTCGTTTCACACAGCAGCGCCTCGCTTAATTACTAGTTACTAGTAACAGGAGTTAGAAGCGTTTAGCTCACAGTTCACGCCATCCAACAAAAGCTTATAATGTTACGAACTATTCCCATTGCTACCCTAGATTCAACAACGAGGCTTCCCGCTTCACCCGGTGCCCGGATTCATATTACTTCGAAATCATATCAAATACGGAAACGAGTCCGCGAGTTCGCGAACTGCAGTTGGCTCGGTATACAATATAATTAATCTCGTGACTGGCCGATATGAGTTTAGCGAGTTAAATATAATAGGTATCAGTGTCTGTAGCATATTATCCATATAATGTGAAGAAAGCTCACATTTTATAACACAAAATGTGATGTTATCATGTTATCAAAGCCTCAAATTATAACGATCCAATCTCGCATTGAACTTCTTGTAAAAATTAAGATAACGCAACACAAATTCAATTAAGGAAAAATAATGCATTTTCAAACGTGTTTTGTTTCTCCAAAAAATGCAATTGATTAATACAACTTATTGTATACTGCTGCACAACTTTACTCGCTAGTGCGGTCATTTTCAGATTGTAACTATAAATCTCGCATTTCTTGAATCACCGATGGAAAATTCATCGACAATAAATCGGAGTTTCGACAACGTGATTCAACGATACCAAAAACAAACGCCCGGGCGCAAATCACGGCTACGTTGTTAAAAATCCCTCGTCCATAGTATTCGCGAGATCGATTTACCAAACACCGTTTGGAAGAACTTTGCAGCTTTGACATTTGCCCGACGAATGAAACTAATCAAACATTCCATCCAATATACTACAGAGCAGTCACACTATCCATAACCATTTTGTTCGACTCAAATCATCTCGATTAAATACGAAACTGACTGCACATGCGATCTCAAAAGAAAGACATAACAATAGATATAAACATCTATTCAATTTGAAAATAATTTAACATTCAAATATTCTAACATAATTCTAATATTATTACATTCTCTATCTTTAGAAAATGTATGATACGTAAAATATGTAAATTTACATATGTATAATATGTAAACTTCTTTCTTTTATGTATTTAATATTATATTCTTGAAAAAGTTCTATACGTAAGTGTGGAAGAAATATTAGGATATATTTCTCTGCATTTTTAATAATAATTTAAAAGACAAAAAAGTATAAGTTGACGTAAAATTATCAAGAAGCAGCAAGTAAATTCGCATTCCGAGTCAGCTTCAGGGTCGAAAAAGTAGCTTATGTAAGCAAGGGTGGCAATTTGAGCAGCGGACATCCCTTGTCGCCTTTGGCGAGGCTTCCGGGCCGACTATCCCGTGCCGCTGAACACAGAGTTCTCGGTCGGTTGTATCCACACGCGTGCTAGTTACATTGGGCTTTGCGCTGTCGATGCGTGCATGTGGATCGAAGGGAATGGCGATACTACGTACACTAGGATGGTTAGACCTGGTTGGCGTCCGTTAGCCGTAGCCCATACACACGCAGATTGGATCGGACATTGCACGCCGTTCAGCTCAGCTTCTGAACAGGGAAACTGCGTTCGCCGCAGCTATACCTATCTAATAGGATACGGACTAACGCAACCGCGCGTACATTTAGGTTATCGAGTTGTAATGTTCAATACGAGAAAGGCAATCTAGACACCGTTGTCCTGACGAGATGCCACGGCCGTTCTGAAATCTGTGTCAATTTCGGTATAGGTGTAACTCCGCGCGATCGTCCGACGTACGCGCGATTTCGAGTTTCGACAAAAGCGATGGATGATTAGCGCCGGATCATCTGCCGTCGTGTAGCCAGATAACACGCTTTTAATAGCAACAGACGGAAACGTGGTGACGTTTACGTGAAACCGCTGTGAACTTTACAGCGCGAGTTCGCCCTTAAGTCGAACGAACTTGTAGCTTCGCTTGCGGTCGACCGTCAATTTCGGTTCCAAGAGACAGTTTGCTTGGAACTGGATGTTGAAACAAATTCCGAAGACGCGCGGTCCATCGTACGTGTCCATTCGTCTGCGAAATCGATTTCTTCGCACTGTCGTAAATGGTTAATGGCTCCGCGTAATTTAATTGCGACTCGGCACGAAGCCGGGATGAAGTACGCGCCGTGTTCTCGGAACAATCCGGTATTTCGCTCGCTAATCCACTGCACGTTGTACGCACGCTTGTGCCACGGATGGCGGACAAAGGCAGGGACGAAGGCAGCTGAAGTGCCGCACACGGTGCCAAGAAGTACAGATTTGCTATTTCCGCGAACACTCCTCCGGCCCGCGGTAGCGTAACCGACGTACGACCCTTTAACAAGACTGCCAACAGCGGCTTCATTTGCATTTATTTCTAGCAGACTTAACGTCGACCGCGATACGAAAGGAACGGACAACCGCGCGTAATTTCCAACAAATATACACTCTCGAGGATCGCTCGTACTGAAATCCGATCCAATCAAAATGAGAAGCATGAGCCGTTACACTTGTCTACGTAGAAATACCGTGTCTACCGCGTTAGCAGAGTTATAAAAGTTAATTTGTCGTAACTATATCAACAATATCAACATCTCGCTTTTTGTCCGTTTATCAAGATGAAAATGCAATTTCATCAAATTTCATTAATTTAAACAATTAGTCAAAAAATCATTTCTCAGTTTTTGTAATCAAATTAAGACTAGCAGTAGCAATACTGGAAAAAATGCTGTTTCGAGAACAGAACAACACATTTAAAAACATACTGTGCAAATTGTTTTTCTCTTTCAACATAGGTAGTCTCTATCCATTCCAAAAATTTTGTAGTATATATGCAGTTTTGAAATATTCTATTGCTGTGGTATACCAATAATTCTCACTTTAAATTACGAGATATTTCTTTTTAATTGATTGTGATGTTTTTTTTAAATTTTAATTTGGTGTAAATATTCAGATTCGAAGCCCAGCAAGCGAAAAAATTGCAAGTAAACCAATAAAAAAAAAAGGAATATTGGCAACGAGGAAACATCAGAGTAGAAAAAATATCGGCAAACGAACAAAAAGGCCATATATAGATCGAGATATACCTTCAATACGTTTTATCGCTTCTCATTCTATTCCGTGAGAAATAGCTCCGTAAGATTCTCGGTAATTGCGCGCAATTCTTCCGTTCTGCTGTTCGGCTTCATCGTACATTCTAATGAAGGCATCAACCTTCGGTGAGAACAAACGGTTTCGCATCCTTTTCAAACGGCGCGGCGGCGGCCCCTCAACCCACCATTCGTCGACCTGAATTCACGAACGCCTCCGACCGAGATCGGTTTAAGTGAAAGAAGAAGCGGCGGAATTACGTAGGATAGGTGCAGTAACGCGAATCGCCACCGTCCTCCCGACCCCAAGATCGAGCATCGTGGATTTCAATTTCTCACGGAAAGAAGCGTGGAAGCCCTGCCATTAAACGGAGGTAGGAAGCCCGAGCGCGGCGCAATTCGTGGACGACGACTAGTTGCTTCCCTTCCATTATCCTTCACCTTCGATTCCCGTTAAACTACGGAAAGTGTGCGCGCCATTGGTCGTTGTCGCTCAGCTCGTCGGAAAAATCGATAGTTTAATGCAACTTTATCGTCATCGGGCAGCGTTACGCTGCGTTCCCGAGCGTTTCCGAGCGTTTCCTAGCGTTGCTGTGAATTTCACAAAACGACGCGGAATAAAGGGTTACGGCGCGCCCGCGTGGTTAAGGATCCTCGACAATTACAAAAGGAGCAACCACGATCTCAGTAAACGCTCGCATGGTTGCCTCTCGTTGACGTCTTTGCGAATCTCGTCGTCAACATTGCTCGCTCTAGCGAAACGCTCGTACGCTCGGGAAATTTTCCTTCAACGGAAAGCAAACGTTTGAAATATAAAATCTCTCAAGTTTCCTACATCTGCTTCCATTATCGCGAATATGATCCCAAATATGAAATTTAATGTATGAAATGTCTTCATACGAAATCTCGCAGTTTCGAACGAGATTTCTTCGACGGCTGAATTATCTTTGGTAACGAGAGCACGCTAGAATTCGAGAATCGGATTCAAAATTAGCGAGCCAACCGCGCGTTGCGTGTGACGGATAACGCCATAAATTTCGTCATATGCGGATACGCGCTTTCGAGAGGAGAATGTTGGATGTACGCGAGACGAAGCGCGGCAGCACGCGGCTCTCGTCGTCGGTGGAACCGCGCGATGACCGGTTGTCACCTGCCGCCACGGTAATTGTCAGCTTATGCGGAACGAGCTGGTATTGCAGTGCGCACGAGCTGCGCTTCACAAGCTACTCTAATAAACACGTCGTAAACCGGCGTATTATACATGTATACCGGGATGCCAACGACACAGTAGAACGCAACGCATTAACAAACGCGATAAGCCATCACTGTACTCCGTGACCAATAGAGTTAGTTAACCTCCTGAAATTTGATATATTTATAATAAAAACTATTTCTCTATACGTAAAAAATTTGTCGCTCTAAAATTAAAATACAGCAAAACTTCTACTAACTTTAACTTATTATTTTTATTTTCCAATTAACATCAGTGTTCTTTCTCTCTTTGCTTTTATTTAAGAAACAAAATAAGCATTTTATATTCCTGTTATAGTTTACAAAATATCTGTTATGTACTTTTAATTCCAATACTAATAATTTAATTCCCTAAAATTGTAGAAATATTATATATGCAACTAATGCGACTAGTTGAAATGTATAAGACTAAAGAGACAATTGAAAGATTTACGAACAATTGAACGAAATTGCACACGTCCATTACGAAGATTTATGAGAGATAAACAAGAAGCGGACAGGTAGGAAATAAAATTAACGCATCGTAGTTCCAGACACTCACGAGAGTCACGAGACTCCCACGACGAAACGTAAAAAAATAATAAAAGCTGAAACTGCGCTTTCTTATCTTCCGACACGCACACGAAGTTGTGGCAAGCAGCTTTAAATTTTTCCCGTAGCTTCCGTTCGCCGTTCGCCGAGACGACGTAGTCGCTAAATTTGGATTTTTAAAACGATACCTCTTTCCTCTCTTTTTTCTTCCTTTCTCTCCCTCTCTCTCTCTCTCTCTCTTTCGTGACAACATTGCAAGCACACATATAGTCGCGACTTAGCGCGGTCAACCATAATCATTAGCTGTTGCCCGGACGAGGGGATTGGAACCGCCGTTCGAAACTAACGAGTGTCATGCTCTAACCGCCGCGGCCGCTTGCTCGCTCACAGAAACGACTCAGAACACCGGGAGGGCGGAAGGAGACGGGCGGAATTGCGAGGGGGTGGATCGGCAGAGATACGGGAGTTTAAATAACTCCAGTACCGGGGTAGAGATAAGGAAGCCAGGCCAAGCAAACGGAGTGGGAGTGTGAGAGAGAGAGAGAGAGAGAAGGGAGGAAGGGGGAAGTTGTAGAGTGCGCGAAGTTGGCGTGTTCGTAAGCACTATTGTTTCGCTTATTGCACCAATCGCTTTGGATTTCGGTACAAGCGTCTGCTTTTCTCCTTCTATAGTGTCTCCCTTTTCTCTGCATCTTGTCTATACGCGACTGCTTTCTTAGCCCTTCGTTATGCACGAGGCAGTGTATCGAGAAACTGCAGTTAACTCGGTCGCCCGCCGAAAACCGAAATAGTGTTCCGTCTTTTGATTTAGGGGAGAAGTCGCCGCTCGCCCATGTTCCCCTCTGTCTAGCTTTCCCCTTCGTTCACGCATACCACGAGGGAACACTTAAAAGAACGGGGGACCAATTGAACTGCATACATACATTATAAAAGCGCAATATCAACAAAGAAAATCATAAGCTAATCGTAGTTAATCACAAAGGCTTTAAAGATAACGAAATAAAATTAGAAACTCTTTGTTTCAAAGAAAGTGGGATTACCGCTTGCTCACTGATTCTAGTAACACCGACGCTTTTCTATTCAATGTTGCAGTTTACAAAGTGGAGGCAAATGCGTACCGTTTCTTTCAGTGAAAACGATTTATTCGCGCGAATTTGACGCATGAATTATAAATAAGCTTACGCGTGCATGGCGATCATCATTTGCGCGCGTTCATTATCGTACAATCGAAAACAACGTGAATGAATAGCAGCATCTGAATACCATTGGAAAAAGGTACCTACTATCGCGTAGCGCATCGGCAAATATGTGTGCATCGGCAGGGATGAACGGTGTGGCGACGTTTAATTAGCGGCGGACACTTTACAACGCTGCAGCGCCTGCAAATCTATCGAACGTTAGCGGCCAGATATCCGATATATCGCAACAGACGCACCATAGAACTATACTGCCTCGCGCATGAGACCGCAGTAACGTTGCATCGGCCGTACTTGCATCATATGTATGTATATGCATATACATATGTGTTTTCGCGATTTGCCCGAAACGCAGATCCCTCGTTTTCTCCGCCAAGCGGGAATCCAACGCAACGGCGCGCGTAACGTTACGCATTTCGATATCTACTACACACAATCTCGCGGCACGCTTGTATGAACAGTCCGCACTTAGAGCCCCATCGAATTTAATTCGGCAGCATTATCGGGCGAGCGCGTTTCGTATAGCAGAGAAACGAGATGATTAATGAAAGATAAAGCGCGGAAGCATGCTTAATGCGAGCAGCCTGCGGTTAACATAATCGGCGATATACTTCAATACCATCGTAAACGCGTGATGGATGTACGATGATGATAGATAAAGGTGAGTCTGAAATATTTAAGATTCTTGTGATTGTGTTGAATTAACTTAATATATACAAACGCTCAAATTAAAGACCATTCTGACCAATCTGCATTCCATATTTTAAATCAAATAATATTAATTTACTTTTAAAAAATTAAAAATAAATGTAATCAAAGTAAAAAGCAAATTTGATTAGAGATATGTCAATCTTTCTTCGAAAGAGAAAGAGAGAGAGAGAGAGATAAATTTTTAAGAAAGAATATTTGATTGACTTTTTAAGAAGAAAATTGAAACTTTAGGGAACTCGCTGCAGTGTACTGCTCTGTAACTACTAACTATAGCTTTAAGTAATTATTACGTTTCTCTTTTTTATCTTAGTTTTACGGAGAATTTGAAATAAAGATTTGAAAATTCCTATAAACATTATTGTGTAATCTCCAACGCAATATAAGAATGTGTCAACGAAAAAGAGGAAATGTTCTTAGCAAAAGATAAAAATATAATAGAGCAATTTTTTATGAAATAGGAGCATAAATAAATCAATCTTTAAATATAGCATACATCATAATTTTGCCTACTTATAATTTTGTCGTATAAATATATATTCTTTCCTAAATAAAAATTGATATCTTAATTATTAAAACATCTAATGTTAAAAATTAAAATGCTTGCGACACATATACAAATAATAATTTTTTACAAAGTTTCTCTTGGACACAAAGTTTCGGGTAAAAACCTTGATAGAGAAAGCACAATGGTCGTGTCAACACTCTTGTGCCCACATTTGTTTCTATTCAACACATCAACATGCGCTATTCGCGTCCGTAAATCATTAAGGAAAAGGTATTTCGCTCGACTGTCGACGAAAGAGTAAGGGGATTGTTCTGCGACGGACAGCGGAAAGTGATGCCGAAAGTTGGATCGTCGGAGTTCGAAAACAGTCTGGATGTAAGAAGCAAGCTTCTTACATCCAGTCGGCGAAGGACACGGAAGGAAAGATGACGGCAAACGAAGGACGAGAGAAAGGAGTTATCAACTTCGATCTCTGATTTCTTTGCAAGCAATCGCTTTTCACCACGCGGTGACTGGATTGATATGACAAATCGTCGCTATTCCGTGAAGTAGAAATTTTCATCGGATGCGAACGCAACCCGGCGTCCAAGACCTATGTTATTTACAGCAGGTTTCTTGGGCGCACCTATAAAAAAGAAAAGGGAAGGATAACGCTCGTTTTTCCGGCAAAATAGGCCTCCACCATAATCGAGGACAAAATTTACGAAAGGTCAGCGATTGCGAAGTCGCTGATATATATCTACGAGTATTAGCACTTCGGGGAGTCCGTATGGTACCGTACGTTACGGGGAGACCTTTTGAGGTTCGCCTTTCGTGTCTAATACGATGGCGGTATATTATCACGCTCGGTGAATCATACATTTTCCGCAGCAATGATTCATAACGGTGTAAATTTCAATTCCAGATGCTGGAGCCTTTTCCCCCGCGAGACAACGTATACGCGCCGGCGATCTTGTGAAATTAAAATGATTCTTCAAAGAAGTCGTTCAAAATTGTCTCTGCCGCGAATTGCGATTCTGCAAATAATCTTCGATATGGAGCAACTAATCAAGAGCGATAGTGTAAGATGATTTAAATTATTTGTCATAATAAAAATAACATTTTTTCTACCTGATAACAAATTTGTCGCGTAATTTTGTCGACATTGTAACACCCGACAACCGTCGAGTGTCCAGTAATGCGCTACGCGATTAACATACGTAAACGAGCGTCATGTAACTAATTTTACGACAAAAGGAACACAGCACCGTGCAGCACTAAAGCAGCAACGACTACTTCCACGCAGTATACATGAAGTTTCCAGTGCAACCTCTCCTCGCCGAGACCAACGAAACGGTAATACGACTTCAGAGCGTGAGTAGAAAAAAAGCAATGCGACGCTCACGAGTCCACCGTGCACTGGCGGGCGGTTCGGTAGTTACACTCGCGTAATAACATTTAATTAAGATAAAAGCAGAGCTTTGAAGAAAATATTACCTAATTTCCATCCGTAAACGGAAACGTGATTTTTTCGGAGACGGAAACGGTGACATCGCGTATCGATCTATAAAGTTTTTCAATTAAGAGATATCGCGTATTTCTATAAAGTTTTATAGGTTTTTTAAACAATTATAAATACTATTTTAAAATATACACGAATACCGAATTAAATTCGTCACAATATATTTTGCAAATTAAATATAGATGAAAGAAGTTTGGTACTCCATTTGTAAGCAAATATTTACTTGTTTATAAATAAAATAAAACATTTCAAATGTCCTAAAATAAGTCTTATTAAAATATCGAATGTATTCATTTTCCATTTTTTGATTAAATAAAATCGAACTAAATTTTACTGTGCGGCCCAGAAAAATTTTCTGTGACAAAGTTTTCTGTCATATCAGCTGTATCTTTATCAAAATTATTTATGGTCATTGAAAGCTACAACATCATTGGCATTAATGTACAAACAAAAGCGCGGAAGATTAAAGTTCATTATTCATCACCGCGCAGCCAACGATGGCATATATTATCGTTAATCATGGATGAATATTGACAGAATTTTTTAGGGACGATTACATTTAACGAACAGGAATAAATATCGTTAACGCACACAGCGAGAGAGATAATCCCTTAGCTAGTCTTCGTTTCTGCTTTCATAAATGGAAACGACGTTGTTAATTTTTACATTATAATCAAAATAGATCTATGGAATTACAATCAGGAGCTTATTGAGCTATCTGCACGCGGTATCCTGTATCGAACCTCCCTCTTTAAACACACCCTAATGCAATTCTGTTGGCAACATCGCGCTTTTGTGTTTCGACGAGATAGTCGCATCCGGAATTTCGCGTGTAAACGCGCGACTAACACACAGGCTTCCCAATCGTCGTGCACCGCAGAACGATACAATGGACAATTTGTCAACGAACCTAGCTAACCGATGCCAGAATCTGCTCAACGGTCTTTACGAGCTCCGCCATACTGATGTCGGCGACCCAACGTGAGAATTAATTTCACCCTAAAGGCAAATCGAATAACTTTATCAATCCCCTCCCATCAATGGACCTCCCTTTCTTTTATCAATCAATATAATTAACAATTATGCAAAGAATTTTTATTATACTGAACCATTAAGTTAAATTACTAACTTAAGTACTATATGCGCTATTAATTCAATATTGAACAAAATTATTTATATTAAGTTCTCTTTGTCTCGTTCGCAATCAAGTAACACCGCAAAACCTCGCGACATGCATGTTATTCACTAATCATCATTGTACAAAATATTAATTATAATTAATATTATGTTGTAAATTTGGTTATTTGGTTTTACATGTGATGAAAAACTGTAAAAAGTGACCGAGTTTGAACATTGCCGACTATACGTTGTAACATTGATACACGGAATACACGTCGGCAAAGCGTCCGAAAGATAGATTCGACCGATTTCATTTTCATGATTTATGAACGATTCGCGAACATGGGCACCCCGGCTCGTAAATCTAAACATCCGTCGAACGAGCGGGTGTTAACGAACCGCTGTCCAGCACGGTAAAAATATCGCACGGTTGCGCGGCCTCGATGATGCCTTACTTTTCGTTCGCGGGCTCGTTCAATCGATGGAGTGACAGAAACGTCGGGACGACGCGATGCGACGCGACGGTATCGATGAACGATATCTAAATAGCTTAATCGACAGACGCGAAAACTATTTCGGTACGGTTCAAATATCCGCGACCATAACGGCAATTCATGATACATTGGCCCTCGCTGCTCGCGAGCGAGTGCAGTTACCCAAAATGCCTGTACGCAATCGAAACAATAGCCCAATCGCGATTGCTAGTTTCGGTAGCCTGCAATTTCCATTTAACGCAGTTGTCTGTAAGCCGAATGTAATTCCGCGAACGTGCGTGATTAGGTTTTGGTCCTGTACTGACACGTCGGCATTGACCGCTGCCATTCGCATTCATTAACACCCGTGTTAGCGTGTAATTGTATCCATAATAGTATTATCCTGAGTTACAGCAAACATATAATACACGCTGCTAAGAAAAATATCTTGCGAGTAAGCTTGCAAGGAAATTTAAAATTTTATGGAAATGTATGTACGTAGTAAATGCATGCAAAAGAGAATGACAAACGAAGAAACATCAAATTTATTATTAAATTTTATAATAGAAAATAACAGTTTTGTCATATAAATACTTTTGTCATAAAATTACGAATAGCTTAATTATTTTCAAATTTTCGGATATTAAGTTCAGCGATGACAATCATTTAATTTTTAATGTTAAATATTTTCGTAATTACATTAATACCGAAATTTCTGTTAATATATAATTTGATTCCCAGCTCTTGACAAAGAGTCTGTCATCCAAATTTGATATAGCGAAGATGGAATATACTGTGTATTCCATTTAATCCGTTAAAAGCAACAGGGTGCGATTGGCTGCACGCGCATTTCACGGCAGAAAGTCCGATTATTGGAAGGTATAGCACCGAGTCGAGTTTTACACATTTATGTATCGACTATATATCACAAGTGTGGCGCACACATTTTAAAATCCTACGAGCTTTAGCAGCGTATATAGGCGAATATACAATTCGATCCCCGCCGCCATTACCACTATCGAATCACATGAATTAAGAATCAATGTTAAATATTTCCCGACATATGTATATAATATGTATATTTCGCGGACTTATGTAAAACAAGCAAAGTTACTTTTCTCCCCAATCTTGCCACCCGTTACTTCATATAAGTCCCGTAATCTGTGAATTTCCGAGAAGCTAATTCAGGGGTTTTACCTTACGCTTTGCTCGCGTTAAACATCTCTTCGAAATCGGCAACGTGAGATAAGCTCCTCGGTCCCGAGACCATTCATCGGTCTCGAACACACAGGCGCCGTTTGTTTAAATCACAAAACACTCGCGCGCGATTTGGACGCAATAAACCATGCTCCCGTGGGAGCCCATTCGTTTGAGCACGCCGCGTGCTTCAGGCTTTTCCAGGAGGAGGACTCGCACGAGGGTCAGAAAGAGTTTGAAATGGAGCGAGCCGTGACCGAGGCAGAGCTCAGCTGTCGCGCACAGGCAGTCCGTGGAGAATCATATATCGTACAGTCCTCGATGGAAATTTCGTGGTCGCATTATCCAAGCGATAAGCGTGATTATACGTGATTATACGTTAAATCTGGTTAAATCTCTTTCAAACACGATTTTAAAGTTGTTCGAAAAACGGAACATGTAAAATTTGAAAACTTTGCATGAGTAAGCGTAACAAGTATATACAAATAATGAAATGTATCCATGTACTGTGGTTAAACTTACGTAATCTTTTGAGAAGCAAAAGTTTAGAAAATAATAAACCCGATATGCCGAAGGTTTAACTTTATTAATTCAATCGGAAACATAGTCATAAAAAATTTCATTGTCCTAATTTTATTTCTTTGATTTCATTGGACGCACTTTACGATCTGTTATTTGATACTCTCGTCATCAAGATACGTTTTACACCAAACAAGATTTATTATCAAAGACAGGTTCTTTCTCACTATTGATTGCGACTGTACCGTTCTTGATTCCGCTCCTGCAGGATATACAGAAAGACCCTTTTCACGCATGCATACATACATAGTTACGGGTGCGTGTTACTGGCATCTATGATCTTTATACCAGGAGGCATTAGCATCCTCCAGTGTTTCGCATAATGTTGCCTTAACGGTACATCACTTAGCGCGAATGTAACGGCGAACGAGTTCATTACACACGAATCGTTTCGTTACGCATTTTTTCTAACGTGTAATCCTTTTAGCGACGCGAACTCGTTCTATTAGACCGTAAAAAGGAGTCATTCCGAGATCACACTTACAACTATGGCGGCAATTTTTTTACAGACGATTAAACAATTAACTAATTAGCATTTTTAATTACATGCAACATAAAAAAAGTTTCACGTAAATTTTGCATACTATTCCTTCCTTTTTGACATTTCTATTCATTGCATATATTTAGGTACATAATTTTTATACAGGCATCGCATAAACGCTGATATGGTCAAATTTAATATTCAAACTCAAATTCAATTCTACATTCAAATAAATGTAGAATTTTCACGTCTAAAATGTAAAATGATAAATGACTATGTCATGATGCACATTGCGCACATCAAATTGCGCACGATATTTCAAGCTTTTAACAACTCGAACTCACCAGATTCGGGTTCAGAACTTGTTGTCCAATTATTTTGGTGCACTGTACCTCGACGGAAAACCTATCCTATACCTCTCGCTAAATTCTCACGAAGATCACTCGCACGCGAGGGTCGCGAGGCAATATTCGCGTTCGGGTTTTCGATTTCCCACCCCTACACAGACACGCATGCTCGGTGTACTACAATTGTTTTCTACTGCTCTTTTGTAGCGGCGACTCAAAGTCTTCTGTTCTCCTTCCCCATTTCTTTTCGTTCATCCACCGTTCGCCTAGTGTGATCGTAATCAGTCCCTCATCTTCCTCGCAGCCAAGCAGTCCGATCAAAGAATGTCTCTATAGAGAATGGAGATGTAGCGCGCACAATGCATATACGCGCATATCATATCCATGTCGGAGTAATCTTATATATGAATATGTGTATATATGAAGGCACATGCAGGTCTAAACTCTAAAAGATCGGCTATTGTTCGCAGTGCCTTCGAAGTTATTTTCTACGTTCGTAAGACCGCGTCTAATATATTAAAGCTGTTTTATAAAATATAATATTCTTGAGAAAATTTTATCATTATAATTTCAAATATATAAACATGGAAAAAAGATTAGCTTATATATAGATCGAAAATTTAAAAAAGGTAATATTTGCTGAAATAAAAATAGGGAAATAATAATTTTTTGTTAAGTAATACCATAAGTTTTTTTAATTTTGCTTAATTTTCTTTAAATTTGTAATTATCAGTAACAGCTAGAGAGATATCTTGTTAAAAAACTTATATATCCATTACATGTTATATTATTGATAAAATTGTACATACGCTATCTCCAAATTATTCAATATACAATTAATTTGAACGCTCCGATAACCCTTTGTAAGACAAATTGTGACTTCGTGTTTTTCCAAATATCATGTAAATAATAGTCGAAAAATATGTTTTTTATGTTGACGATATTGGCAATTTTCCGAAACAATCTGATCTTGGTTCAATGCATGTAGTTGAATCGGTGGAAAGATCGAAATCAACGTTTCGCGTTCGACATCGTTCTGTGCAGATAAGACAATAGATGCAATCGTGAAGATTAATTCACGATGCCCCAGTATTACGATCCTACAGAGTACAAAGCCAAAGGGTTCCGAACCAAAGGCACCCTTTGTTAATTCTAGATATCTATATCCCGTGATACAATCAAAGCTCACATCTAATAGACCCCATCACGTTTTACCGCCTCCAGTCTCTTGATTTTTTCAATTTCTCAAACAGATTTAGCATTTATATTTTTAAAACTTTAAAAATATTTAAGAGAAAAAATAATTAAATATCGTACGAGTAAAACTAAAGTATTTAAAAAAATAAATTTCTTATTCCACGCCACAATTTTAGCGAAATGAAAAATATATGGCGTCTGTTGAACCTCATGGTGAATACTTAAGACATGTGAGTTGGTATTATCTGCTCGGCATTAATTATTAATAATGCATGTGACACTTTTACGCGCTATGCTTTATTTAGCGCTACGGCGAAATCACGTCACTGTTATTACAGCGCTGTTAGAAAATTCAGCTTTACATTCGCTTGTTCGCGGTTTACCCATCATCAAGTAGGGTGAAAGTGAGAACCAGGTGTTCGACGTTCCTCGATTATTGCTGTTGCAATATCAAAAGCTTCCACATGACAAAGTAACGCGGACAGACAATGTATTAACTTTTTATTTTAGCTTCGGCGAGTATTCATGTCGGGCGACATCTGGAACAAGCTCTCTTCTGTGTATGTACATAAAAACGGATATAAACTAAACGACTTTTATAGATCGCGACACAAGTATTGAATAATGCATCGCTATCTCTGTTACTTAGGTATATTGGTATCGTTGCTACAAAATACATTAATTAAACACTAAACTTTGAACTTAACTGATTCTTTGATTTTTTCTAGCTCTATCTAGATATTGCAACATAAATCTAAACTTAATTAAAACTAATTACGTAAAATTGTAAGAAAGAGAAAATCTTTTATAATAATAAAAGTAATTAAAAAACGTTCCTATAGGTTAATCGGAACGAGTTTAAATATAGCGATCTTTTCACAGAGCATTCTTTATATTTCCCATAATCTCTTTAATCCTCGTCCCTTTCCATATTCGTTTCGGATGCGAAATATCGGGGTGTACGCAACTAGGGTGAACGCCGGCCAATTAACGTTATAAGCACGTTACCGTTTAGTCATTCCGTTTTTCCAACGCGCGACCCTTAGAAATTGCTAGGGACAACATATCGTTACTGGCAAGTGATATCTGTAATTCCCCTCGTCAGTTGCGCCAGTTTGCGAACGCGTATTCAGTAATGGTTTTATCTCCAGCGAGAAGATATTCTGCCATAACATTTCGCATTAAGGCGTCCTTTTTATAGCGCGTAAAATTTCTCTTTCCTCTCCCCTCGATCCTGTTCATCAAACTTTTACACCGACACCGTCTAATTAGAGTTGCGTTTTTGCCACGCGACATCGTTTATCCCTTAAAGATTCCCCGTGGCGAAGAGAGCAGCCGTCATAAATTACAAAAACGGGCGCGCTTGTTCGCCGTCCTATTTACAGCTATAATATACGTTTAATTGCAATGTCAACGTTACAGCAAAGCACATCGTATCTTTCCCACTGAGATAATAATTACACGAGCGACAAGTAAGGGGAAGAAAGGGACGGGCAAAACCCGGACTTCCCACAATTCGCGCACGTACACAAATTCTAAAAAGAATATGACTGCATGTGTACATATACATATCTCGTTGCAATGTTCTCGCGTACGATGAGATTAGCCCCGGTGCATAAACGCACCGCTCTCTCAGTGAACGAAAGACAAGCTTTTAGCACGGTTATTCCGTATCACCTTATTCTCGCGGGATGTTAGTTTTTCATTAACCGCGTCGTGGGAAGCGCGAGAGCTGCACAGGCGAGCTGTTCGATATAAAAAAAAGTACGCGGATAAATATGCGAGGAGCTTAACGCGACGACCAATCGGTGTGCGACAGGTCGCTGGAAAAAAACTTGTCGATATAGAAAAAAATATACAGCGCGGGAGTCCACGCATGTGTCAGTGGTTCAAAAAAATTATCGAATTGTTGCGACAAGAATAGGAAAAAAATGTGCTTCCGGCGCATTATAAATAGTAGGTATAAGATCTTAAAACGGTCTCTGCACACAGAATGCCTGATACATGCGCCAATGAGAATCGACGTTTTTTTTTCTTCATTAAGAAAACTTTCTGCGAAATCTTTGTCTTTGCATATTTGATATTTATCTTGACTCTAAAGTTAGATTGAATTCTGAAACCTGTGCCCCAAAAGATTGAACTTTGCGGCGTAGAATTAAGAGAAACTTGTTTTAAATAAATAATACGAAATATTTTTAAGTTTGTCCCAATAACGTCATATTTATATTACAATTTAGCTTGGAACTTTAAAACGCTCCTCATCCATCGAATCAATACAAAAATCTAAATTTTCTATTATAATAACTGACAATGAAAAATATCAGTGAAAAAAGAATCGAAACTAAATCCAGACCAAACGAAGGCGAACAAACAGGAACGACGTCTTTCTTTCTCCTAGCACTACTTGTCGCAATCTTTCTTCTAACACTTGCAGCGATTGCGTTTCAATAGGTAATGCGGTGACACGCGGAACAGCTTACAATGCTGCTTGCCGTTTCAAGTCTTTGTGTGTGAATGTAGTAGCGCAACGACCTTGCGTAAACAACACAATACATGAAGGCTGTGCGTCGTGAACATACCAAGGCTGTACGCAGATAGAGATGTATTATCGTCTCGAAATATTCAATACATTATAAAATAAAATTATGCATGCCCAATATCCGGTTTGCTTGATCGAATATCTTGCATTTTACAATTACAAATTCATTTCGACAATGAGTTAAAATTATCATTAGCGTTACTTAAGATAATTAGTTCTATTCGATCGAAAAAACGTTCTGAAATGAAAATATTGTTATATTTAAACTTTAATTGATAAATTTTGCTACAATCTGCTGAATATGTATCTATGTTACAAATAACAAATTTTAATTGTTACGCGAGTAAGTATTATTTAATTTTTTCTCTATATTTCAAAATAATTCGATCAATAACTTGTAAATAATCATTATTTAATCACTCTTTCCTATTGTCTTGAATTAATAATTCCGCTGTGCTATCGACGTGCAATTTTTCCTCGTTGTTGTCAGCCAACAGGTGCCCCCTCGATACCGTGCCATTTTCTTCATGAAAAGTTGAGAAGGAGGGAACGAAAAAGGAGAAAGACTTTACGAAAGATTGTTTGCCGAAGAAAAAGAGGACGCTTATAAAACTTGTATCTCATGGACGCGACCGATCGAGAAAAGGGACGAGTTTGACGAGCCGCGTATTGGGTATGATAGAGCGCAAGGCGGATCAAAGTACGGATATCATTTTAAAGTATGTCTTAAGATGCGGTGGAGTGAAACACACCGCGGCTCTGATCGTCGACACGTGGAAGTGGAAAAGTTTCTCTTCGACACTCTGGGACACCACTTAGTGAACGCTCTGGGGTCTTAGCGGGATCATCGCCGCGATGTATAACGATACCGTCGTCTCTAGATGACATTCAATCTTTCAAATACTTCTCTTACCTTGAAAGCAGGATCATGCTAAACATACATTAGGTAGTAGCGCTAAAAATATAGCCTTAGAAATAATTTATTAATACTGTCATATCTGTCGCGGTTTGCCTTATTTCCGCGCTATACACTTATAGCGTCGCCGGTCGTGTTTATTTGATTAGATCGCGGATATTCCAGTCACATCGGTGTCTCGATTTTGACGAAATATTTAATGAGGCGAGGGAGTTTAAGTTCTCATAGTCGCGAATCAAGCGCGAATTGAAGTTCATTGTAAAATCTGGATAACGCGTTGCTAGCTCTTGATACAGATTCGAGGAACGACGCGCACGGCACACAATTATATCTGACCGAATTAATTACACGGCTTTAATTATAGAATGCACGCGAGCGAGCGAGCGACACGTTAAGCGTCGGCGTTGAAATCCAATTTCCCGCATATTCGCGTACTTGGCCGCCCGCGGACATCAATTTTAGGACGCTCCTTGTGCCGAAGGATGCACGAGCCTAAACCCACGTCGTCTTAATTAAATTGAAGGAAAAGGCGGTTGGCATACACGACTATAAACTAATTTCCCGGTCGTGCTCGGAAAGTCGACACCCGGCAAAATTTTCTCTGGCCGGTAATGACTCGTAATTACAGGGTAGAGCGTAAAAAAATGATTGCCGTGGAGAGAAAGCTCGCTCCATGCCATCGATCCGACAGACAAGCCCTCCTCTCCGCTTCCTCGCGCTTCTAATCTCTATTAAGCTCCGCTCTGAGGGAACTTTCGTTACAAAGTTTCGTGCAACTTTTATTTCGGGAAAGTTACGAGGCAGGTAGTCGTTCTGATTTAACGATTAAACCTGTGCAGACACTCGTGCCACGTATTAACGGAGACGAGTGGACGTTACGCGTGTAATGTAATGTCGCTTTTTCTCGAATCACGCTCCTCCGTTTCGATATCTTTCCTGATTATCTTCTAACGACATTCTCTTACGACAGATCGGAATACGCGCGCTGAATTAACGCAACAATATAATTAATTCCTTTCGAGAGCGCACAGTGACCTCGCGCAAACGCGCTAGCGGGTCCAACGTTATCCACTGCGAACTGCGAGACAGGTATAAAGGCGGAAATGCAGTTGCACGCGACGGATATAACGATGAGCTTGCTCGCTCTCAGAGGGTATTTTATTTTTACAACGCTGCTCGTACCAACGTGTGTATGCGCACGCGGGCTTGATACCGTACATAACGCGATTACCGTTGCCACTTAATTATATCATACAGATAAATTTTACAGCGAGGTGAGTCGGGGCGGAAGACACTTTGCGAGCGATGATTTCTATTTTAACGACGTTGAATTTTCCATTACAGAAAATCCCTCTCGCCGATTTCGTTATCAAGCATGCTCTCTCCCTGCTAGCTGAATATAATAATCACACGGCTGCTCGAGCGCGAGAGATATGAGCGCAAATATTTATTACGCGCCCGACTTGCGCTCGGCTGTTGATAACGATCACCCCCCATTGTTCGCCGTTCACCTGAAGAGATAACTTGACTATTCTATCGAACGGAATACAAATTTTTAACGCTCAAACTTTTAATTTATTTATCTATTTCTTATTACTTTTCCGATAGCGCCGTCAATATACTAATATATTGAAAAATTTTCTCATGAATAGCTTAGTGTGTCGCAGCTTATGGAGACTTTCATATTATATGAAGGATTAAACACGTTAATCGTTTTACGATGTTAGGTACGTGTCCAATATTTTATATACAAGGAATTTTCAAGCTATACCCACGTCACCATTATTTCGCGACTCGACCACAGAAACGATTTGTACTCACACACCTTTTATTGGATCGTTATTTGCGCGAGATTACAATGCCGCACGAACAAGCGTTTGCCGTATCCTGCGGGCATAGCGGATGTCGCCATTTGTTCGAGACGTCATTTTTCAGAACGTACCATTTCTGGAATTTATATTCTTCATCGGTGACACGCGGGGGCGAGTCAGCCTATCGCTTTTCTCATTCCTCCGACTGCTCCCGTGACTGCGACGAGAATTTAAGACTGCATATCGCATTGTTCATAACGACAGATTCGGATATTTCGATCTTTCCATCTCGCAAACATAAATTTCCTGAAAATTCCCGTGTTTACCGTGCGTGGAGCATTATTACAAAGCATCGAGAATGCTTGATATTTTCTCTGCGTCACAACGTAGCAAATATACAACATACGTACAATAATATACGTATCGAAATAAATCAATATTGGAAATAAATAAAGTATATCGGAATATAACTCTAATTCCATGAGTTTCACGCGCAAGTTTTTCTCCGAAATCGTTTTTAGCCAAAGAGAGATAATTCTGTTTTATATTTATATAAATGAATAAGACATAAATTCTATGTATAAATAGACATATAAACAGACAAGACAGACAAATAAATTTTACATTTACAAATAAATTTTCTTTTTGACAACAAGTACTGGGACGAACGGTAGGGTAGAGGTAAAAAGATCATTTTGAATGTTAATAGAATAGAGCGAAATGCATAAGAGCACATGCACATGACCCGCGCGTACGACGGAAAGTGAGGGGAGCCCCCGATGCAATGACCAATGCAGTTCGTAAAAGTGGCGATAAATCATTCCGGCTGTAGGTGAATCGCGGGATCTTCGAGCAAAGTGGGTCGAGTTTCGAAAGGGTGCTCTCCTCCCGATTTGACACGGCGCGGCCGAAGGTAGGTACGGATATTTAGTCCCCGGCTATGCAGTGGAAACTATTCGCGGCCCGTATTTCGAGAGGCAGAGAATAATTTGGGTCACGAGTTCAGCACAATGGCCGATCGTAGAGTACCAAAGCGTGAAATTCAATTGAACGGGTAAATTCAGAAAAGACAACGGACCCGTCGTTGCCGATACCGATCGAGACGCCTCGCCGCGCGTTCTTCGTATGCATGCGAACGTTGCGCAAATGCATTTCGTTGAATGCGATATACGCGCAACGAACAGTATCTGCATCCGCAAATTTGAATCAAATCGTGTAAGAAGAAGAGATACAATCCTTATGAGGAAAATCAAATTTTAATTTAGAGAAAGCAAAAATAGTAAATATTAAGCATGAAAACAATTTCAGTTTAATCTTATAACGATAAACTTGAAAATAACAAATTAAATGGAAAGCATCTTAATCATAAATATATTAAAACTGGTAGTTTGAAACTGACCTAAGTCAAATGAGCTCTGTTGCACTTACAATTGCATGAGTAAGTCCATTTCTGAAATTTTTCGTAAAATCGAGACAATTAATTGGGCGCGCAATCTCAATTATGGCAATCGCGTGCTATTACATTAGCATTACTTAATCGCACTTAATCTCATGAAATATCTGAATTTATTATTTATTATATTTCTACAGTTATTACAGAAAAAATTAAAACGTAATGATTAAGAATATATTAAAAATATATTACAAATAAACTAATATATTGTAATATATTATAATCTATTGCCTTGAAATGGATGAGCTAGCTGCTAGGAAATGGACGCATACGTCACACGAATAGAGCGTCTTGTGTGCGTAAATAGAGGGGAGAAACGCCATTAGTTCGGGACCTAAATCTGGCTTCTCTGATTCCCGGCTGGCTTGCGTGACTACACTGACTACGCATAATAATCGGGCGTAGCCACGCGTTCGTTCGTTTGTTCCTATCGACACATCTCGAGAGCGTGCAATGTGTGTAATACGCGCAAGCATAATGTTCGCCAAGCTTTCTCTGCTTTATCTCTCTCTCTCTCTCTCTCTCTCTCTCTCTCTCTCTCTCTCTCTCTCTCTCTCTCTCCCGTCCGGCCGAAGTTTCCTTCATTAAAATAGTCAATGCTCTAAGGTGCATGAAGCGTATATAAAGCGAGTAATTATTCGGTGGACCGAGTGGCATATATGCATACGCGCGTGCACGTGTATACGTAATACCTAGCCGGGCGTACTGCCGCATGCCGCCGCGCACGGGCATCTGTGTGCCCGTCTCTTCCTCATAGAATAATGCGCATATTAATGCAGTAGGGTATAAATTAGTTGAGATCTGGCTAGACGAGCCGGCAACACACGTACACCGAGAGACGAAAGGCATCTACCTCAGCGCACATACGAGTCTCTCGCGTGCCCGCGTCTCTTCTTCTCTCCCTCCCTACCTCTTCCTCGCCCTCTCTCTCTCTCTCTCTCTCTCTCTCTCTCTCTCTCTCTCTCTCTCTCATCCTCGCGCGCGCAGTACCGAGCATATGTGTACTTATAAACGTGACAAGTAGGACAATGAAACCTGCACGCGTTCTACGTGTTTCCTGGCAACCTCTGCTCTTGATTTATCTAACACTGTTGCGACACCCCGAAGTCGCGCCCGAAAGCATCCCCTTTTACGCTCTATAAACGAGACAGAAACGGTGGATTTAACAGGTGCAAAACGCGCGCGTCACAAAATACGCGACAAGTAAAATCGTTATATTTTGTAACGCGCGCTATTCTTTAGGTCATATCACAGCGAATGGCATGAAAAGATGGATAAGTTTCTTCCTCTCAAGACAAAGATAATTTTCGCATACTTAAAAAATATTGTCGGAATTTCTAACACGAGTTTAGTTTATCAAACATCGAATGTGCGTAACGCGCGTTTTTTGCATCCTGCATTTTTATGAGAAAACGAAAAACGGCAGCTTCAATTTTTGGCATGTATTGTCGAAAGAAAGGCTACTAAATTTCGATATAATCGGATGATCCGTTTTTGGGTGATCGTGTTCACGGAATTACCGACTCACCGGGACAAAACGCCTGCGCGGATATCATCCCAAAAATGGTGGAACCATGTTTGGGGATTAAAACATGTAAATCCATCAAGGTCTCAAAGTTCAATTTTCGACCGATCCCCATTCAACGTGCCGCGCTTCGTATAAACGAAAGTATAGATCAATTTTTCAATGCGCCACACAGAATATGTTAAATCTCGAAACTGCGACACGGATATAGGATACAGCTGAATGAGATGATATTGTGTCTGGTTGCGCCTGTACCTATATACTGAATGACGATCGCTCGCGACTATAATTTTATATGCGAACTGTGTCGCGCAAGTATGCGAAGCCGGTCATTTCGATTGGTTACTCTGCGTGCATTCTCAGTCATTATCTCAACAAACAAAAATATCAAGTTTCGCACGCAAGTACTTTTACCGCATTTGCGTGCGATTTCAATACGACACCGACAACGATGCTCGCTATTGCACATTCACCGACTATTCCGAGGATCTCTTTGATGTTTTTTTAACGGTAAAGCTTATATTTTAGCTTGGGACTGCGAAGCAAATTGGCAAAGCTAATGCCGGAACGGAGAGATCGATCCGGTAAAAGTAATTTAGTGGCCGGTAGTACTTTAAAAGTGCTATTGAACTCGAAACCGATCGACTTGGTTACTTCGAAATAGTTCGTAAATACGAATTAAATGTGTTGAAACGTAAACATGCAAATCTTCAAAACCCAAGTCGGAATCAAACATGGTAAATTAATGCAACACATATTCTCGTTATCGTTATATTCCACAGAATATTTCCTAAACATCAATTAAATTTAATTTAGTACAAACGTCAGATAAACTACAAAAAGAACAGTAAGCGTTACTTACAATTAGTGTTTCATGAAAGAGCAGTTTTTTGAGATTACAGTATTTTTTACGAAATTAGATCGCAGAATTATCGACGAGCCGCAATAATTATCACTCCAGGCAATTATATTGAGCATAGCTGTTAATTGTTTGGTTATTCCATATCGATATAATAAGCTGAGCATTAATAATTCTATTTGCTTAATCAACCATGACATCAAGAAGTATTTGTGTCGATGATTATGGATCGCGTATTACACTAGGGTTATAACAGACCACATGTCGAAGAACTAATTGATTAACTGCGCGAATAAATCATTTCGCAATGTCGCGGCAAACAGCAATTTATTAATTTTATATATGTACATACATATATAATGTGTGTGTGTGTGTATGTGTGTGTGGTCTTATTATCAAAAGATAAAGTACAAACATTAGATTTTATTTTTAGAAATAATATGAAACGGAGAATATTCTTGCATCGATAATCTATTTAGTATTCATGTTGCATTACTTTGTAACAATTTAAGTGTAATTAACCTAATAAATCATTTCTAATTAATAACTAATAATAATGCTAATTACGAAATTATCCCAGAAATTATAATACTTCGATGCGTGCTCTTTAAAGAACATTTTAATATTTAACATGTCTGAAAAATTACGTAGCCACGATAATTATGTCCATTACGTAAGAAAAATCGTCTTACAAGAAGATCTGGGAATTCGTTCAAAGAAAGAAGCGGAGACTTTCGCAATAGAGCTTCATGGTGCAGGACTAAGTCAATTTAATCAAGTAATGCACCTAGTACACGGTGCAGCTTGAATGGACCTCCAGAAAGACATTAATGGACCGCGATCTTTATAATCTTCGTTTAAGCTATCTACTTCGATAAATATATCAGATAAGTATGGATTTTCCGCCACAATGTAGGGACAGTGAACTTTTAAACTACTTTCTCGAAGAATGACAAATCGATTTATTTTGATATTAAGTGAAGCGTTACGTGCGATATTAAAAATTATGAAAGCCATTTTATAAACAATCGTATCATCAAAAAAAAATAACGTACCTTCACATGAGAAAATATTTATATAAACTTTAAATTTATCTCGAGAAATTTATATTATACATATAGATATATTCTTGAAATATTTTTCCCAAGAAACTCGGACACGTTGCATAAATATGATAACGTAAATTTTCCATGATTCGTGAGCTAAATAAACATATTTGTCTGTGTACACGATCTTCTTGGCTGCGCTAGATAATATGAAGCATTAAAACGTCCCACGACTGCGCGTCACTGTGGGAATAAAAGTTTCCTTCGCGAGCTTATCGTACGCGGCATTTTTCAATGTCCTATTTGCCAGCGACGAGAGGGAACGGCTAAAAAACCGCTGCACGTAGTGAATTTGATATAATACCCCGTGCAAATGAACTTTTCTATCGACTAATTACAAGCACAGGAAATTCGCGTAAACGGCCTGGCCCAGAACGAAATAATTAAAATTAACGAGCCAATTTTTGCGCCCGTTATACCAAGGCACGCCGAGCTGAGCGCGGAGCGTTTGATTAAAACCGAACGATTAGATGAACGGGGTCACATTTCCGTGACCTTATCAGTTACCTTAAATTGGCCCATTCGCATCTAATTAAGCTGTTGGTAAGTTTCATGATGAAAGTGCCGTAATCGCAGCAAAATTATTGCCGTACATTCAACGTGATCTTCGCTAAAATCGCTTGTTTCAAATACGAAGACGTTCGAACTTCTCTCGCGAGCGCGCCTTTGCTTCCTGTGTATATGTCTGTATATTTATGTCTATATATGTATGCATAAGCTGTTACGCGCGATACATAGGCTAAATCATATTTGATAGAAAAAAATTGGAGGCAATCATATATACGTATATCCCAATAAACGTCTCACTAACAGTCGCGTAATAATTTGACGTCATGAATAACGCTGTACGTATGACCACAAAACTGATTACACTCCTATTAACTGCCGATATCGATTCCACATATACTATTGTATTCTATATATGCGTATACAGCTAATACCGCCTCATGGCTGCGTCGCAAATATGCTTTTAATATTTGCGATACATACGAGAAAATAAGTTGATTTAAAAGCTTTCGAAGATAATTCCTTTATCGATTTCAATATATTGCGATGTCATTCTACAGTTGTGTCTCTATACTAGGACCGAGCAAATGTTTGGTTTCCAAATTGCGCATTTTATTGTCTTATCACAACATATGATTATGTTTGTCATATATCTATTTTTAAAAAATTGCAATAACTGTAAATGGGAAACAGAAAGGAGTAAATTCAAGATGAACGAACGATAATCGATAAGCAAAACGAGTTTTATAATCCTTACAATATAAAATAAAAACAACCAATGCTTCCAAATTATTTGAATCTAACGCGACGAATCCATGTTATAATAAAATGTTATATTATAATTTTATATGAATAGTTTGTATTTCTTAAGAAAGAAAAATATAATTAATTAGCTAATTTATTTTGATAGTGCGCAGATCATTGAAAATTTTTCAGACTTTTACTAAAAATTAGAGATTTTTTCTTCATTTCAAATACAAATAAAATAAACATTACGCAGGAAAAGAGTTCGTTTAAGTTCGAAAATGAGCGCGCAATTTAATACAGCGTGCATAAGAAAAACTAATTATCCGGCTCGCTCGGCACAGCTTCTGTGTATATAATTATACGCCCGATAAAAAAACCTTCAAGACGCTGCCTTCGAATTGTCCCACAAGTATCGTTAATGCCTCGTTCTACCCGGGAATGCCGCTCAAATTCTTCGGATCATCTAAGTGTCGTTAATGCTCGCCGTATTCGCAAATGGCATTACGCCAGAGTAAGTACCATCCGTCGCGAGAGACGCGCTGCATTGTTACACCGAAAGATAAACACCATGGGTTGAATTCCATTTCACTCGGTAATTACTATTCTGTTTATTCTACTGCAAAGTTATGCGACCGATCTTGAACACGCATACGGTCGATTGATGATGAATCGGTAAATATTTAACAATAACGAAAAGGCCCTTGTCATTTGCCCAACTCATCGCAAAATTTAGAGATATTCGAGAAATTTAGCTAATGTATCTTACGTCGCGAGCAACGGACGACGTGTATCGATATCGTTACAAAGCATTTAAAGCGTTATAAAATATATGTATGTATGTAGGTACATATAGTGATAATCGGTAACTCGGCGGGAGAAACTTTCGGGACGCGCGGGACTCGTTGAGGGTTAAGCCGTCGCGACGGCCGTTTCGTTACGATAATAAAAATTGGATTACAAGTTTCTCAATCTTCTCCGCACTACTTTTTTCATATGCAAGTGAATTTTCGTGAATATTCCGACGATGATGTACCTAAAACCGGCACCATAAAACTCGTCGGCTTAAATTCTGAATATAATTTCAGGAAAAATATGTTCCGCAGTACGGTAAGATCTGTACCGAAAGAGATAAAAAATTTTTAGCTCAAAAGAGACGATTTTACGAGGCTGCGATTGTTAAATATATTTACACAGTTTTATTTAAATTCTTTAATAATATAATTATTGTATTTTTTTTCTTTTCTTAATTTTAAGAAATACTTTAATTAAATAATATAAATATATAATAGCCTCACTTTACATAAATATATCATTCAAATTTACTTAAAAAAAAACAATAAATCTAGTAGGTATATAGACGTGCTTGAGATCTACTTTTTACAAAGATTTCTGAATACAAACACGGCATATCTTAGACGGCATATCCTATAGTCTGTGAAATATCTTAAATCTTCCACTTTCTCTACAATGATAAAGTAAGCGAGTGTGATACATTACGCCTGACACGCGGTAACCACGTAAACTCATCTGTAAGCTGTTCGCGATCTTATCCGTACGGCCAGGCTCGAATGAAAATTCCGTGATAACATTTTGTACAGCTGCATTGTTAATCAAAGGAAACATCGATTAATTAACGTTTCTCGCGGCGGTTTGGCAAGAAAAAAAGGAACGATCACCAACGTCGACTTGCGCGATAAACGAGACGAGCAGAGGGGGCTGTCGACAAAAATAAGACAAACTCCTCACTTAGAAGGAAAGGCACGAGGGAAAGTACCATCAAATTACAGTCAGTTCATCTTCGGGCGCAAACGTAATAAAATGTGATTGTTCTGTGGGAAAAAAGGTGCCCCAAAACGATTCGACTCAACGTTCCTTTATACTATATGTATATACATATACCTATATATACGTATATATATATATATACTGTCGAAACATTTTGATACTCCATATAAAAGTTCACACTGTTCACAGATAGTGTAAAGTACAAAAACAGACGATGAAAGTTGCTTTGCAGCTGTTGCAAAATTCGTGAATTTCATTGGTGTATACTCTTAGCTTCGGCCAAAATTGAAAGTATACATCAGATTCGCAAATTTGACAACAGTTTCTCTGCTGAACGCAGCCAATAATCGAAAAATGATAGTAATAATATAATTCACGAAAAATCTCAAAATTATATGTATAAGAAAACTAATAAATTATGCCTTTATATAAAATAACTTATAATTTTTTATTTTATAATTATCGATTTGTCAAACTTGTTCAAATACAATTCCCTTTAGCCATGCTTATAAAATCGTTATCACTGAAAGCAAATTTAGTTGGCTCGAGTTAGCCCGTATAGGAATCTACGTATTGGAATTTACGCGAATTCCGAACGATAATTTCGACGGAACGATAATGCATAGCAGATAGATTACAGCCGATTACGATCACTTGAAAATTAGCGCAAACGCGAAGCGATAAATCGGCTCTTCCGAGCGCATCATTTCTTCATTAAACGTGCGCGTTAGGAACTTGTCGATAATCCTCCATGAACTACATCGACCAGGCGCGGTTGTCTTGGTGAACGGCTTGCCTTCACCATTGACATCTGGTATCCAGAGCATCGTCATTATCGCTAAAAAGACGGGCATTCCTCACCACGCAATACTCTACGGCGTGCTATGTAATAAAGGGATTCCTTCGGCTGACTGGAACGCAGTTGTGGGTGTCATTTCTATTTTCAAATTAGTCCTGTTCGTCTCTACGCGATGGGCGATATAGCGGAAGAATGTGACCCGTTCTAAGTCACGGATGAGGAGGACGATCACAAGACGGACTTCAATTTATTAGACCTTTGCACCAGACGCCCGCGCCGCGCCGTTGAACAAAAAGAAAACGAGCTTTTCGCGTAGAATCTATATTTCATGTAGAATTAATCGTCGCTCATCCTATGTACAATAATTAATTATACAGGATATATCGAGTAAAAAATATTTATTCCCTAAACTATTTTTTGATAAATCTAGAACGCCCCGTGTAATTAATTTTTACACATGTGACAAACATCGATCACCTGTGTATAAAATATAGATGCCACGTGAAAAATAGTAAAGCTATTAATTATTTGCATTTTTTGCCGGAATATTAATTATTTAATTTTTTAGTAATAAAAGAATTTCTGTGCTGCACCGCGTTTGCGTAATAAAAAATTACCATTCTATCTTCAATAAACAATTACACGACGTAATGGTAGCAATATTTTAATTCAGATATCGATAATCGGCGATAAAACATCGGTTATTATATCAAACATCCTTACAATCTGATTAATTTTGAATTGTGTTTAAGTACTATTCACGGACTGTCGGACTGTCGCATTGTAATTTCATTCCTGAGCAATTAATACACCGATCGTAACCGATGCGCGTAATGGCCCATCGTTCGTGCAGATTGACAAACGGAGAGCAAATAGGAATAGCGATGCCGATATTTGCGTGCAGCCACGGTGTAAATAACGCGTATCAAAGGACGTGCATATGAGCATATAACGCACTCTCGAAGCCCTGTTTGCCATGCCAAATTTGACAAGACTTATGATAAATAGACCAACTGCTTAGTTCGTCTAGATACATAAATAATCTTATTTATCAATATAATTTTTCTCGAGTAAACAGTTAAATCGCGTTCCATAATTAATCAATTAAAAAATTAAAAAATCATGAGGTATCGAGCTGCCGATCGGACCGATCGTAGGATGAAATTCTCGCTATGTTATGGCGGTAACGCGCGCGTATTAAACAGGAAACAAATCGTAGATTCGCCATAGAATCCGAGTGCCAATGTGCCATAGAAACGAGTCGAGCTGTACAGTTTTTTATACGTTCTAACGACGGCACAGGCATAGCAATCGCAATCGGTGAATACGCGGACTGCAAAACCGCTCTCCCGCTCTCGGGAATGTTCCACGAATCCCTCGATAATTTATCGATTAAGTCGTGCGTGGAATACGAATCCCCGGTGCCTCCGGGCCCGTCGCGTCGCGGATTAAAGCGCGCGGTGCATTTGTCAAATTGTCATTACTCATTCTCAAAATATAGCGAACGACCCCCTCCCAGATAGTAGACTTTTTTATTTTCGGCAAGTGTTGTAGAAAATCGACTCGTTCCCAAAAGGATTCAACTTCCCGATATCCGATATATCATCGAAAAATGTGTCATCCGTAACAATTCCTCCTGCCCAAAAGATTTATATAGCAATATATTTGTCTTTTACTAATTATGTATTCATCATAATTATATTATATCGCGGCACTCGAGCCGCGATATTTCTTCATTAAACCAAGAGATCGGTTAAATCGTTAAATTATTCATAAAAGTGTATTAATGGAAAAAGAAAGAGCAAGAATGTCGCGAGTCTCAAAATGTAGTATGTACGGTACATAATGGATGAGATCCTAAATAATGACTTGTCGCACGTCGAAAGTCGGCACGCTCGTCGTCGTCCATCTCGAGTACGATCGCGTGAATAAGAGGGACATATACGAAAAGTTAACGGCGTGTAAATTTCACTTGACGTTCTGCAGTCGTTAGATTTCGTTAAGCGCAAAAGCGTCAAACGAATGACGGCTGTTAAGTTTAGTGGCACGTTAGACATGGAAATCGCACTCATACATATAGAACGTCCTCGCGAATTCTCGTTACTGCCTTTTGTCTGTGATTTAGAAATTGTTTCAGGAAAAACCCGAAAAAATATGCTTCGAATCAAACAAGCAGCATTCTTCTTGATTTATCCTCTAATCTTTGTTACGATATAGCTACGATGCAAATAGGTATATACACATCCCCGTAACTGTGTAAACACGTTCGATGTATATACAAAAAATCTGACTTAATACTTATGACATACTCGCTATAGTGCGCACAAAAGAGCCTAAGATTGCGTTAGCTCACTTTAACGAGCAATATACATATATCTATAATATGAATATAATGAACGTCATTTCGCATATAATGCTCGCGTGCTACAGTAATTTATTTTAGAGAAATGGAAAAGCTGCACACATCGGAAGCAAATAAAGAAAGTAAGAAAAATAATTATGTAGCATTAAATGCCTAAAATGTAATAATAAATAGGTACATAAAGCGTTGAGAAATTTAGGTCATTAGATTTTTAAATAAAATATAAGATATATCGCGAAAAACGAATTAAAGTTCATCAACCGAATTGTGTCAACGCGTTTATCAATAACAGATGGGATCGAACATGCGAAAGCATTAATAATCCGAACTTTAATTGCTAATTATCTGCAATGTAGGTAATAGTACGGTCATTAATATTTTAATAGATATGTTAATTATATAGCGTGTTTCCAAAAAGAGCTCTGCTAAAGACGAGCGTGACTGTCATCGTACGGCAGCTATTCACGAATTCACGTAAATTACCGGCGCCGGATAACCGTCGGATTAAGATCGTAGGCACGGAACTTACCCCGACGTACATATTTTGACAAGGGCAGCAAGGGTTAAGACCCAGATTTAGCTCGTCTATGTAGACATAGTCCCGTGGTCGTCAACATAGTCGATATCAGACTGGGAGCTTACTCGGGGAGACTTTCCTGCTCTTTATTTCAAGTTAAACACGAAGAAAAACGAACGTTCCGGATAGATGGTATCGTAATACTAATTTATTCAATACCTACGTTAGGTTTAACGAGAGATTACAAACCTTAGCGTGGAAAAAAGCTCAGTGAATAATTTGTGTCTCTTTTAATCTTACAATATTAATTTTCAAAATAGAATTTTAAACATTTCTCTTTGCAGATTAGTTATACGTCCTTGCTAAAATGATATCAACATTTATCACTTTTGAGTTATTTTTGAAATACAGATATATCGCAGGGTCTATTTTCTAAAATTTATACAGCAAAGTTAAAAAGCCTTCCGGCAAAATATGAATAAATTGTTTTATTTATTTATCTATTTATTTGTTTATTTATTTATTTATTTATTATAAAATTGAGTTATAAAAGTGCTGAATGTCAATTTTACTAACACTTTTTATCTGGAAATAAAATTTAATCTGGAACTATACCAGAGATATATACCTAGTATAAAATATATGTAGAGCATAATACGTACGTATATACGTAGAATAAACGAACTACATTTTTAACTAAATATTGAGGACTGCTCGAAAGTGCGAATTTTATTTTTGCATCCTTCGCCTGTCTTTTTTGAGCAACAGTCACACAATTAATGATTTGAGAATCACGAAACTAATTCGAAGAGATTCAGGGATTATTCATCGAAAGAGAACGCACGTGGATCCGTGGATCGGCTAATGAGCACGCTAACAAACAACCGCCGGCGCCGTTACGTCACGGGGAAAGAAGCAACGCAAAATGCGCGGGAATCCTTCAACGGGGTGCAGGGAACGGAAAGCGGGTAAGAGACGGCTAAAGATAATGTACCCCTGCATACAGATGACGTTATTAAACGGAAATCTGCAGATGGAGCGAACGCATAAAGCACTGTCTACCGTCGTTGTCTGATTAGGCATGCAACGTTTCCCACCTCTACTTCCCCTCACCTCCAGCTCCCTTTTCTCCTCTGCGAGATACTGAAGACAATGAAGGCTTTCTCTCTCATTTTCTCTCTTTCTCTTACCTTTCTCTCTCGTTACGGACACGCGGCACGCCGCACCGCCGCACCGCCGCACCGCCCCACCGCCCCACCGCCCCTCCGCCCCTCCGCCCCTCCGCCCCCCGCCCCACCGCGGCCACCGTAAATTCCGTAAAACGATAACGGCGATTTTAACACCGCGTACAATGCAGCATTGAGCGGCAATGTAGTTCGTTCGCGGTAACGAACCCGAGCGAGCTAAGCGCGCTTTTCTCGAATTCCCGCGTCCCGGAAATCCGACCGCGAAATCTAACCCTTCAGCTGCGGCTCGCGCGCGTGAAAATGCTTCTGTCACGTAATCGATAAGTAAGATGCAAGTGCATCGCAACGCAATGCAAATTTCCATATTAATTATATATATGTATATATAGCGTGTTCCTATTATTATGCCGTGTCTAATCAAATGCCGTAAAAATATACCATATACCATATATAAAATACAAAATACAATCACTGGATAGTCAATTAACGCACAAGAAATGCATACTTTAAATTTTAAATATAGTATAAAATATGCTACAAAATTAATTATAGTATAAGAGTAAAGAGAGTGTTTCTTACGACACTCTGTATATAGATTGGTATTTTTATTTTATCATTAATATACCAAAATAGATTCTTTTCTCTAGAAGAAGAGAGAGAAGGAGACAAAATATTGCTTATTGTTAGACATTAATTTCATCAAGATATCGATTTTGAATCTTGATAAGTAAACTTCAATTATCCGTTCAAAAATTCTAAAAAAACCTCATATTCTGCATTCGACGTTACACGAACAATTATTTTTTCCGAATAATTTTTTTCACATCAGCAAATTTACTTACAGATTGATGTCTTCTTCCGCCAAGGCAATATCGTGTGGATGTCATCTCTCGCCATACCGTCGAAATGCAATCCTTCCTTCCTTCCTTCCTTCCTTCCTTCCTATCTTCCCTCGTACGGAGACACAAACTCGCCGGAAATTTCGTTCGTCACGAGCTCCGTGGGACACTTTCATCCGACACTTTCCGAATCGCGCGCGATTGGTTTTTAGCGAACGTAACAACGCTATAACCTGTAACACTTCACAGTCGCGTTGTCACAACTCACGACACTTTCCCTCACACGAAAGAACGACGAGAAGTCGAGAACTTGGAAGTCTACTCTAGCCGACGAGAAACACTTGTCGCGAAGACCGCGGGCACCGGTGCAGGTGCGGTGAACGGAATACGATATACGATCGCGAAAACGCGATCAGTACGGATTGTTCGCGTTAATTGATACGGCAAGTCGATCGCCCGGCACTTCGTTTCACAATCCCGACGTTCATTCGCCGCCGGCCGTCGCGTAAAAAGCGTAAATAACACACGGAGCAGTGTTACTCCGACGCGACCGCGACCACGAAACAAACTAAGATGGCGGACATAAATATTATGCGTAGCGCCTAGCGCACTCGGCTGACTTCGTGCTACACCCCCGGCCCCCCGGAAATGACGATTAATCGAATCGACGATCATCGATTCGATATCGATCCGTCGATCGTTGTTGCGAATAATGGCTGATATTTTTCTCATCTTTACCCTCAATTGTTCTCATGTTAATTGAACAATTGTGAATATTTCTGTTTATACATTTCTATTGTCCTTTGCCCCCTCCCCCTCCTTCTGCCCCTCCCCCTTCCCCTACCCTACCCCTACCCCTACCCCTACCCCTACCCCTTCTCCTACCCCTACCCCTTCTCCTACCCCTCCCCGCGCCAATTCTACATCGATACACACACAAGTATATACATATATCGTATACGTGTAGTATCACTGTGTTTTTCGATTTTGCATCAATTCGATATAAAACTGGCCGAATAAGACAATAGAAACCTTATAGAAATATTCATAATTTCGCAATTAATATAAAAATATTTATGACGAGGTTGAAGATGACAAAAATACCAACCAGTACTCGACGTCGACCATACATCGACGCATCGACATCAAATCGACGTCGATGACTAATCATTTCTGGTCGATCGCGATAAGAATATGATCAACTGGTAAATTATTAGCTTAGCGCCTACCTGAAATGCGTTTGCAGGAGTCACCTGACAGTGGCGATTTATACGATATCGCGGCGACAAAATAACGCGAAATGCGCTAAGGACGATTACTATGAAGATTACGACGCGAACCACCGCCGCCGCCACCGCCGCCACCTCCGCCGGCCGGTGTTCGTCTACTACCGCGACGTCTACCGCGTCTACGCGATGTCCGTGTGAGAAAACGCGATTCGTAGGTTCGTAGCGACGACTGCCCGCGCTAGTCTTATTGTTAGTCTGACAGATAGAATTAACGGTCGCCGGAGAACGCACTTTGCACGACACTCCCGATATTCATTTATCCGCACGATCTATTCCTGTCACGCGAAATGTAGAAAACGCGGAGCAATATCACCTCGCTCTCGAACTGCTGCGATTGCAAAATGAAGCTGGCAACACATTAAGATAAGATGGCGGCACATTACTAAATGAGCAATATCGTGTAATTTTATCTTGGATTTAATAGCGAATTAATACCATAATTGTAACATTTTATATTTTAATATTCCAATCTAATCAGAGCTCGCAATTTCGACGATTATTATTGCGATTATATACTTATAAATTTATAAATTAATTTAAAAATTTATAAATAATATATACATATACAAATATATTATATAAATATATTATACATGTAGCCACGATCGCTTTACATAATTATAATTTTCCTGTGTTTTTCGCAATTCCTAATTCTCTATTTTTCACTAGGAAATTCACTACGTGAGTATATTATATAAGAAGAATGATGCGTTAAAACTCGATAAGCGACTTGTAATGCGCGTACAATAAAATTATGATTATTTGTTATAATTATTCTGTTGCAATACCCGTGTAGTCATCGTATAAAGCTCACGATCATCGTTCATCCTTCACGGAAGCGTGACGTGAGGGTGCATTCGACCACGAAGAATGTCCTGCAGGGGCATAATGTTGGTATGCAAGCGTGAAAAATTTAGTGGGCCGAGGGTGAGAAACATGCGGGCGTTTGGAAATTTTTCGAGCGACATTCCTCGTCGGGATATGCCGGATAATAATTTTACCGGTCACGCGCGCATTCACGTACGTTATGCATATATTCCGAGAGCGACTGACGGGGAAGAGTCTTCCAAGATTAACGATTCGGTAAAATTTTCAGCCAGATTCCTCGCCGAGGAAGACGCTACCGACCGGCTGCGGCGCGGCGCGGGCGCAGCGTTCGGTCGAGACGGATATCGAGCGCTCTGTTTTATTTTTCGTGTATTTTCGTTTAGTGTTGCCTCAACGAAATTTGGGTCGCGCGAAACCGTTAAGGCTGTAGGTCGATAAAATTTTAATAAATGCATGCTAATTTACGCGCCAGGCTCGACGTACGGCTGAGACCCACAAAATTAAATCGTCCGCCTCCCGTGGAGACCGCTTCATTATGAAGCGCGCAACCCTCTCAAGAAGGACGTTTGCCCTTTCACTTCGTGGAATTTAAGAAAAAAAAGGGGAGCCGAGAAGAATAGACAAGAGCAGTATCGTCAACTTTTGTCGGTGTGGTCCAATCTTAGAACATCACTGTCGACCATTAAGTCAGTCTTTACTTAGACGAGCTGTTTTTACTATTTCCTTAACTCACTTTACTCGGGACTTCTCAAAATAGCACCCCGTGAAAATAATCTATTGTGCAAGTAGGATGCATGTTTAAACAACTCACTCATTTTTCCCGACTAATCTTATACTTTTGAACAAGATAAAAATAATTAAACGTAAAAAGTACAACGTTACATATATATATAACGTATAATAGCATAATAATCGCCTGATAACGTCTCTGTTACCATAATCGTAAAAATTTCATTTTGGATCGCGATATAAAGATTTCGTTTAATATCAATTTGCTTTTGTGCCTCGCAAATAAAATGATTTAAAATTACGATGTGTCATAAAATTTCACGATGCAATTTTATTTTGAAAGGAATATTAAATCCATATTGTTATCGCGCGCGCAATTCTATCGATTTTACAGAGAGACCGCGCTACATCAATCGCGATACAATTCTGCTGGAAACTAATTCGTGACGGCAATTGAAAAGCAAAAGTGATAAGGATGGATGTAGCGTGAATTGTTTGTTAGTACATATGTGTGCGGCAGAGCGGTAGTAGCGGTGGCGAACAATCTAAACCGTAGGTATACATTCGACAGTTGTGAAACTGAAACACTGACATGCTCGGTAAATTGTTCAGGCGAAAACATAAACGCAGCCGAATGTATTATGCCTGCGTAAGAAGCGCAATGTTGTTCTATGCGGACGCGCCGCGCCGCGCCGCGGCCGCAGGACCGTGATCAACATGCCGCAAACATCTGTACTGTAAGCACAGAGATAGACGAACGCCAAAGCCGTAAGGGGGTCGTCAACTATGTACATAATTTCCAACTTCTGACTCTATCCGTTCCTGCAACGGACGATCCGGATCCGGACCGTCCACGGAAGCGCCAAATCTCTCCGCGCCCAGCGCGCGGTCGACCCCAGATATATGTTCACCCAGTTCACCTGACGCGCGAATAGCATCGCGCATGGGAATAGTCTCATTTGTGTTTGTTTGTATGCTGCCTCATTAATAAAATGGATCGGCGGCAAAACAGAAAATTGCTCAAATAGCGATACGGTGCCGTAAAATCAGGACGTGGCTATCGTTGTATAGCCGTATAGCTATAACGAAATATACATTACCGCGACCTCATTATTCCGTTATGCAACAATGCAACATAAAATCTAGATGGTAAGAGAATAATACTTCTAAATTATTTAAATATTAATCTAATATGTAGATACAATTAGTGATTTGTTCGCTCGTATTACTCTCTCTTTAGTTTCTCAATATTTACGAATTAACTTTAGAAGCGTCACGTTTAATTTAAATTCATATTTTTGTATAACATTCATATAATTCGATTATCTACGGAGGTGAATTTGTTTATCGACTATACATGTATTATACAATCGATTGGCGATCTTATGCAAGATTGAACGATCGTTCGTTGTCATGACCGAGACAAGCTGATTTGACTTTGACTCGATTCAACCTCAATGTAACTCGGCTTCTTTTTCGGCAGAAAACCGTCAAAATTCTAAACCGTCTAAATTCCAAATGGGGTGGGGTTTGACAAGGACGCAGTGCCAGTGTAACGGCAGCCATGGTGTATCGACGAAAGTGCAGGAATGCGTTCCATCAAAGCAAGTCTCGCCGGCATGCCCTCCCATCATAACGGCTGCAGTGAAGTCCACTTGTGGAGCAAGACGGATGTTCGTTTCTGTCATCATCCTGATCTTTTTGTTGGCCGCTCTATACTGGGTATCCGTGCGCCAGCAAACGAGCCCGGGTGTACGTCGACCAATAAGAATTCAACCTCAAGCTTCGCGAAATATCGCGCCGGGGCAAACCGAGGCTGCGGAAACGGCTGAGAGATGAAGTAACATAACTATAATAATTCTAATTTCTTCAAAAAAGACGTGCGGGATAATTCTGTAAATCCAAGCTGGAAATTTATAACAAGAAAGATGCTCACTCGTGCGCGCGTTGCGATGCTTTTATTATAACAATGCAATACCTTCAATGGAATAATAATTCTTTCAGCTCGGATTGCCTGTATATCAAGAAAAAGATAAAAATGAATGTTTTATAAGTTTAGTCGTTATAATTATAACTTGAAACATACTTTTTCAATAATAGTATCAACATGTTCCTTTATACGTATGTATTTTATAGCTGTTCTGCAATCTATAATTATCCTGGAATTATCCTAATCGAGATTTTAAGAAATAACGCGAATTAATAGACTCAGTATTAATAGAATGTATTAAAATTTTAATAGAAAGTGAATGGCGTACAAATTAAAAAATATCAAACTGGGTAATTAGCATTGAGAGAGCAAAGAAAAAGTAATCCGAAGCAACAATATGGACTTGCATTTCCAAGCAGCACATTGCATTTCATCACCAGGCACTGATATTGTATATCGTAGTAGCAGCTGTGGTACGATGTGCATATATGCCGCATAAAAACAACCAATCCTGCAAGTCTAATAAGTTATCTTAAAAAAACGTTGAAACGAAGAAAAACAATAATAAAACTTTTATAATATTATATACCTATATTGCAACATTAATTTATCGCCTTTAATTATAATGCTAATAACGCTGTTATGAAGCGATTAGTTTGTACTTCTCTCGGAACTTGCGAGAAATTTGTCACTTTGCATGTCAAAATAAAAAAACGAGAATTAAACGGGTAATTCCGTAGTTTTAAATTTATTTTCCTATAAATTTTAGATACATAGAGTACCGTGGTATATCTATTTCCTTACATTGGTCACATTATTTGTAAAATATAACAATAAAAGTAGACCTCTGAACTTAAACATCTATAACATTTACTATGATATATGCCAATGTATTCTATTCTGTGTATCAGTGTATGCTGTACCACAATTATGCGCGATAAAGTCGTGATAAAATTTAATATATAGAATATATCGCGAGATCTATAAAGCATCAAATAAACTGTAACAATGAACAACGAGAGTGATTTTAATCGAAGCTACCTAAACGGTCGAGCGTATGTAACATCATTCTCTCTTCTCTGAGCATGCGATTTTCAATCGTGCCGTACGCAAACGGCAATTTGGCGATAATGTCTCGTTCCAAAAGTTCACGATCCATTTCCGGATACTCGTCTTTCACAGCGTCTAAATAAATCCGTAAAATATTCCGGCAAAATACCTCGGTCTTCGATAGATTATCGTCGTCAGGTAGATTTTGGAGGAGAATGTGACCGAAATCAATCGATGGTGAGCAGTACCTCATTGTGCTCCAATCGATCACTTTTACGTCGCTCGGCCTCCCATTCTCGTACCTGAACAACAAGTTATTCCGCGTGAAATTACCATGGCAGATGGTCCAAAAATCGTTGAGCTCTAGTTTGGCCGTCACATCTCGCTTTTTTCTTATTTTCTCAGAGAGGTCTGCCTCGACTGGCAATGCGGAATATGATGAAAAGTCCAACCATCCAGGATTATCTTGTGCTTCACGTGTTCTACAAGCGATATAAGATCAAAGATACATATTTTTCCAAGTATACTAACTATTTTTTTAAATTAACGTATAATATATTTGGTATCAACACGTTCTTATTATACATATAATTAAAAATTTAGAACTCGACTAAATATGTTTTTTCTTCGCATAATTATGCTTTTTAAACAAAGACGTAATTGTTTCGTATAACTTTTAACATGGAACGTGCGTACGAGTAGAAACCAAAGTTTACCTGACGTTGCCTGTCTGAGTGCTTGTATGAAAGTGCAACCAGTCCGCCGGTACAGACAGTTTCGCATAGAACTCCCTGAAAACGGGAAACCTACACGCCCTCAGCTTCAATCCCTTGCTGTGAAACGCCGCTAAAGCTTTCATGCACAATTTCAGATGATCCTCGTCCAATTTATCATCTATAACTTGCGTGTAACCACGCGCGGCCAGATCCTCCAACACGATAACAGCCCGATCGTATCGACCCAGGTCGGACAGGTAACACTTCGGGGTGCCGTCCGTTCCATAGTTGAGCGTCATCTTGCTGTAAAACATCTCCTCGTTCAGGAACGGGCTGGACGATAGAAAATTCTCATGTGGTTTAGGCAGCTTGATAATAAGGGGAAAACTACATGTCACGCCGGAAAACTTTACGCGCGCCGTCACCCGGTGTAACATGTTCTTGCGATTACTCTTCCGGTCGAAGTGCTCCACGTTGACGGAATCGAATTCGACGAATTCCCTGGATCCGGGCTCGCAGAAATAACGATCATGGACCATCTCCGGTATCAATACTCGCCTTATGAAGTCGCAGTGCTCGCATATGCACTCCCCTGCTGGCTTCACCGACTTCATCGTGTGAGGATCTGGGTCGGCCATAGCGAAAGGGAAAATAATATCGCTGTAATAAAACACGGCAGCAATTAAGGACACCGGTACTGCGAGAGCGCGCGCTTAAAGCCGGAAAGTCGAGAATTATGAGGATTTTTTTTTTGCGCGAGCCCGCTCGTTCTAATAACGTTGTCGCGACGAGCGACGAGTGCCGCGCGCGTTAATAATGTTTATCGTCACGAAGTGCAACGAGTCAGCGGGCGACGGAATAATTAAAAAACATTTTAACCTGGAAAGCGAGAGTCAAAATGCAACATAGACGTTAACGTAAACGAGCGTTTCCACCAATAATTAAATAGGTGGCATATATGTAGCTCCCATAATTATAAAGATTATCCGAAAGTAATATGATCAAAGACTTTACCAGTGGATTCTAAACTCGTTCGACGTATCTCCAGACGCGCTCCATTTTACGACTAGTGTTCACGAGCTCCGTTACACATTCCAAACAGATCTCCCCTCCACGCATTCTTCATTTATCTGACCGATATCAGCATAACGGGTTGATTAACCTTGCAAACACTGATCATGTTTTTAACGTTTTATAGAGCTAGTAGTTCCAATAGGAAATCCAATAGTTCTACTCTTTCTATTATCTACAGTAAATAAATTATTTATTAATTCACGTCAGATACTAAAACTGTCACCTATTCAACGTCTACTCTTATTCGCTTTTTGTAAAGCTTTTATTGTTAAAAATCTTGACTAGAAGAGAAAAAACTCCAAAGCTAAGTTTAAACAAAAAAAAAATGTCACATTAACGTAAATCTAATACTAACAATAAGTGACGATGAAATATTCAGTTACGTTTCCTCTTTTCGATTTACTCGATTCTTCGAACCGGTTTTATTGATTTTTAATGATGTCGCAAATAAGTTAACGCCAAACCGAGACGTGACGAACCGTTTAGGAAACGTTGCCATCTCTTTAAGTACATTTTCATCGGCATTTAATCAGAGAAAAGGTATCGATCTTGAGAAAAGCATGGAAGTAACTTTAAATTGCGTTATATATAGATTATCGTCGTTAAAGAAATTACTCACTCTAATCAGATCTATATAATTAATTGGATTTATTTTAACCGGATAACGCGTGAATCTTGGACTTTAAATGTTGAGAGAATAATTTTCTCTCTCGTCGTGTCATAACGAATTTGAAACTTTGAAGACAAAACACAAATTGCGAAGTTTTCACAGCAAACGTACATTTCTAATGCACGAAGTTTTACAGGTATTTGCAAAGCCGATAAAACTATTCCCGGTTTAAGACAAAATGTTTATTTATGCCAACGAGTTCTGTTAAATAATAGTATGTGAAGTAAACTATCGATAATATAACTTTATTTTGACGTATCGCTACAACTTCAAATCTTAACGAATAAGCTACGACAAGCACCGAACATCTCGTGCTTGACATTTCCATCATTTACAATTCAACATCTAAATTTTTAAGTGTAATTTTCCTAAATTGTGGATGAACTCATGCTGCAAATAGAATAATGCATTATTGATCACGAAGGAGGACAAACGGGCACGACAGCTGCAGCCGGGATCTCAATTCGTTAAAGCAAATCAATGATCTAGCCTCTGGTACCAATGATTAATTTGCCCTGTAACGCGGCCTCGATGTCACAGGTCACGCCCTGTCAGAACGTACCCGTGCAGACGAGTCAGTATAATTTTCCAACATGTCAACAACGGCAAACCAGCACTCAGCAGATGCAAACTGCAGCATGCGGTCCATGCTCCGGAACTTCTCAAGGTACAAAGCCGATCATGCCAATCAAACGCTAAATTACGTAATAATGTAATGTCCTAAATTAAGTTAAGTGCTTTCTTAAAAATACAATTCGCATAAAGCGACAAAGCTGCAAAAAGATTTTAAATAAAAAATATTTTATTTTAATAATTTATCTATTCTATCTATTTCTATTGAATATCTAATGTACGTTCGTTCCTGAGTGTGTTCTAATTTCTTATCCGTTGTATTTTTACGTATATGTATTAATAATAAAGAGCTGGAAAGTTTATATATTTATTTGTTTGTTTAAAGTGGCATAAATTGAAAACTAAATAAACCTGTTTAAAATTTAACAGTAGATGAGTTATATCCCTTCGCAGTTCCATTAATAATAACATTTTAATAATAACAAAACAATAATAAATTAATATTAATATTAATATTATCTGTTTTTTATTAATTAAAAACAATTAAACAAATCTGTCTAGAGTTTTCACGGTAAATATTCTCCTGTAATTACATCAGTATAATAACATTTTCAAAGTGATAATTAATTAAATGAGTAAATATATATATTTTCTTTGTTTAAAATGGTATCAATTAAAAACCGATATATGGAATATGGACAATTCAGTTAATTTTTAATAAAACACTTAACGATAATTTCGTAATAAGAAACATGGACTTAAATGGCTGATATATGATTGTTTCTTATTCTATTCCGATTTTCCCTATCTATCCAGGAGGAACCTTCACTCATCACGTTTGCCAGCCGGATACTTACATAGTGACGCACCAATGCACGCCAGGTGCATCGCAGCCAATAACGAATCCATGTCATCCCATCTTTCAGAACCTACCGCAGACTCATCCCGGCTGTGGCCAGCTGCCGCAGAATATTTTGGAGCAGATTCGTGCGTGCGTTAGCAACGCCGCGCCCATCTTCATCCTGCCAGGCAACTGCCAACCATCACCGACATCTCAACAACAACATCAGCAGCCGTCCATGGCACCTACTTTGGCACCTCAAATAGCGTCCTCGCCTCCAGCAACTTCGGCGTATCCACCGAGCGGATTAACTTACCCCGCCGCGGCCGCCTGTTATCCGCCACCGCCGCCGTTCTACCCCTATCCCATGCCTCTGCCGTTCTGCGATCCGTTTATTCGCACCCGCGAGGCCACGCCGAGTTGCGGATGTTGCCGGAAAGGGGATGTTGACTCGACGGAGATCAGTAACGTCTTACGCGCTGGCTGTCGTTACGATGCTTCTGATCCGGCCGAGCATCGTTGCACACCCACCATCGATGATACTATCTGCTCGAAAAGGAACTGTCCGTCCTCGTTACATCTGCAAGCACTGGCATCTCAATTTCTGTCGATGCAAGGCATTATACCGTGCGCTGCCACACGGCTGGTGTTACGCAAGGTGCCGGGCTCGAATGTGACCACCAGCATGGAAGACACGATGGCGAGGGCGCAGAAAGCGATAAGCGCCCTGACGAAAGATCAGCTGTTATCGGAATCGAGAAACGCGCAGCAAGTGAACGCGCTGATCAACCTGCACATGACGGCCAATCCACCACCCAACATCATCCCGATTCTCACGCTGGTGCAGCTGAAGATGAATCTGCTGAAGGCGCAGGTCGAGGGACTAGTCAATCAGAAGATAATGGAGATTCAAGGGGTTGGGGTGGAGGTATATTAGCGTAAAATTGTTGGAGAAATTTTAATACGTTTATAATATATCGAGCGCGTGCATATATTTAATTATTATAATGTTTTTACTTTCTTTATCGAGGTGGAGACCGATCTCATAGATCCCACGGTCCTCGCCCTCAAGTCTGACGCTGAGCTGCGGGACTTCCTTTCAGCGCTACGGCAGAAAGAGTGCGATGAACGAGTGAATGTAAACTTTGCCCCGTATCGGTCGCAGCGCGCAATTGCGGAGACTCGGCTGAGCAACGTTCAGAATAAGATCCGTCAAGTGGAAGCAGAATTCGATCGCAGACGGTGCGCGATGCTGCCGGCGCCGACATTGTCATCGCGCGTCGTGCAACAATTCTCCAGGCCGTGTTATTCAGCGAGATTCGAGGATCCCAGGAGATTGTACAGCACGTTGCCGCCAGACACTCCTCGTTCGCCAGATCCGTTCACCTACGTAAAACCGCGAAGTCCCAAGAGATTGCTGCTGAAGCCGTGCACGGGTAAACCAGAGACTGCAGTTACGCGACCCGTTGCCGTTCCAGCAGCCGGCACGCGCAGCAATCCTCCAAAAAATCCGGACGATGGTAGCGGTGCCGATCGCTCGAAGGAACATCCCGCGACTCCTGATCGGCAGCGTTCCAGCACGGAGAACTGCGCGTGTTGCGACAGGACGACGTCGGAGGAAAGCGTCGGCGAGGCTAAAAAAAAACTCCGACCGAGAATCATCGAAATAGACGCTGCAGCGACGGTCAGTAATGTCGAGGGATTGGAACTCGAGGCATTGTCCTTGATGAAGCTGGCGTCGAACGTTTGCGTGAGCGTCGACGCGGAAGAATACGGGGAAAGAAATGAGACGTCGACCAACGGAATTCCATGCAGCGCGAAACGTTGGACGGCCGAGACGTACATCAACGTCGCCGACGACGAATCGCTGAAGACTTTAATGGAATCTGAGAGCGACACGGTTACACTGACAATCAGCGAGAAGATCGATACGGAGGACGTTTGCGAAGCGCGAGATGTGATCGAGATTCGAAGCTGCGACCAGACAATGGATCAGCAGGAATTTGGAAGTTCGTCAAACTTGCGGCAATTTAAAAAGCAAGCGGAAGATGAAATCACAATTTCAAGAAGAGATGAAGCGATTAAGGAACGCGACATCGAGATTAAAAGTTTGCGAGACTCCTCGCCGCCGGAAGCTGATCGAGAGGAGGTGAGAGCCACAACTACTACGGAAGTTGCAAATAAAGATCCAATTTCGAGTGTGCGGGAAACGGAAGAAAAGTCATCAGACGGCACATGCATCCCATTACTAAAGATTACATTAAAACCGAAGGAAGAAATACGCGAGGATGAACAGGAAGATAAAAACGGCGAAATCTTGCCATCAACCGCGGATGCGACGGTAGAACAAAGCACGAGTCAAGTACCAATGAGCAAGAGCAAGAAGAAAATAAGATTTCACATTGTCTCGTTGATGACGAATATTGTATATGATGAAAGTCGTAAATATGGAAGAGAACAAAAGATCGAGAAGGAAATAGCAACAAGTGAAAGAGAGATGAGCGTAACCACTGATCCGGATATTGAAAAATTTAATAATCGCAGTTCGATAGAAAATCTTCTAAGAACTACCGTCGCACACAATATTACCGGAAAAGATCACTCTAAGAACATAAAAGAGATTCCAAAGAGATTGGATCTTCCAAAGCTCTGCTTCGATCATCAATGCCAAACCGAATTTAAGGAAGATAAAAATACAACCGCCGCATTGTTAAAAGCAAATATATTTCCTCCGTTCAAAAATCTGCATAAATATGTAACAGGTAAGTTATCGGTTTCTTTATACTGACATATTTCTCTATATTTAGAATGAAAAAAAGTAATTTTTTCACGTTCTTGTTTTATAATTTTTAATGGCTTTTCATTAGTCAGCGTCAGAATATACTTCTAGAAATTGCACAGTTCTGCGCAGAATATCAAGTATAAAATAGAGTTTAAATCAAAATTTTTTACTCAGATAATGAGAAAAACGGAGACGACGTAGGAACTTATCCAAGTCCGATAACGAAAGCAGGAATTACGGCTACAAAACGTTTATCCCGCTGCAACGACGTCATAGGAAGTACCTTAGAAACTCTTTGCAAGAATAACGTGCCTTATCATTTCGATGTGGAATGCGAAGAGAGCTTAATTTCGAAACTATTTTCTGTTATTGGCAATTACGTGATCGCATTCATCAATAAAATAATTGCAATGAACGGAAGATTGTTATATTCGATTTTTAACGCGATATTCCGTAGCAGTTTAAACATTGATGTCCTTAAAAGAAACGATCCGATAGGCGATCATTCCGAACTAATTTCGAAAGATGATCCACCGGCTAGTACCTCGCATTATTCTATTAGCCTGAATTATAAAACTCACAAAATTAGCAGACATGACTTTCGCGATACAAACTTATTACGGATTTTTACGAAAAAAGGATATAATGGAATACGTAAAATAAAACATTCAATAATTGAAGACCGGAAAAACGACGCAAGATATTTATTGATCGGTACATCACGTCACAATCGTGACTTGATACTGACGCGTGATTTGGGTCGACCTTACGAAGTGCAGAAGAGTCTCTTGATACGTAGTCGATTGAAAAATTCTCTAAATTCGCAAGATTATCCGCATCCTTTTTCTCTTTTGAAACGTACTGGGGAAAATGTACTTGAATCTCGTCAAGCGAAACGTAACGAAAACGTAGGAATGATCAAAGAAAACGAAATACGTGAACTGAAGAGTAGCGAAAAATTCTCGACATTATCGGAAATTGTAAAAACAAACGGAATTAACGGAAAAATATCAGAAATGAAGGAATATGATAATGAGTTCGAAGAACAAATTTTAAACGAATATTCGCACAACGATATTAAAAATGATAACGTATCTACCGTGCAAGAACATACAGTCGTTGATAATACTGCAGCCGACAATGAACTCGTGATAAACGTTCATGATTATCTCGGATTGCAAACTGAAATAGATACGAGTATATACGAAAATCGTAGCTCATGTTTATTGATATCTAGTAATTGATAAAGATTTTAGGATAACACTAATGTGATACTAACAAGTAATTAGGAATTATAAAGGTACGTTATGATTCATTTCTATACTTCGCTGAAGGTTGATTAAAGTACACAACTATAGTGTAACTTCTTTCCTTTATTAATAACTTTTATTCTTTCATCAGTGATCTATTCTCTCGTCGCTATAGCTGTCTAATGAGAATCTTTAGAATTGTGACATAGCAACAGTACGACGTTAAATATATTTCAATGTTTTCCCAGAAACATTTATTTCGGACTCTATAGAAGAGTTGTAAGAATGGAAAAAGAATTTGTCACGAATCCCACATACACTCGCATCGAATCGGCACACCATGCCGTTACAACGTGAACACATGCATATCAAGTACGGTTTATTTCCCTTGCGTGATTTTGCGGTCTTTCTAATTAATTAATTAATATATATATTATAGATTTCTTACACTCTAATCGATCGATCAGTAGAAAATAAACGGACACATTGGTTGTCATAAGAGAACTAATATCGCAACAACGAAATTCCGTGTACATATCAAAATACACAAGTAACAATGTCACACGCGACATTATTATATATATATTTATATATATAAATATAATGCTCTTCAACGAATAACAAGATGTTTTATCTTGGATTTGAGATGTCAGAGACAAAATGGAGATGAAATTGGCATCTTACACGAGTAACATGAAATTTATAATTGGAAGAACTCATGTGTATCCGCAGATTGTAAATACATATAAATATTAAACTCCGCAATGAAAAAGCAATTTAAGGTATCAGTTAGAGCCATATTAATACACATTATTAATACGTGTACCTCAAGTACATACTGTAATATCAAAGTTACAAACGGACCATGCTTAAGATAAATACGTTCTAAATTTCTTATAGAACTAATCGCAGACTGAAGAGACACTTGTGGAAGAGAAAGATCGAATCTATTGTTGTGAAATATTTCAAGATTTCGTTTCAAGGGGAACTGAGTGATCACGTCACTTTCCAAAGTTTAATAAATCACCACATAATACGTGTCGATTTAATACACAGTATTTCACTGTGTTACATAGATATATTATATTAGATATTTTGATATTTAATTCATGAAAAAAATTTAAATTCTTTTTTAATTTTTTTAAATACGTTGCATACAAGAATTTAATATCTACAATTTTACAGACCTTGTCACTTCTGACATCTTAAAGAATAAATATTTGATCTTCTCCGCAGCTCATGGCTACTATTTAGCAAAATACGGCCGTCAAATAGTCACAATTAGTCCGTTATTATTGTTGGCAGAATATTTTATGAAAAATGAACGATAGATTACAAAACAATGATATAAAATGATATGCTGCCGTAAGATCATAAATAATGTAATTATTCTTTAGCGTTGCAATTGTGTATGGACATACGTGTTCGTACGTGTTAATTTAAAATCTAGAAAAAGAAGAAAATATGGGCTTTTTTGTAATCAATATCAATCTTTTCTTAACCAATATCAATTTTTCTTGAAACATTATTATCCTTTTTCGATGGATAAATTATATACAAAAATATTTACAGAGATACATTTACACCACTAATGCAGTCAAATATTTAATGAAAAAACTTAAATAATGATATATATTCAATATTGTAATTGTAATATAATTTAGTTAAAAATTAATACTTCTTATGACAAATCTTTGATCAAAGAAACTTAAGCAACTAAACATTTAAGTTTGATCACTAATATATATATATATATATAGGCAATCTTTTATAGTCGTAACAAATTGCGAATGAAATTTTTTACACAATTTCAACAAAAAACGAAATGCTAACCAATTAAAACTAAATGGACGAGATTGTGAATGCATATAACTTAGCACATGTTACAATTCATCTAAATTTAATGTACTATATAATACGTCATTTTTGTGCTATAATATAAAAAAAAAAGATTTAAATTGCCTCAAAAAATTGTGTTGTCACAAAGTCATCCTTATCATCACCGTAATAGACTTCAAATGTGACTATCGAAAATTAAGTAGTAGGCAAATTACGCATCTTTTAAATCTGTTGATTTTATCCCGAATACATTCGGATTTCATTATATACAAGTTGAATTTCCTGGTCGAGAACGTCAACTTGGACAAAGGCACGATTGACCATAGGTAATGTTTGTGTGTAAAATATTATTATATAAAAATTAAAGTACTCCCCACACATTTCAAGAACTAAAGTAACAATAAATATAAGCAAAGCAAATACTATTTTTTGTATACAATGTACAATCGAAGTCCTGTCACTTTTTCTCCCTTCTAACAGAAAATTCAAAATCACTATTTTCGTCCTGAAAACGAAAAATTATTTGGGCGTCCCAGTCCCTTTTTCAGTTCTCGCTAAGTTTATTTAAGTTGTATTCCTTTCTTAATTCACGCCTTTGGTGTACTCAGCTCTCAATTGGCCAAGTGTCACTTTTATATCGTGAAAACTCGGTCTCATTTCTGGCTGTAAATCCCATGCCTGTTAAATAGCATATCTGAGTAAAATATGATACAATAATATGATAAAAGATATAACATAACAGACAAAAAAAATTTACCTTTCTCATAATATCATAAACTTCTGCAGGACATCCATCTGGTGGTTCCATCTTGTATCCTTTTTCTACGCACTTTACAACATCGGCTAAAGGCTGCAATTAGTAATAAGGTGAAGAAAATATATCGTGTGTCTCATATGAAAATTTAGTGTAACAATATCACTTACAATTCGCGGATACGGCACACGACCAAAGGAATATATTTCCCAGAGAAGAATTCCGAAACTCCACATATCAGACTTATTTGAAAACTTCTGGAAACAGTAATATGATACATAAGTAAATTCGCCCATAACTACAAGTTATAATATATATGTACATTTTGTTTTAGAGCCTCTGGTGCAGTCCATTTGATCGGCAGTTTTCCACCGTCGAGAGAAAAGTTTTCGTCTCGTGCTAGACCGAAATCGGATACTTTGGCGGAATTATCCTCCGCTACGAGAACATTTCTCGCCGCTAAGTCTCGATGCACAACGTGTCTGGATTCCAGATACGCCATACCGGCACACGTATCGCTACGATATATCAAATGTGCAATTAATAATATATTTTACAGTCAGCAAATGGATTTTGTTTTTGCTTACGTACTATGCAAAGTTAATTTGGTCCTTTTTCGAAACGTGTAATCTTCCTCTCGACCGTAAATAATCCACCAGGGATCCTTTACTCATATACTCCGTAACCAGGTACATGTGTTGATTATTAAAAACGAGACCGAGCAATTTAACCAGATTGTCATGAATCAACGAGGTCATTAAGCTCGCCTCGGCCAGAAACCTCTGTGCCGCTTCACTGTTATCCTTCAGCATCTTCACCGCGACTCTTTCCCCTCGATAGACGCCTAACAGCACGTCTCCAAATTCTCCCTTTCCGATACACTCCCTTAACTCTAACTCGTGAGTCTGAATCACCCAACCGGCTTCTACGAATGCCTTTGGGTCCACACAGAAATCTTGCTTGCCCTGTTTCGGCAAAGATTTCGTTAGCTGCGTGCACAAACCATCCGCGTCCTGCTCGTAATGCTCGACCAAGAGCGCCAGATTCTCGAAAAATTCCTCGTCATCGATCGTTAACTGGTTGTTTTTATATTTCACCCTGTAATGCTGTACACGTCCTTGATAGCATACGCAGAGCGTGTAATCCCCGGGGAAATTCGTCGACTCTCGAACTAGAAATAAACCATCCTCTCGTGGTCGCAACAATCTTTCTGCCGTTTCCCTCGATATCTTTCCGTGAAACCATCTGCACAGAAAAACAAAATAATTTTGAGCGACGTATTATAGTTTTTTTTAACTATACTTTTACAGTAATATTCGATTCATCTGTCGCATATGCATCTCAACATCCTTCTCGCAAATCGTTATATTTTCAGATATTAAGACAAGCCAATAATGATACATACGGCATCGCGTTTAGTTTCACTTCATGTCGTGGATTGGCCGGCAATGCGGTAGTGTTGGCGCCCGGATTAATGGCATTCGAGGTGAGAATCACTGGCGAAGACGTGGTGTTCATATGCGTCGTGATGTTCGAGGTGGTGACATTCGAATGCGTGGTCATCGTCGGCGACACTGGATGGGACGGAACGCTACCTGCAGTCAGGTTGGAAGGAACGCTGTGCTGCTGCTGTTGAGTGTTGTTTTGTATAAGGGGATAGGACGTTACGTTTGAAGGGATAGTGTGATGATTTTGATTGCCGTCGAGCTTCGCTTGCCGCGCTGGCGCTGACACATTCGGGTATCCGCCACCCGCATTGTGGTACGTTGGCATGGCAGCTACCACACACAGTAGGCTCTATCAACCTGCAAAGATGAATGAAGCGCATTCATGAATCTCAGGCATCATTTATCAGCCTGCCTCATTAAATAAGACGCCTTATTGATGTTCTATCCATAATACATTCATGACTCGTGTAAAAGTAATGCGGGGAATAAAGTAAGAACACGAAGACGATAGGAGCTTACAACAAAGTACGGTTCTAATTTCTTTCAAAAATTTTTAATATTTTTATATGATTAATATAGATAATATTAATGTTGTCAAAATATGACATATATGTATAGTTAATCTCTATATGTAGATATATAATCGTTCAATTTTATGTTTTACAATTTACATCTTCTTATGGACTGTATTTTTTAGGACCAATAGGCAATCATTCTCCTACTTTCTCCTATATTGAACATCGAATTAGATTAGATTGTTAAACAGTCACGTGTTTGACGGATCGTCTCAACTGTTACACGAGGATCGTCAACTCGAGAAGCCACAACTGAAGTGCTGTCAGCGAGAAAAGCCGGTTCTACACGCAAGGAATTCTTCCGAAGGAACAACAGAGGGTCGTCCCATAAAAATACGAGCGAGGTGCGAAGCAATCGACAATGTTTACAGCGGAGACGACTCAATTATTCCGGGCGCGGGCGCGACGTAACGTACGGAAGCGATAATTAATAAAACTCGTTAGGCGAATTGAGCGCAATGCATATTCAACCGGCATACATATCCGGTAAACCGCGTGTCGGGTTTTAATATACAGTAGTTAATCTAAGTGCCTATTGTTTCAAGGCGCGTACACTATCGCGATGCTCATCCGCCGTATGCCGTATTTACGATGCGCTGCACGACCGTACATGGAACGTGTAACGTGTAACGTGTATGATAGGTGAGTCACACACCAGTCGTGTATTTTTTTCTCGCGACGATTGTAACGCGAATAAGCGTGGTAGAGTAGGCCTATAATTATCCCGCCTATAATTACCTGACTAAGCGACGTACAATTTCCACGCGTAATAAATATATCTTCGACAGAGAATTCGTGGCGAGAAATCATAAATCATTCACTTTGGCATTCGTAAGGTATTCGAATACGTTTTGTTGTATTTCAGGAACAGAAATATCGGATAAAATCAATCTGTCGAAACGATGCGAAAGACGTGCGGAAATATTGCCCGGTTGAGATGAATGAAACATATACGTAGGAAGCGCTTCGTAACGCAGGAAAATAGCTTTTAAAGGAAATGCTCGTCGGCTACGGATTCCCGGCAACGATTTCCCGACGCTATCCGTATTATGATCAAACGCGGTAACAGGAGAAACAAATCCATCGCACCGGCGAACATTGAATAATTCAACTGACTCTATCCTTGCTCGGGCGTCTGCGAGGCAGAAGAGAGAGAAAGAAAAATGAACGAGTTATGTCACGCGAAAAGGTATAGTTGCAGTGGAACATAATATGCGAATCGCTCAGTTACGTAAGCTCGAATAGTCGCATTTCTGTCATGTGCCTCCCCGGAGTCCCCGGTATTTCGAGAGACAGATAAGCGATTAGCGTCGTGGAGAATACACGACACGCAGAAGAGAAAATGTCAGACAAAATCGTTTATTCTAAAAATATATATATATATATATATATGTATATATAATAATGCCGAGCTTGCGATAGACTACATGATTCGTGTCTACGTCATCTTTTACAACAGGCACGTATAAAAACCACGATAAGCGCAAGGCATAAAAGTTAAACGTCCAGTTTTATGGGTCAGATATATAATGGAACCACCTTCTCTCCTCTCTACATTAAGATAGAATTTCGTACGGCCAAAAAGAAAAAAAGACAGTATCGCGCTCGACAGGCGCGAAACGCCTTGAATATCAATATCGAATCTGAATGCAAGGTGCGTACATGTAATTCACGTTCCATCGCGCTTGTCAGGTAACTCGACTGCAGGGTCGCATAGATTTCAGGCTAATGAAATTTATTATCGGCTGCACGCGACGTTAATTCTTACCGGAGTGTAATATATGTAAAAAAAGCACTGTACAAAACTGTTCTATCGCGTGTAGCGAGGTGCTTAAAAGAGTTACGTGCTGTTTGCAACCGTTTATGACTCAAACTATTTATGCCTCCAATATCTATAATGATTCAGAGAAAATGCGCGTCTCCTGAAACTCTGCGTATCACGCGAAAATTTGTTAAAGAAAATACATCGCCAGTATCGCAAGAATAAAAATTATTCGCGATTTGACAGAGAAAGACTGTTTTAGAAATTGTATTATAAATGAAAATTCTTTGCTTTGATAATCACGTTTTATATTAATATGATATCCGTACAAAAGTTTGCATTGATACTTGAATGGCGCACTGTAAATAGATTATTTATTATTTTTAGGAAGGCATGCTTTATATCTTTTTGTTTTAGACTGACGATTGCCTCGTTCCTTCGTTTTTGCATAGCAAAGTGACTGAAATTCTATCTGAATTCGCGTTTATCAGACAAACGCAAAGCAAGGCAAATATTCTGGGAGGCAAATATTCTCGCACGCTCGACCAGCCGCGAAGAGAACCGAGGAAAAGAAACCTCAAGAAGCCTCGTTACATGATGACGATATTCAACATACATACATATAAAATATCTCTGAATGCCCGAGGGAGATAGCAGCGCGGTGCAGCCTGTGTTAATTTCAATAGATTATGCAGTCACGATAATTATGTGGTTCATACGCATTTCAAGGCCGACTCGGAAGTATATGTTTATATCGGTGTTTTTCGAACTCCGGCTCGTGATTCACTCTCGGAGGGCCTTTGTGGAAGCCGCAGACCACAGTCCACGTTTCACCAAGAACGACGTAGCTTCATTCGCACGTGGAAAGCCTCATTTATCGAAAAAAAGACGTTTCCCCGTATCCGTGATGCAATTGTAGTCCGTGCGAACACGACCGTGAGCGTGGGCTTTGAAGGATCGAACAATAAATGGAATAACCGTGATTCTCATGGCTCCCAATAAATAGGGCGAAAAAGATCTTTTCGTGTAAGTAATACTGCAAAAAACACTAATTCCTTTTTAGAATTTTTATGATAAAATATATGTATCTTTCCAGAGAGACAATTTTCCACTTTCTTTTAGGTTTATCAAGTAATAAGTAAAAAGTTGTATTAAAATCTGAAATGTTATAATAATAATAATCTATACAAGTTTTTAAGCTTAATAGACGATCTTTTCTTTTTAACCAATTATAGAGTCTAATATCTGAAGATTTCAAACAAATGCAGTAACTATAACCAGAACGAACGTTTCGTATTTTTTTTCAAGTACATACATTACATACTGAACGAGAATGCGTGGATCCACAAGATCTAGGAGTATGAGACTAGGTATGAAACGAGATTCACGATCGCCAGTTTCGCGAAAGGCGTTTTATGCGAGGCTCGTGTCCGCTCGCATGCCTGGCCGGCACGCACCGCGGTCCTATTAATATCTCGCGAGAGAGAGCGCGTAAAAGGGCGCAAATGCGAAAGGCACGGGGCAGAGGGAGGCGTAGGGAGCCGGCGATGCAGAGGCAAGCGGGTGCGTGCAACAGATTCGCGCCCGGCGAATGCGCTCGTTGTTGCGCGCTCTTTAACAGTACACGTTACTGTACTGTGACCCACCACCGTTTTCCATCTGACATTGTCCCGCACATGACTCTCCGGGGGACAAATCTCTCTTCCTCCACGCGCGGAACGCTTTCTTCCTGGCTCGCGAGAACTTACGAGCACGCGATGCGCGGTCGGAAACTTTTGCGACAAACAATGCGAGACGAATCGCGAGCCGCGAGGGACACCTCGCGTGTCTGATCGCGTTGACAGTCCGGATTAGCTCGCTGATGCACAAACGGGACCGCGGGGACTCGTTTTTATTTCATTAGTCCCTTCTCCATCACTGTAATACGAAAGATATATCATCGGGCACGAATTCCTGAAGCAATTTTAAATTCCTTCTTAACGAACCGACCAACATTATCTAATCTTGTAATTAAGCGACAGTGACGGCGGATGAAAGCTAAACAGAATCACACATGTCCTTTTAGCCACAAAGACCATATTTTTGATATTTTATTGTGTCTTATCACATCTGTCTTCCAAACAATTACTTGTCAAAGTTAACTATCCCATTATGTGATAATGAAATGAGCATTATTAACAGATCTGAAAATAGACACCACATAAAATAAAATTAAACTGATGGCAGATTGTTACACGTTCAAGATTTATATATTATTCCGAGACGAATAAAGTCCCGTCATAAATCGCCGTCTCGTATTCCTCTACTCTCTCATCTTTATTTCACGTTTATATTTCTGAAATCCTACTTTTATGTTTCATTCATCCCGGCTCTTAGCGACGTCGACGCAAGTGGAGACGGAGCTGTCCGAAGCGACGTCGAGTGTCGGCGTAGATCGTATCGTGGAATTCGCGAATAGCGCTGCTACTGAATAGCGGGATCAAATACCCGATACTTGACTCGTATATAAGGGAAGAATTGTCAATAAAAAAAAACAGCGTTTATCTCTCATTTTTCGAGTCTTTCGCTAGCGCGCTTTCGCGCGCTTCGCGTCGGTAGTGAAATATCGCTAACAATAAGTAGAATAGCGTTACTAATATCGAAATGGAACGCGAAATTTCTGTCTTCCGCCATTTATAATTACGGGTTAATTTCCTCGCATTGTCTCGCTCGAAGACGGGGCTCAATTCACGGTAGAATAAAAAGATTCATTTAAGGTGAAATATCTTGAAAGCATACCTATGCTTTGCATGAAGTATCCATCTTCCAGAAATATTGTCCCTCTGAAACAAAAACAGAAAGCATTATCAGCCACAAACTTGCGATGATTCTTTACCTTAATTTCTAAATTTATTCTAAATATTCTAAACATTATCTTATCTTTAAAAATATCCGTAAATGGTTGCGGATCGTTAAAGAGTATACTCGTATGTGCGATAGAATGACAAATACTAAGGGGTTCATTCTGTAAACGTTAACGACATCATTATAATACGTGCACTGCGCAGATGAATATACCATAGAAAAGCTGCGCAAAGCACGTAACAATATATCGTTAACGTTTACAGAATAGGCCTCTAAATAAATCTTAAGTCCAACATTGTGAATATTTTCAAAGGAGCGTTTATATTCATATAGATTACGAATAACACATGGGGGTCTCGTGCCAAACGATAAAAATACGGGATAATCATCTTTATAAAATGTCCTCTCGCGAGATGATCAAAATTATTTGTTACGGATATTTTTTACGCGCATTGCCGAGATACCCTTTTCAGGCCGGATTTAATTAGATAAGAAGCACCCGAGGCAAAGGGTTCGGACGTGATTTGGCGGAAGAGGAACGTGGAAAAAATGGGACTGGGAAGGAAGAGCCTTTCCAATTTCCATTTGCGGCGCGCAATTAAGCGCCGCGCGCTCGCGCGACTGCGTTATTCATCGCCCGTTAACCATATAATTAGCCAATTGCTAATTGCCCGAGTTCACATGAGCCTGAGCATCTGAGCGACCGGGGCCAGTTTGCCTGGCCCAGGCGCATTAATCACTCAGTCGTCTCATATGATCCTCCTCCTGATCGAACCAGGTCAACGCGACGTCAAAGTAGAAATATGAAGTATTTTGGCCAAAATACTATGTGCAGTTGTAGCGGAAACTTCAGGAGACGATAGAAACGCAATTATCAAGATTAACTTTAACTATTTCTTTACAAGCTCTTTCTCTAAACATTATATAATTAAAATTAAATTAAAAACAAACTGATCATGTCTCTTTAATTCCGATTCTATAAAAATATTGTTAAAACAAGTGAGTTTTATGTTAACTAATATCTGAAAGATATAGATGCGAAATAATTTAGAAATTGTATTCTAGATATTCTATTTATAACTTTTTATAATATATTATATTATAGATTATATTATATAAAAAATATATCCTGAATTTAATAAGAGAATAAATAAAATTGAAAAATTCCTTATTCTATAATAATCAAAGAATAGATATCTACTTTTATTCATAGAACATTCTTGACGTAGGCCAAATATGAAAAACTGATTTAACATTTTACACTTATTTGTACGAAAATGAGAAGAGATTCTGAACTATGAAGCAGACAGTTCAAATTATGTTTATATCACCACATTGTTAAGGTGTTAACGCTCCACTGCTAATTCAGAAAATTTCCTGTCAGTCTCTCTGCTGTTTTAAGTATAGCAACGCAATATTTGTAAGTACCTCCAATCTAAACATAAGTATTTTACAATTAAAACCACTAAACAGGAAAATATTCTCGATAACACAATTAAGCGCCAAATTGAATGACAGTAAAAGAACAACCCGCGAACTATAGGAGAATGCATTCGCATAACATGTTTCTCCGCATTTTCCTCACCAGTACTGAACGTGATTAGCAAAACAGCCGTTCTGATTAAGAAAACAGACGTGTACCGCGGACTCAAAGTCAGTCGGCGGTACACGGCGTCGGGCGTCGGGTCCAGTTCTGTCATTTAAATACCGCCCACTGAAAGCGACAGGGAAAAAAATCACGTCCGGAGTATAACCAAACTCTCTCTCCCTCTGTCTCTCTTTCGCTCTCTCGCCCGCGCGCGCGAGTGCGAGCGCGAGCGCACGAATCTCGAGACGTGCGGGAAGTCGCGGCGTCGCCGGTGCGGGTCGACGTCGACGACGCGTCCCGGCCGCGCGGCGACGCGCGGACGTAAGTACGGCGTACGCACGGGAAAACTGCGAAAACTGCGATTGATACCTACGTACATACCTAACTGCGTTTGCGACGAGACGAGCCGTGCGGGCGGAACGCGGCCGCACTCACCTGCGGCCGCGCGATCGGCCACCCTCCGCGCGGACGAGGCAGACACGGATGCGTGACACGCTGCGACGGCCGGACACGTTTACACGCGCGTATATTCATGCGCGAAGACTGCGCGGCGTAATCGCGGACGCAAACACCTTGCGAGAAACGTCTCTCACGTCACTCACTCACTTGAGTCGGGCGGCCATTTTACTACGCATCACCCAGGAGTAGAGAAAAACTTGTTGGGCGCACGGGACACGAAAAGTTGCTCGCCTCCGCGCGCGCCGCTGGTGGCAACAGCCACAAGCACGGACGAATATGAACCATGAACGAGCCGAATTTAAACGTCGAAATCTCGAACGGCCATCTCGTCTGCCATCTTGGATCGTATCGAGAGAGAGCGAGAGAAAGCGAGAGAAATATATATACATGAATACATGTAACTTATAAGGAGGTTTTATAAGTTGACTTAAAATTTTTAAAGACGTACGTTTCAATTACTCTCGCTATCAATTTTGATTTGTGTTTTCAAAAAGATGCGCATTTTTCAATTACCGAAGTATAATCTACTTGTGCATCGCACATTGCTTAAATTTCTTTCGACTTGTAATTAAATATTAAAAATTGTCAAACTAAAAGCTCTAAAGCTAAATTGCCGATTTCCTTTCAAATCACGACAGTATGATAAATAATTAATTATCATAATCATAAATGAGACGTGTTCGATCCGGAAGTAGCCATTTTCAAGCGTGAGAACATTCCCTACACGTCAAGTATACCTGTGCATTTTTTATTGAATTTTATGCGAATTAATTGCTTTTATACACCCCAACATTTTTGCCATTAAGAGAGGAAGATATTTTTGTCGTTCCTAAAGATATATCTGCATGAAACGACTTTCCGCTGAATCGTACACGTACATAAATTCGTTTGGATTAGGCTTGAATGCGTCGTTTATTGGTACGAGCAGAATTTTCACAGGTGAATTGACAAAAATGCAGATTTAAACGTAAAGGAGTGGCATTACCTTATCCTCGACAAGTAAAATGTATTACTAGCATTCGATTTAGACCGGTTTTGGTTGACTTGTTATTCGTTTCTTTTTTCGAGCTCTGACGAGGACGCGGATTTAACCTCCCAGTCCAGGTGGCTCGTGTTTGAAAATTTAATTGTGATTTCCTGTAATCTCTCCATATGGTGATTGCGTTCGCTGACAGCACGACACACCTTCAATCGTCGTAAGATCTTGCTTCTGATTTTGACGCGACACGATGGCACCGCAATTGCAGATCTTGTCGAATATTCTGCAGGTAAACATCAATAGGTGTATCTACAATCTACATCGATAATGAATCGAGAACACATTCTTCAAGTTTTCACGATTGCTTGTCATATCTCTTAAGGAACAGTGTTTTGCAAATATGTACCTTTTTTATGCTAAATGTGTTATTTGATGTAGAGTGTATGATGTACTTAATGAATAAAATAGCCATTTATGTAAACCAATGTATTTAGTACTTAAATGAAATAATACTTTTAGCGGCTAGAAAACATGGAAGCCACAACAACTGGCTATCTTTATGGTATTATGTACAATAATACCCTCATAGTTCTGACATTCAGTATAAGTTCGTATCACGATGAGGGTAAGAATGTACCAGATTATACGATCCTGCAATTGAATCTACCCGCAGATATATATTTCTGTGGCATATTACATACTGGCGAATGTGAAGAAGTAAATACTGACGTTTTCAAGGTAACTACAGAGATATCACTCATGTTTGGTATTTCCTATTTATATATCATATATATTTATATTAAATCCATTCTTATATCAACCTCAGTATCACAAAAAAATAACATGCATTGCACTAGAAACTAATCAAAGGTGAAATAACACATGTTTGTTTGTCTAGGACATCGATATTACAGATAATCCGTTGCTTTTAAGATATTCGCATACTACGTCAGACATACAAGCGTATTTTTATGTGCATCAAAAATTGGAAGCTGTAAATAATCTCAGTATTATTAGCGAAGATGATCTTTCTCGACAGTTTGTGTATATTAGATTACAAGCGACTTTGCCGTTGGTTGCTCAGGATGGGAACGTATCGGAAGCTTTGCAAGAGTCACGAAAAAATGTGAGATTTGATTAACATTTATGTCAATTTTTTTATCTTACCTATATGTGGCATATGTATATCGCACAATTTTGCACTGCTACAGATCGCATCTGGGAAAATAGGAATACATTTCCCTTTGAACGATGCATATCTCTTCAGAACTGATGACAATTTTAAAGATACAATGTTAAAAGATATTTTACCTGTATCCAAAGATCAGGAGAAACTTTCAACTGGAACAAGTAATATAATTGGACCTGTGGTATGTATTTGTAGCCTAAACTCGTATATGTACTACTTTAAACAGAAATTAACTCACGGTATTTTTACATATTTTCTTAATTTTTAGAATATTATACATGCAAACATGTTATTAAAGATATCAAGCGAGAGAAATTCCGAAGAGTCTGTCAGATACGCTCCAGTCTTACAACACATCAAAAGTGTGTACTGTGGAATAATATAATACGATTTATGGAATAATCTGCAAGTATTGCAGACAATATACATAATATATATTGATGTTTCTAATGTATCATTATTACATTTATTATGTTACAGAATCCTTCGACAGTTTAGAATGCAACTTACATATTGACGCGTTGTCACTGGTAAACTTGAACGTAAAATCAGCTGAATTGCATGCGATTCTAGTGGAATCCACTTGCCGGAATATTAGACTAATTGAAATACAACAAGAAAATCAGTCTGAAAATATAAAGCTGCCTACAAAAATACCTGAAATCATGCATTTTAAACCTCAAGGCTGTGGGCATTTATTTACAGTAGCATATCCTGGCAACTCTACTAATGATAACACAAGTAAGACCTTATCTTGATTACACTTGTTTATTGTCAATCATGCAATAAGTTCCATCGCTATGGTTTGTTCGTAATATCCTATATCATCATTGTGATATATCCTATATATCACAATTAATTATCAAATTTTTAACCATAGTAATATATGTGTCATATATTTGCTTTTATACAGACCAGTCATATAATTTCAGTGGAAGATCGTAAGGCTTTACACAAGGCTTTAGCATTAGATTTAACTAGACCGTATTTTCGACGTGGAAATGCCGTCAAATTTGACACACAGGCAAATGAGATACTTATAAATCCTCATCGATCTCTTTTATACAAAGGTATATACTCATACTCTCAAATTTGTCACTGTTTGAAATCGTTATGCGATTATTATAATATTTTGCCTTAATTAGGTGTTACAGGGAAACTCAGTATTGTGGACGGTTTGTATTCGTATCATCATTATATGCAAGATAATTTCGATGACAATGGATGGGGATGTGCCTATAGATCTCTCCAAACCATCATTTCGTGGTACAGGTAATAAAATATCAAAGATAATCGAAAATCGTGTATATAATGTTGAAATATTATGTACTGTCAATATGTACATGTAAGTAAATTGCAATCTGTCATACTACAGATTACAGGGTTATAGTGAAGTACCAATACCATCCCATCGCAAAATACAACAGTGTCTGATCGATATAGGCGATAAATCTTTTGCCTTCCTTGGCAGTAAACAATGGATTGGGTCAACTGAAGTGAGTTTTGTACTGCAGACTCTCCTTAATATAGATGTAAAGATACTTCGTGCATCAAGCGGAGAAGAGATGCTGGCCTTAATCCCACAGATTGCAAATCATTTTGATACACAGGGTACACCTATCATGATTGGTAAGTTTTAATTGTACTTCTTACTTTGTATTCTACAAACAATTAAAATTAAATGTATCTAAAATATTAAAGTTAAATAAAGTTATGATAAATATAAAATTTAAGATATTAAAGATATAACTTTCTGTTCTTTTTTGTATAGGTGGAGGAGTGCTGGCTCATACAATTCTAGGAGTTAGTTACGACGAAAGTTCTGGAGAAGGAAAGTTCTTAATTTTAGATCCACATTACACAGGTACAGAACACTTGCCTACTATAATAAATAAGGGATGGTGTGGATGGAAAACAAAAGATTTTTGGAAAAAAGATGCATTTTACAATATGTGCCTTCCACAAAGGCCTATAGCCTTCTGATATTAAATACACCGCATATGTACATAATTTAATTTTCTAAATATAATCAAAGTAAAATGTTCTGTTACATATTCACATTATATATGCACATATATGTATAGAATAATTTTCACAATGTATTGCATCACTGCAACATTTCGTTTTACTTGTGCGATACATGCAACAGTGGAATAAAACAATAAGCACAATCTCTTATTTCTAAATAAAAATAAATTTAATTAAGATATTTCCTATGATAAAAGTGAATATTTTATTGGATATGTTATACTCAAAAATATGTACCTTCTCGTTACAATATATAAATTTTATCTTATATTCACAAATCAAATTGAGAGTGTGACATTACATTATAAATCCTATGTTACTATAGATATAATTCATTTCGGACATATATATAGTAGGTATAACTTAACAGTACACACTCACACTCTACAAAAATTTTACTTTCCTACAGAGTTTTGTATTAGCTGTGCAAAACGATTCGTAACAAAGAGGGAAACGTCTATGAATCTATCAACGCAATTGTTTATACATGTTTCTGTGCGGCCATCCAATTTACTTCCTGGCTTATCGACGCATTTATCCCAGCAAAAGTCGTTGAACTCGTGAATCTAAGCAAATTTAGAAACTTTCATGAATTTTACACATGACGAGCGAAAATTTCTTTCCACGTAGATGCGCAAGCATTCCTCGAGAATATGCATAAAATAAAGTTGAAACAATTTGGAAAAGCAGTTCAAATGCGATTCAATACGACAAAAGCATCTGTGCGTTAAAATATCTCACCTGTGCGTTGAATTGCGCCTTTTGCTTCTCGACCATTAGAAGCTCCGCTAATTCGGGATCGATCCCTTTATTGTCCTTGTCCGAAAAGGAGCCGCTGTCAAATAGATCTGACATGTTTCAAATCGATTTGCAAAATCTTGTTGCGTGAAAATATAACGTGAAAATATAACAAATCTTCCCAAGTTTTGCACGTGGACCATAAACCCTACGTTGACAAGCGTGCACGCCAGACGCCAGTAAGGTTAGGAATTAGGAAATGTGCCGAAGGCATAGACGTTACGTAATACGAGGAATCGAGGAAATATCGCTGATATCGCGACTCTCGAGATGGCAGCCATTGCTCAATTCACAAATAATTCGACCTAACCTTTTCCACCTTGAATGGCTTGTCCTTCGTCGTGCTCCAGGAGTCCAGTCCAGGGTGGCCATCGTGCTCCTTGCGTGTGATCTCTTCGATATTTTTGCAATGTATAAACGGTAGCAGTTTTAAAAAGTAACTTGTACAGACGCTCATAGATCGCAATTCCACATAAAACGTGGAAGCGAATGAAATTTAATAGTGGGTAAGCAGCGTACGTTTTTCAATATCGTTAGATATAGACCTACTCTCTGACGAGGCGTTGCGAGTTGCGAGCAACGAAGGGAGGAGACCCTCCTTTTCGTATCGAGAATTACCTAAATGTAACACGATTGCGTTTGTATAATATTTACAGGCCGGATTTATTGTATTTTATAGGCCGGTTGCATTAATTCGATCGATATTCGTATCGTGTTAATAATAGGTTAGGTTATTTCGTTAGGATATTTAATTTACAAAGGTATTTACATACCATTTCACGCGGCACGCCGCGCGCCGCGCCGTAGGTATGGCTAACAGTTTTTACATGACGCAAGTTTATGTATGTACATGTTTAAAGTCTGTTTTGAATTGACACATCCTGCACGTATTTGGTAAACGTAATTGTCAAGCGTGCACTTGTCTGCTAGGCACTCTAGGCAGCTAGGCCGAACCGTTGAAGATCAAGTATACAGTCATGTATAGCTAGCATCGTCGCAGAACTCCAGCTAGTAACAGCCTCAATCTCTCAATGTTGTTCCTGTCTAGACCTGGAGTTTAAATAATGCGATGGAATTCTCTCAGCCATCTACAAAATCCGATAAAATAACAGCTTGCTTGTACAGTATACTCTCATGGATATGTAATAGGCCCCAGACTGCTAACACTAATGCAAATGTCCAATTTTTATTGCCATTTGTGGTTTCAAATTGATTGGACTTTGGCTCCATTGGTGGAAGTGGTGTGGCCATACAACGCGCTTAATACATTAATCCACGGATTGTTTTGTATGGACCTTGAATTTAAGTTGACTGGATATTGTTTGTTATTGTTAGCTATATTTACTGTTAATTTGCATACAATGCAATGATTACTACTTGTACAATGTGCATATACGTTAAGAGGTCAATACTATATCTAAGCTTTGTCTGGTGAACCAGTAGTACGATAGAAGATCACGGGATATGAGTATTCTGCTGTTTCTGCTGTTATTTGTGTAATCGTACCGATTCTGTCGGCTAAAGCATCTGAGCTTTTTATTCGCATTTTTATAGTATTTTAACAGATACACACAACGCAATGGAAGTTAACATAGAACAGGCAGTTATGGAAGTTATGGCTTCAGAAGATACTGAAGATAGTGCAAGTAATCAAAATCGGAACAGCTTGGATTGCGGAGCGGTCTCTAGCACGCAACGCGAGAATAAAAATTGGGAAGCATTGTGTACAAAGTCAATAAAATTAGAACATGATACCAAATCAACTGGCACTGACAATAGCCATTGTAATGATATCACGGACGAAGAAACTACATGTCTCGATAATAAAGATATCTTACACAATGGCTTATGCCAAGAAGATTCGGAACACAATGACGATTTACGGCAATTTGACGTGCTGGACGATCTAGATCGCCATCCAGAACAGAATGATTGTTCTGATGACGATTCAGATACAGAAGAGAGTATGGACTCTGATGTACCAGATGAAGAAATTGAAGCGATGCTAGAAGAAGGTATATTATAATGTTTTCGCAAATCTAAAAGTTTTGATACCAAGGCTAACTATAATTAGTATAATAAGAAGGCAGTCTCAAGAATTTTTGTTTAGTCTTGTAAAAAATCTACTGTATATTTCACATGTTGATGTAACAGGATATATTTACCTGCATGCTGTTCTTAATTATCCGTACAAATCGTCATGCACAATATCAAATCTTGTTAATCATTTTTACATTTAAAAAGATTTTTACAAAAGCTACAATTTAATTATTAACTATAATTATTAAATATATATTCTTAAGACTAGACTAAATATTTTCTGCAGCAAATAAGAAACCAAGTAAGATTATTTGGTTTCTCATCTTTTAGTATAATTTACAAAGATTTTAGATTCTCTTATTTTACTTGACGTTTTGTGTATTAGGTTTACCAGAAGAATTTAAAGGAAAGAGAAAAGATAAAAGGGATCGCTTGCCCTATGAGGAGAAGGAGAAACTCGTTTTAGATGGTACATTAATATAAACTATTATATAGTGCTGTGCAATTATCTTATTTATATTACTTTTACTGTTCTTTTTTTAGAAATTGGACATAATCATTTTGATGTTTTACCTGAAGGATGGGTACAAGTAACGCACAACAGTGGAATGCCATTATACCTTCATAAACAGAGTAGAGTTTGTACACTAGCAAAGCCATATTTTCTTGGTCCAGGAAGTGTTAGAAAGCACGAAGTTCCTGTAAGCGCCATTCCTTGCCTTCAGTACAAAAGAGCATTAACAGAAGAGATAGAAGAACGAAGGAAGGAAATGGAACGCGCACCAAACACTGAAGCTTGCAGTCTTCCCAGTGCAAAGATTGAAACTATACAAGAGAATCGCGCAGCGCATTCATTAGATAGCGAGCAATTAAGAAGATATTGTCAATCTTTGTTCCGTTTTAAATCTATTAAAGTAATGAGATTTCAGTAAGTATCAAAAATAAAATAATTGTCATCAGGAAATTTGTTTTACATTAATCGACTCTTCTGTTATAGATCGTGGTCAGCACGTCGGAAATTTACGAAAATTAAAAAACATCGTAAACAACTTGAGCGTCCAACTTTACCGGATGGTACAAAACTGATAACTTTCCCAGTCAGTAGTTCTAGTGGAACTGGCAGTTGGAATATTTCGGACGATAATAGCCAGAGACCTGCAAAACACTGGATAATGAATCCATCGGGCAAAAGTTATGTTTGTATTCTTCATGAATATGTACAACACGCGTTAAAGAAACAGCCAACGTATAAATTTAAAGAATTAGGTAATCGTATTATTTGATATATTATTTGATAATGCACAAAACGTGATGTATATTTGGTATCCATTGTAATTGCGTGAAGTTTACCTTTATTCCTAAAATGGAATTAATGTGTTTCATTATAGAAAATGCAGCAACGCCGTATTCCGCGGTAGTTTGTATCAATGATATGGAATATGGAAGCGGATTCGGTAGTAGTAAAAAACAAGCAAAGGCTAATGCAGCCCGGAAAACTCTTGAAATTTTGATTCCTCAGATGAAAGATAAAATTTCCGGTGAGAACGGCGGGGATAATGGATCGAATAATGATAGTCGTACGATAAAAGCATCTAGAGGAAATTCCGATGCTGATCTTTCGTTCTTCGACGAAATATCCATCACGGATCCGCGTGTTGCAGAATTTTGTGCAAAAACCACAGAACCTTCCCCACATGCTATTTTAATAACTTGTCTTCAAAGAAATTATGGTTTAGGAGATATGCACATTAATTATTCGGTAAATACGTTGAAACATCAACGAAACGAATTTACAATGAAGGTTGGAAAACATGAGGCTACTGTTGTACGTATAAGCTGTTTCCTACTTATAGAATTGTTAAATTTAGATGGTAAGAAATTAATCTTAGTTTCAAATAATTACAGGTTTGTCGTAATAAGAAAGACGGTAAACAACGAGCAGCACAAGCAATACTACAACTTATACATCCACATATACAGTCTTGGGGTTCCTTGCTGCGTCTTTATGGATCGCGAAGTGTGAAGTCATTTAAGGAAAAGAAACAATTGGAACAAGAGATTACCCTTTTGCAGGGTAAAGCCGCCGTTAATCAGCCAAATCATGCTATTTTAGGTAAACTTAGGCAAGAGATGCGAAGATTAGCCGAACAACGTGAAGCAATACAACCTATTGGTAAGTTTGTACCACCAGATTTACCAACAGGATCTGCAGCCAATCTCAATAATGTAGATTTATAAAAAAAATTAGAAAATTTATGTATAGGTATATATATGTGCATATAGTTTAATTATTTACATAAGAAAAATATACAGGGTGATTCAGAAATACACCAACAAACTTTAAGAATGAGTTCTCCACACATAAACAAGAAAAAAAGGTCATATAAACAATGTCCGGAAATGCTTGGTTTATGAGTTATAATCGAAAGATTATATTCCATGACAAGAATGGACAAAATACATCTACAATTACATGACCAGTCTAATACATCTTCAGCCCAATTATTTATTCGCTCACAGTTCACAACTAATGCTCAAAATGTCCTCCACTTGCTTCAATGCACGCATGGACACTTCGGATCATGGACTGTCGTCCCTGCGTCCATTACCATTAGCGCGACCGTACATAAAAATCATGTCAGCCTGCTCATGAAATGAATATTCTGCCATGATAGGAACTCACATGTAACTGAATTGTAGTAAAAGTCGAACGTACGAAGCAAACTAACCACGAGTGTAAAAAAGTTTTTTAGGTATAACTCATAAACCAAGCATTTCCGGACATATGTTTATATGACATTTTTTTCTTGTTTTTATGTGAAGAACTCATCCCCCAAGTTTGTTGGTGCATTTCTGAATCACCCTGTATATTTTACGATATAATGCCTTTTAGAAATTACCTTCTCGCCAGTTATGCAAAGCTATTATGATTTTTTTATAAGTATTTTTACACTGTATTAAAATATAAAATACTATTAACTATTTTTAAGTTGATACATTAAGTTTAAACATTTCTTAAACTGCTTCAATCAAAATTGACATCTTAAATGCTGGATGTTTAATATCTATTTTTCTGTAATGGAATCCTTATTCTGAAATTGTCCATACATAAACTATTCTTCTATTCTGGAATTTTCTTTCAAATCATTCTTATTCTAATGACATGTGTAAAAAGTGAAAATGATTATATTCTATTTTTCATTCATTTTCTCACACTAACGTGACAATGGTAGCGAAATGTGAGAAATTAGAAAGCAGCATAAGAATTCTAATTTGCAAGGGAACAGAATAGAGAAGTTTTATTGTATCATAAATAATTATTATAACATATAAATATAGACATGATTATATATTCGAAAACACACTTAATAAACGTTAACGATACCTGTACGACCTAATATGCTACAATACTGATGGACATTTATATTCTGTTCCATGAAAAAATGACCTCAATGTTCGATTTTCCATTGTAACAAGTGTCAAATTATTTTCATGAAAATTGTATCAAGTATTTTACTTTAGACAGATTATATAATAATTTGTTCATGTGTACGAATGTAACATAAACGTAAATACTATTGTATATTGATTGTAAAAAAGCAGTTTTTATACTTAGCTTGAAACATGATGTAGACACGGATATAAACTTAATAAAATCATTGTAGATTATATTTCTATTTTATTAACAACCAGCTGAACATTAAAGGATTAAAATATGTAGCACTTATTTGAATCAAATTTTGTCGAACTAAAATATATAATTTTATATGAGCAAATTATTATTATTAAGTTGTATGTGATACATTTTTCCAGAAAGGTACTGTTTATTTTTTTACAATCCACTAGGTTTTTAATGCCTACTTACAATACATAATGGACAACATTGTAATTCTTGTGTCACATTCATGTTATTCTTTTTATCTCTGGTTTTACATCTAAGATTATTTCAAAATCATATACATATGATGCTACATTGAGTATGTATGGAAAGGGATAAACTTATCTGCATATTTATATATTTGTTGTATAAAGATATTCAACAATTCTAAATTATCGTATTGGTCAATGAAAATTTATTTATACAGCCATGGAAGCAACAAATATGCACAAATACCTTAATCTTATTTATTCCAAAAGATCAACACTTTTATCCTCAAAAAAATTTAATTCGTTGCTGCCTTGGCTATTTTGCTAGTATAAAAATCTAAAAATGTATATACTAATAATATAAACGAACCTTTTCCTCTTACTGTATATAAGGATTAAAATGAAGTTATTATGTAATATAAATTCAATTTACATTTAAAAGATATACTCACAAAACATTTTTAAGAATATATTGTCTGATATAAAGTGGATAAAACGCTGATATGCATGTATATGTATATATATATATATATATATATATGTTACTCCATTATATTATAAAATATTTTCAACAAAACTAGAATAGCTTTCTTTCTTTCATTTAAATATATCAAATATTAATTTAACGTCTCGGATTTTAAAATAAATCAAAAATGTTTCATTTGCTCTGAGCACATAACTACAATCTCACCATAACTGTAAGAATTATACTCACTACATTTTGTTCATTACAATTCGTACTCTAATTCATTCTATATATTTCAAGTCGTCTCTTGTTTTACTACTGGGGAACTTTACTAAATCGTTCAAGAGTTGATAAGTAATACTGAAATAGGCACTACACATAACACAGTTATTTTGCATTTATGAACAGCTAATTTTAATATATAACATAGCTTGTGTGTGCAACGAATCCTCTGTGATGGAAACTTTTTAGCATTCGTAAATTTGTACCTATAATTTTCTTGTTATATGTCATTGCAGAGAAAACTTGTTTGATTACTTATTAACTTTAATTTAGATACTCTTATAAAATAGTAACATATCCACTTTGCTATTTTTTTAGGTATTTGGATGTATGTATAGATATTGATAACTTTTTAATTATATCGTCATATATCTAAATATCCGAGAAAGATATAATATTTTTATACGAACATAATATATCACACATTGAAATAAATATACAGCTAAATAAACTTGTGTTTTATGAGTATATTTACATTGTAACATGGAAAGAAAAATACTCTCATTTATTTTTACATCAACACATGGCACAGATTGTGAAATATATTAGATTCAATATCGTGTCCGATAGAAACCGGAATTACAAATAATTGTAAATAAGATAAAAGAATTGTATATAGATATGTTATTGCTTACGACAATGTATGTACAAAAGATAAAAATGAGATACAAATTAAAACATTATGTGCTTTAATCACATCATAAATGCATTTTGATACAATAAACATACGAAATATGTTAAAAAGTTAATAAATAAGATAAAAAAAGCCTACTGTGGTCTTCTCAATGCAGAATGTACTCTAAAAATTGCGTTTATTTGAAGTTAGATAGAACAGATTAGTTCATTTATAGATAATCAATAAAATAAAGGAAATTATCAAAAGATAAGATATAAATCTCTTTGAAAGCTTAGTAAACAATAATCGGATACTTTGGTATCTGTATATATATATAAATAGAAAGAATGAGACCTGTTTCACATTAGACACAATTAGAACCTCATCAATGCACATTTAAAACTACACGCACCTAGTAATCTTGAAAAAAAAAACGAATGTTTTTTTTTCTAATTGTATCACTATCTCTTTCTTACATGCATTACGAATATCCTATATACCTATTACTTTCAATTCAACGTCTAAAGGGAATAAATGGAAAAAATGAGAAAAGTGATTATGTGATGTACTGAAGTCGTGCAGCTAAATACACATTGTCCTTTTTTACATCTATACAAGTATATACATGCACACAAGTCTCTTCCTTCATATTATAGGTTTATACAAATCTAGTGTTTCCTATTCATTCATCGCATGCACATCTATCTACTATGAACCAGGTCTCAATAATAATATCAACTATCTTTCTTACAGGAATTGATATCTACGTTAAAATTGTCTATGTAAAATCGTTTGTATATCGAGCAGTCAGAGAATGTGGTTATGTAAATAAAAAGTCTAGTCCTAAGCGACGTCGTCCTTGGTTGTCGTCCTCGACAAGTCCTAATTACTTAAAATTATCCAACGTATTTTTAAAAAAGCATTATATAGATGTATCACAGGTACTGCTACCAGATAGGGCCATCTTTGAAAGACTAGAAAGACTTCGTCTAGGACTGCTACCTCCGAGAAAGCTGCTGCTGGACTCGGAGAATATTTTTCGGAAGCTACAAAATTAATGCACTTTAGATATATGTCACGAAGAAATGAAAAGAATAAACGTACAATTTACGAATTCCAGATTCAGAGGACTTTTTCCATGGTGCATCATCCGGTTCATAAGGAAGCGGTCCTTGCACAGGTGCATCTTTGTCATCCTCAGGACTGAAATAATACAGAAGTGACACGAATATATTTTATATAGCATAGAATATAAATTTATATTATTCAATGGCATACATTTCAGGTTTTGGTCGGTACAACTCTAATTCGTCTTCGAGATCCGAGACTCTGGCCTTCAATTCATTTCGCTCATGCAAGATTTCTTTTAGCTCGGCGGTCGTAAATCTGGGTCTATCAGGATCGTCTAGATCATAAATTGCTTTGTTCGTTAAATCAGGACAGCCCTGCAATTTACTCAAATCTTCGTTTTCTTTCCTAGCCATTCCAAGTCGTCCCCGGAGATTTATAAGTTCCCGATTTTGATCTTGCAGCTGAGCTAAAAAGTCGGCTCTTTCTTCTACTAAACCTCGGGCTTGCATTTGCGCTTGTCGTTGTTTACGTTTTAATTCCCGCCCCAGTACAGTAAGCTTCTCCACTTGTGCACTCAACTATATAACACATTGCAATATTTATTATGTGCAGCTTGTAACAAAATTTGTCATGTTAAAACATAATCTTTAAATATCTAATAATATCAAAGTACTTTACTTGTGGAATAGAATTAGGAACATATTTTATGTCTATTATGAAAATCACTGAATTGCATATATATATATATATATTATATATATATAAGTACCAATTTACATTTTCAATCTCTGCAGTTTTTTGCGACAATTCTCGATCTCTGGCACGGATCTGATCTCGTTGCTTATCTATCATGGACCTTAAATGTTGCAGAACTGCTACGTCAACCTCCTGACTAGCTGTGATAGCTAAAAATTAATGCAAACAGTTATTTCATCGCTTTGTTAATTTGTGCATTGTTTTGTCAAACATATATTTGTACATACGTTTAACAAAATATTTTATGATTACTGGATTAGTAACAGGTTAATTGGTGTTAGTACTTGTTTGTTTACTGCTGTACTGACTGTCGCTACGTGATTCTTGCAGAGCTTCGGCTAATCGTCTGTTTTCTTCTTGTAATCTAGTAACCATGGCTACTAAGTCACGGGATTCTTGTCTCCAATGTTCTTCGATTTGCTCCAGTTCCTAAAAGAATCAAATCAGACTTGACAATATATAACTGTGCTATCAAATATAATTATGAATTACAAATCGCATCGAGATTATTGTTACGATGTAACGTAAGAGCTAAACCATCGGCTAAACCTTTTCAAATCGTTGTCTGTCCTCAGCCTTCCCAATCTTGTCGCTCTCGAGCTGAGAGATCTTGGCACTCAGCTCCTGTACCATGGTGTTTTCGCGCTCATTTTTGGTGGCGAGATTCTCGAGTAGCTCTAAAGCGTTTATCACCTTTGGCATCAGATTGGTAACCGACTCCACCCCAAACAGATCTATGAGCTTCTCGCATTCCTTCCCTATCTCCGATGCGATATCGTACACGTCCACCACCGACACGTCAGACGCGACAGAATATTCTTCCATTTTGCAAGTTGCGTTACCTCTCAGACAAAAAGGCATGAATACAACTTTTTTGCCGCAGCACGCTCTACGCGTAGATCTGCTCAGCGTTACGAGAAAGTGGTCTCATAGAGACGTGTTCGCCGTCTAGGATTACGCCTTGCCTTTCTACGGATTCGGGGATCCGAGCGTTTCTTCACCCTTGTGCGAACTGCGATTTCCGGCAAGGAATCGAGTTACAACTACATGTACAGGACGAGATTACAGATAATCACAGCTAAACTGCATGGAGTATCCTCGTGCACACGCCTCAAGTGTCTCGGGGGAAAAGAAGATTTCTCCTGGTGCGTGTACGTCACGGGTGTACGTGCCTGTAGGTTTGTGATAAATAAATCGCGTGACTTAGGTGTGGCGTTAATTGTCAAAACGACAAGAGTCCGCGATCAAGCGTTAAAAACGTTCGCATTACACACTCGTCGTTTCCAGATCGTATACCAGCCCGGGAAGTGCAACGGACCCCGGTGGCGGTGATGTCATAGCAGCTCCATCAAAACGTCATGTTTAAATTCCGGTCGCACACTCGCACACACAGAGAAGTCATGGCGGAGTAGATTGGAGTAGATGATTGAGATTATTTATGGTTATGGTATGTGTGCGTGCAGCCGTGCGCGAGCGCGATTCATCGAGCCGGCGAGGAACGCCTTCTCTCGGAGCACCCGAGCACCGCAAAACGTTAGAAACGAACTGCAGTTTTTCCTATCGACGTTCTTGTAATTTGTCTAATGCATCTATTGCACAACGAGGCGAAATAACCATAACTCGCGAAATAACTCGCTTTGGTAAAATTATATTGTTTTATGTACGCGCCGTACACGGTACACCCGCACACAGATACATATAAATAGCAAGAGAAGCTGACGTTTTTATTTTGACAACAGGTGCTTATATACACGGTGCTATATACAAAGGAATGATTATTCGATAATCGCGCGATACGATAAAATAAAAGATAACTCGACACTTTGAGATTTTAAATTTATAAAGAATCTTTTACGCATCAGCTCCTCCATTTTGTTTTAATTGTAAGACGAATCGATATCTTCATTTTCATAACAGAAACTTTTATATCTTCATCGATATACGCATGAACGAAAGATAACGATCGTTCGATGAACGCGCGATGAAAAATAACGTGACACATCTTTTGAGACCTTAAAAGACGTACGTTTTACGTCAGACTTTTATTTTAATATAATACAGAGGGTATTTATACGCGGTTCTTAATTATTTTAACGATGAAATGATTTAATTTAGATTCTTTTGGTGCCTCGACGTTTCAAGTGAGAATAAAATATTATAGAGCGGCCAAAAGTTGAGAGGCGACATGTTGCATAAAAAAATACTCAATTGAAACGTAAGCCCAGGAGGGATATTTATTGTATATATATAAAACTCAAATAGCATCATGAAAGACTATGTTATCATGACTTTATCCATCACTTAAAAGTCACTTAACGCTACTTTAACGTCATTTCGACCTTATCGTGACTTTTTGTTCTGCTTGGAAGGGTGGTAACCATAGAAGTAGTATGTTGGATCGTTAGACGTATCCGGATAACTCTGCGATCAGTATAATAAAAGAGATCGCGAGATCATTTGAGAAGCCTCGGAGAGAAGTGATGTTAATTATGAGCGAGCGAGAAGACATCGCGATTTCGATAATTCGAATGGAGAGACTTTTGGCGGGGGTCACAAACAAGATAGAGAAATCGGTAATTTATAAGGTTGCAAAATTGCATCTCGTTTAAACAAATACATCGCGTCCTTCCAAGAGATATTAATTTTCTTCGACCTGTCTTTTTCATTTGGGAAAGCATTCTATCAATAGACACATCTCAAAAATTTTTTATTTTAATTCTGTCTGATTTTTCAATTTATTTCAGCAACTTTGCTTGATTTCAAGCCTAAAATATTTCGCGGGTATCTTAATTATAATATTTCATACCACAAGCTTTTCAAACGTGCCGATTGTTCGATTGTTTATCGAATAGAGAATTTCCAAAGACCCGAAAACGATGGTGGTGTCAACTGTCAGCCGATCGGCATGTTCGAAAAAGAGTTGCATATCAGCCTAATAATACGCTACCTTCGCGCTGTAAATGATCGCCATGTTGCACTCGCGTAGAATTTTACATACATGATTTCAAAATTATCCGCACTGTAACAATTGAACGTTGAATGTTAATTATGATCTTGTTCGAGTCATCCTCTTTCTTATTGTTATTTAATAGATTGAAAAACTTGGCGTCCACGATTCGCCGTTGCTTCGAGAAATCATTGATCTCATTGAGCTTCTCAAGCAATTCGTTATATCCCGCATGAAGAGAACTCCCGAAGCGGAATGCACACACGCTATCAATTTGCAAGATTGCCGGGCGAAAGTAGCGGAAACCTTGGCGGAACTTGAAGGTAAACTTAATAAGGAAATTCGTTTGCTATAAAATAATTTAATTATACCCATTATTTTGGACGCGGACTAAAGATATCGATTGTTGCAGTTTTGCGAGCGTCTGAGGAACAAGACTCGAGCTCCGAGATCCTTCTGAGGGATATTGTTACTTGCGTAAACGACGAGGAGGAGATAATGCGAAGCATCAGGGAGACGTCAGAAATAGAGATACCAAGAGAAATGTATTAGAAGATTTATTTTTTAATTAAAAAAAATTGTGTTGCTTTAGCATGTTTTAGAATTTTATAACAAACTTTATTTTTATAATTTGTAGAGAGGAATCAATGCGGGAGATGCTGATTGTAAGAAAACGAGAGGAAGCGCGAAAGGAAATGCTACGTTCTGAAATAGATTTGGCAGAATGCAGATTGCACAATGTTATAGAATTCAATGCGGCGTCCGAGAAGAAGCTTTTTGATATATGGTAAATGCGAGGCGATCTTTATAAAAAGAACGCGGTTTGATTGGAGGAGATTTATTTGAGGAATATGGAAAAACGTTATTTAATTTTATATTTCAGCGCAAAAGTCGAACAAGAATATATCACTTTCCTTGCTAAATACGATTGCGACATCGGCGCGTCTCATACATTGACAGAGGAACTATCAAAAGACAATAAAGCTATTAAAACAAAAATTAAAGAAATGGAGGTTTGTAATATGTTTGATCTCGAATTTAATATGTATTTAATATGTACAATTCTGCTGAGCTGTCATTTATGTTTTTTGTCATTAGGATCAGCTGACCGTGCAACGGGAGCTGTACGTTCGATTCAAGAAAGAGCGAGAAATTGCGCTGATGAGAGCTTTCACCGAAAAATTGCAACTCTTTAGGCGCAATCGAGCTGCCAAGATTATTCAAAGAGCATGGAGGGCGTACTTCGAGCGTATTTCTTTAAAGAAACGACGAAAAATGAAGAGAAAATAACAGCTTTCATCAGCTTCGTGTTTTGAATGAAGAGATGATATCAGTTTATAAATATACGCAATTTCCGCGCAACGAAGCGAAGATATAGCGCCGAAAATCATTTTTTTATACGCTAAGATACATAATCTGTTGCCGTAATGAGAGGAACTAGATAGAAGGAAAAAGCTAGTGGCGTTACGTTGGTTTATTTTATTCACTGAGTTGACAAAGCATAGCCGCTCCTCTTAAAATCCAATGTTCGGGTGGCTTCACCGTGGGCAATCGTACAGCTATGACGAAGTTCGTGGAGTGACCGGTGGTGGATAATATCCCGCGACGTTCGCTGGTTTTATAGAGCGGGCAGACATACGATCGTCTTTCTTCGATATCCTGCTTCCTCATCGGTATTAGCCACAGCTGGAAATATTGGATAAAAGGTAAGTTTTATCACTGATCTATAAATTTTCCATGCGAGATAAGCTCACGTACAAAGGGTACGTTGTCGTAAAGCACTTTGGGAAAGCTCTCTTCTATGCACATTTCCTTCATATCGAACCGTGCGCCGTCCAAAAACAGCCCGTAAATGTAAACGCCATCCTCGGGCGCGATCGTGAAGATAGTCTCTTTCAGGATTAAGAAATCGAACGTGAGAAGATCTATAGGAATCTGATACTTTCGCGCGTAATTTTGCAGTATCCCAGTTAGAAACGCTTGCGTAAAATAAAATCCAGGTAACCAGAATGTAATGGGCGGTCCTTCCTCATACCATTTCTATATAACGATAAATTAAGTATTCATACATACTTCAAATATTTCAAGAAAATATTTCAAGAAAAGAAACAAAAGTAGTAGATAATCACCTGTAAAAATGTTAAACGTTGTAAAAAGTCATTGATATAACTGCCCAAAGGTTTTAAAGAGGGGTAAGAATTTGCTTTCCACAAAAGAGGTAACTTGCTCGTCAAGATTGCTTCGTAAATATCTTCAAGTTCCAAAGACATTATGATCAAACCTGCGAGAGATATTGCGATAATATAATTTTTAAAATATTGTTATTTCAATTTTTATCATAATACTCTTATTAGAATATGAGAGATTGATTTGGTAATTTAAATTAATTGATAATATCTCGCATGTATGCATTTCTTTCTTTGAGAAACGGATAGATATACCTTTGATAGCTTTTCGTACATTGATAAGGCTACTCCTGACACAGATTAATAATTTGTTGAATCTATCCATCTCTTGCACTAGCACAGTGTTCATGCTTTGACTGTATAACGTAGGATATTTAGCAAGTGCTGCAACGAGATCGAAATCATTTGGAAGCTTATATAAAATTTCTGTTGCGACACTGTAAACTATCTCATCGTCAGAGGTTTGCCTCAAACCGGATTTAACAGCTTCCTAGAAAAGAAGAACATAATCTTTGCTCAAATTATCTTGATCCATTTAGGATTTTATCTCACGCGCTCAGGAAGAATCAGATTAAGATTTATTAAAGTAACCCTTGTGTGGTATCAAGTCGTAATTTCGAAAGGCGATATGTAACATACCTTAATTTTCCAAAGATCCTGAGAGCGAGCAATAAAAAAAGATAATTACATAAAATACATAATATTTTATAATTATATAAAATTGATTAGCAATTAGTGTGTAATTAATCATAAATTAAAATTCCATTATTTTTTATGACAATATCATAATTACGTACCGTTCTATCCTGAATAATGTTCGATAAAGTCAAGAAAAAGGATAATATAATTATAAAATGTAATAATCATTATTTTTTGAAAATTTAATATAAAAATTTACCTGAGTGAGCAGCAATGAAGTGAATAGCAATTCTGTCTCTCGCCGATCTTTAAGAATGTCAGCATTATCATTCATGCCAAATACACTTGGTTCTGTAATTATCGGAAGTTTCCTCGTGTATGCGACATATGCTTCGTATTCTCTGGCGATCGGACAATAATAAATAGCAGACGATGCATCGAAGTAGTATATTTCATCGGTCAATAGTTCCCTGAGTAAGGACATAAGTATTATAATAATCTCTTGATAGATCCCGGTAAAAAGATTTTTATATAAAAACATGTATAAATATACCTATATAATTATAAATCAAATATGTCCAATTGTCCATATATATTTTTTTTTCTCTTGTATAATCTCTGTTCGTATATATACAGGAAAAATAATAAAAAGAATTTAAAAATAATTAAAACGATCATTTTTGCATTGCATTTTTTTATAAAAAGTAAAGTTTAAGGTAATGAGAAAAATTTGCCTATATATAATTATATATAAATGTAACAGCTGTTATATATGATTATATATGGGCAAATTTTTCTCATTACCTCAAACTTTACTTTTTATTAAAAGAATGCAATGCGAAAATAATCTTTTTAATTATTTTTAGATTATTCTTTTTATTATTTTTCCTGTATATACGAACAGAGATTATACAAGAAAAGAAAACATGTATGGACATATTTGATATATAAATATATATATTTATATATGTTTTTATATGAAAAATTTTTTACCGGATTGATCAAAGTTACATAATTCCTCGCATACTTCACTCACGGACAATACTCACGGACAATAGAACTTCGACAGGATAGTATTCAGTGTTCTACGATCCCATTCGTCCGTAACTCTGCCTCCGTAGTTACATTCACCCGTGAGATACATCAAAGCATCGAACTGCACGTTCTCGTAATCATCCAGGAACATTTTTAATTGCAAAGCGCTGATCCTCAGATCGGTCTCGTTGAATTCGTATGGGATGTTCCAGCCGATCGGGCCAAACTTCCGTCTCTCTTGTACGATAGCATGAAAGAAACACAGCGAGTACAGAAGCTTCTTGAAGTACTCGCTTTGAATGCAACCCTCGAAAAACTCCAGATTACTGATTGGATCGCTTGCGTAGGATTTCAAAACGTTGGCCCTGAGTCCTTTAGGCGGTTCGTTCGTAATCTTGATGCCGTTCTGGAGAACCGTTATGGGAAAATGCTCCGCCGGGTAACTGGTCAACCATAGCCGGAAGTCAGGGTGAATCGTATCTGGTATCAGACCTTCGCATATCTTTTCCAAAGTTGGCATCCAGCTCTTGGCCAAGTGACAGTTTTGCAATACCACCCAGTTACCGTGCAACACACCGTCCTTTATCAATCCCTCCGCTATTGGTCCTTGACCTAAGATAATGACATGGTTAATTTCATGCGACAAATCTTCATACGGCAACTACTTACCTTGGCCGAGAGACAAATAGAATAGACGTTTGGCACCGTAGCCTTGCTCGTCAGCAAATGTCCACAAAGTTTGCGCCGGATCGGCGCCGGGAGTCAGGATGAATATCAGTGGAATACAACAATTAGAATCCGCGAAGGAAGACGCCAAATCAAAAGGTGGAGCTTCTATGTATTTCGTGCCTAGTTGTTCTACAACATCCATATGATTGGAGTAATAATTGATGTCCGTGCAATTTATTTAATTGATATATTTACTTTTACCTTCCACCAGCAACTGCACTGCTGGGATAATTTTATCAGGACGAATACATCGAAGAATTAACAATCGTTCGAATAAATTTAAACTGTTGTATGGCGCTGGGAAGCGTTCTTTCTGCGGTTCTCTCGAGTCGAATATCTTCTTCCACTCGCTAACAGCATTAGAGAACGATTCTCTGATGCCCTACGGAAGTGCATTTTATAATAAATATCGAATTTCTGATTAATTATACAAAAATTTACTTCGAATCCCTTGACATTATCCAGTTTGCACAGTTCGTCCCAATGCTTGACAAGCAACCATTCGGCAGGATTAGCGTATGGATTCTCTAAACCTATCCCACCAGTTAATAGAAATAACCACTGGCTCGCGGTTTTCAACGTGTCGCTTGTCTCGCGCAGATTAAAAACGAGAAGCAACGTGAACAATAGCTTATCCTTTTCAAACAAAGATCTGCAAATGTTTACGTAAAGGGAATATGTGAAATATTTGGTCAGATTCTTCAGACGTTGCTCGATATTATCAGTCGGCTCTGTGTGATCGATAGCCATGTTGAAGAGATTCACAAACCAGACCAATGAATATTGATACATTGGATCTATGTTAGCTAGAGATGCTGTAAAAAAATACTCCGGTTAAAAACTGTTAAAAACCTCCGGTTAGAGATGTATCAACAACTTTTCTTCACTATTATTAATCTATTATTTTTCTTCCACGATTGATCTACCTATCGTGAAGAATAGTATGGTCGAATAGGCTGCAATGGATTGATACTGCAATCTCGCGGCATCGATCGATTTTTCCGTAACTTCTGTGGCCGTTTGCTTTACTTGAATATCATCGCTCAAATTTTTGGATACCATTAAAATATCGATAGCTTCCTCGTCCTCCAAAATGTTACCTTTCGCCGCGGAAAGTACTTCTAAGATTTTATCTTCTGTCTCTTTCAACATCCTATCATAATATCAGATAATGTAAAAAATGATATAAGTGAAACGCGTAAAATCGAAACATATCAAAGAACATACTTTTTGTTCGCGGCACTTTGTACAATCAAAGCATTTTTTTCCGATTCCAAATCAGGTCTTTCCTTCGCGACCACAATACCGAGCAATTGATCTTCCAGGCCGCTCGGTGTTATCATAAAATTCAGCAGAGTTACTCTTACTGCTATTTCCGGCAGATAATGAGGATTCCTTAACTTTGTCGTGATGTAAAGCCTGTGTATTATATACATATACCAAAATGATTATTATTATTATTATATGTGCAAGAATATTTCGCCTCAAGTTTCCCGATCATATGTCTCCTTGTCTGTATGTGAAAAATTTTAAATACAATATTTTTTACGCATGTAATTAGAGCATACCTAAAATTAGTATTATATTCTACTACAGTGTCGCCCAATTTTATACATAATGCACCAGCATGCTTAAACGTCTGTTTGAGAAGTATCGGCTCGAGAATAGCGTCTAATTCCTCTTCTACATTTTCCAAGAGTACCGGTTGCCCAAATTGTATCGCATTTTCCAAGATCCTCACATAATCAAGTTGGCTCAATCGAATAATGCTTATATTGTTCTTCTTCTCCATATTTCTTATCCATTTATTAGCTTGGCCTTGTGGATCTATCATCAGCGGCCACCTTCTGGCATTTCTAAAAAAAAAAATTGATATTACAATATGACACATATTATTGGAATTACAATTGACTTACGTAACGATAATTCCGTTGTCGATGGAAAATACATCGGCGGGCAACCCGGCGATGTTCCACGATCTGATCAAAACCGGATCGCCGAGTACATCGCGCAGATGGAAATCGTGGCTGCAAATCATTTGCATATCCGAGCACAATTGCACCCACTCGCTTATCTGTTGCACACGAAACGGCATGGTGAACGGACCCAAATAAGCCACTACACCGGAAGCGATTAGCACGTCCCCCGTTAGTCGATAATATCTAATATAGAGAATTTAAAAAAATCAAATTTAATGTGAATGTTTGCAATAATCAAAAATAAAAAATCTTTAGACACAGATCTTACTTGTCGCCCAGTTCCGTGGCGGTTTGGGACCAACGTGCATATTCCCCGCCTAATCCCCCGATAAGATCCTCGGCCCGCTTCAATTTTGTCTCACAATCCGCCACCTGATCCGACATCGCTTGAAACTCCACTTTTCTCTTGCTTAGAGTTTCTTGAAGATCCAACAACTTTTTCTAATAGCAGATTTTTAAAAATTGAATTTTTTAAATATAAGATTGATTTATAAGTATACTTTTAATATTTCTTAAATTTTATTTATTTATCTGACATTGTAACTTTTGTGTTGGTATTTGTAATGCATACCTGTACTTGGCGCAATTGTTCTCTCTTCATGTTTAATTTTTGTATAGCATCGTGATAAGCAGCTTCAGCTCGCGCAAGGGCTTGTTTCTTAGGAGCCACGATTTTCGCGATTGTATCGTACTCAGACATTGCGATAACCCAACGGCATAATCCTTCGCAAGCCGTTGACACTTTCTTGATCTTCTCCGGATCAAAGTCCGGATTGGTTAGATATTCATTCCGTATCGTTTCTATCACCTTGTCCGGTATGTTATCCTTATCAAAATGAAGTAGTGAGTCTAAAAATTTAGTATCGCTGAGCATTCTCAAGGCGGCCTTCCAGTAATCATCAATATGCGCACCCTCCTTCGTCAGCACTTTCTCTGGCTTTATTTGCTGCAATAATTCACTTAAATTGCAACAATATATAAGCAATAGAATTAGCATCTGAGTAGTTATAATATGCCAGGTTTTTTTTTCAAATAACAATTAATATATGCTCTTTTTATTGCGCAATGCTTTGTACCTTGAGGACGCAAACGCTCTCCACAATAAGCTTCACACCATACGGCGGATGTTTCATTGCTTTCACTATCGCAATATCTGCCAATGTTAACGTGTCCAACGCTGCTTGGGCTCGATTCAAGATAGGCAAAGCTTCGGCCAAATCGGCATCGCATTCGGCTCTTATCACAGCTGCTTCGTTCGCGACAACCTATATGATAATAATATAGGAGCATAGTTTTATTGAATTTTTATTTCACGTTTAAAATCAATAACATATTATTGTGTTTTAATAATATGATATATTAATATTTTAATATCAAGAGTACGATCTCTTGATATATATTGTACATACGATCTTACCTCAGCCGCAGTTTCGTCGACTTTGACTACTTTCTCAAACTCTGCGACTTCCTGACTTTCTTTCTCAACGTCGGCCAGCATTCGCTGGATATCCTGCGTGGCCGCAATCAATTTTGGTTGCAATTGTTTCAATGTATTCTGCATCTCCGTCACTTGATGCTGCGCGCTATCTAATTGTCCTAATCCACCCTCGTACCGAGCCTTAGCAAACAGCACTTCTCTGTAACATCGTGAAAAGTTAAACAGGAAGATTCAAAGCCTAACGAAATCATACTTACCCACGCTTTTTGTCGAGTAAGTTCTGAAAAGTCTTGATCATTTCAAGATAGGACGTAGGCGTCACATAATTGCGTCTATTTAAACGAACTAAAAATTCGTCACTTAATTTTTGAGTGGATACGTGGAAGAATTGACACATGTCAATACCGACACTTCTTTCGTGATCAGTAAGCTCGACCGTAGACAAAAACTTTGTCGCTACAGCCAATAAGGCATCTTTGGGCCATGGCTTAAACGATGAAATTAACGATGTAATATTTAAAAAATTTTTTTAACAATAGTGATACAATCTAATAATTTTATTTTAATACCTGGAGCCAATCTATGGTGCAACAGTTAACTAAAGCCGGGAATTTCCTAATCCGATTTCGAAAAGCGTCGCCGATTGGAGACATAGTGACAACAATATGTAGCTGATCGCGACAGATTTGCACGAATAGATTAAAAAGCGCCGCAGGACTACCGTCCGTTTGCAACGCTCGTTCTCGTTGTCGATCAATTTGTTTCATCTTCTCGCATATTTCAGTCTTCTCATCAGCCGTGAATATATTGGGCACCTAAATAAAAATCGGAGTTGTTAAATTTATTCACATGTTAGCAAAACAATATAAATTAGCAAAGTGATAGATAAAAATAAATAATTTAACACGTTATTTATTTACTTCTCCTGAATTAAGCATATTGCTGATATCTTCCAAGAAGTTATCCTCTTTAATCTGCATGTCGCTGAAGAGAAAAGTCGAATGCAATTCGGTAGCGGTAGCTTTCCTTAGAATGGCTTTGATATCCTCGTGCCATTCATGCAGGCCGTATTGTTGCGTAAGTTCGACTTGGAACACGTCGTAGTCACAAATGTGCGACGCCAATCTGGTTAAAGACTGCCTTCCAGACCCGCCGACTCCGACGAGGAGAACGTGACTTCGCGGTTGTTTGATGATACGAGCTATCCTCGACAGATGCTCAATCGCGAACCTTTATATTTACAATTTAATTTAGCACAAAACTGGGCATTAATTCCAAATACTAATTACAAATATATTTATTAAATATGTAAGACAGATTTACCGGAACAATACCAGGTTCATAGGCTTCTTCGTCATCGAATTATACTCAGAAAGATACGTTTCCACAATCTCTCGTAATTGTTCTAGATCGCTAACTTCTTGATACAAGCGAATGTCTGCCTTGGCATCGGTAAAATCGCAATATATCAAATTTCGCAATTCATTTATGGTGATCTGTAGAGACTAGAGATATGCAAGAATGTGAGATATCAAAGCACAATTTTCTTTTTTGTTAGCTAATAAAACGATAAAACATTACTTTTTTAATGGGTTGTTCCTTTTCTGGAAGCAGGTCTTCAAAGAGTTCTTCCAATGAGACTTCCATACGTGTCTTTAGTGTTACGCTTATTTGTTGTATCAACCAATTGATGTCGATTTCATCGACGGAACGATCGCCAAATACACGAAGTATCTCGTGAACCCATAATCGCTTCATATTCGAGAGTGCAGGCATAGTTTCCGGAACCGATAAAAGCACTCCCTGCGTGATAATTGCAATAAGAATTTTTCTTGAAGATGTATAACAGAATGAATAACAAGACGTTATATAAGCACCTGGATAACTCTGGAGAAATCACGAAGATTAAACATGTAATGGCATTTTGCAGGTGTCGGTAGCAAATTGCGCAAGCTTTCTTTATAAATGTCTAACGTTGCTAAAACGATTTGATCAATACATGGATCAAATTCTTTGCTAAAACCCCTACAATACGCAAAGAAACATATGCATATATTTTATAGACTTTTGGATTCTCATAAAACAAAATATTTACTCGAGATAAATTTAAAACGTATTTTCTGAATATTCTTATTAAATATTTTTTAATTTATAGACCTCGTATCGAGGTGCCATAGAACAATCCTACTAAATATCGTGATCATAACGTCATCCTCGAATTCAGATATTGCCAGAACGAAGAAGTGTCGTTTGAATCGTGGCGTAACATCTTTGCTGGCGATTGGCGGAGCCATCGCGCACATTAATTGGATTTCGATCAATTTTATTAGCGTTCCTTCCTTTCTATCATACCTGCCAATAAGAAATTAATGAAACTTACGAAAATCTTACTGAAGTTAAATTTAATACACTATTTAGTATTTAAGGAATGTCTAAGTATGTTATATTTGTATCTACAAAATTATCTATCAAGATTAAAAAATCAGATATTAAGATCAATAACGACAAACAATTCAGGATACTTTACCATTGCCAGTGATCTAACCATTGCCGCAATAATTCTATAGGCGGTTGCGCCCCAAACGTTTCTTTCATCGGCATCGAAACATCATCGACGAAGACGATCCATCGTTTACCTATAGGAGGACCGTAAACGCCCTTACGCCGGCGATCTAATTTGCTCATAATAATATCTTGCGTTTGATTAGCGGTGGTCTGCGCGGAGAAATTGATCAGCAACGGCTTATTCACCGCGGCGTTGTTCTTCTTTAATAAGAAGTCGATTATGTACACCGACTTCCCGGTGCCTGTCGGACCTACAAAAAGCACCGGCTTCTTGTGTTGTACCAGCATCTGAAAGAGCGCCGTGTACCGTATCGTTTCTACGGTTGGCACGATTATTTGATTGACAGGGATGTCACGGGGAATCGGCGGCGCCGACATTAACTCATCCGACCATAATTTCCACTTTCCTTTGCCCTGATAAAAAGAAATAACACAGACTTGGCAGGATAAAATTTAGCGAAATGAAACATCTATTTAAGAGATAAAAATATTTCTATAGATGTTAGAATTAGATAAATAATTAGATAAATTTTAGATGTTAGAATTAGATAAATAATTAGATAAATAATTAGATAAATTTTCGCGTGTTTTTACCTCTTTAATAAATCTGTAATCAAATACCAAATTATGCCTCGGCATGATAAATATATAGGGTTTTAAAGACGGCGGAACCAATTCTTGTAATTGAAATATCTTCATTAGTGCAAGTGGAAATTCTTTCTCCAGAAGCCCATGAAATAAAATGCTAAATTGTTCCTTATATTTAGCTTCCAAAGTGCCTCCCATTGCCCAGATGCACGAAAAGAAAAATGAGCCCTACATAAATATTTAAAGTTAATTCATTATAACTTGTAACATTAATTATTAACTATTTGATCATCCAATTCCTACTTCTATCTGTGCTCGAAGATCAAGCTCGCTTATATTTTTTATTACTTCTTCATTATAATAGTCATCCATGAAACAATCCATGAGATAAGTAACGGATCGCAAAAGGTTTGAATCGGGCATCGGACATATTTCCTGGAAATTAATAAAGTGTGAACAGTATCTATCACGATACATAATTCTATTTATAATGAGAATAGATCTTCTACCTTTACATTGCACCGGCGTAATAGATGAAAAAGAGGTTTACAAAATCGAAGGAACAGTGATTCATACAAGAAGACTCGTAGCCATTCATCTATCACTTCTGGCAATTTTGCTATCCAAGAATTTAACAAGGGCTCCCATCCTAACGCCCCAGGTTCCATATAAATCATTCCTGTTTTGAACGATTTGTCAATCATCTAGTTCTAGATTTGGAGCTTATTTATTGTCATTAATTAAAGGACTCATTTACCGCAACGAGATACAGTTGCCGGTGAAGCAGCTTCCAAATCTAATGGCTCGAATATCAAGTTGGTCGTCGGCGCCAGCTGAATGATCTCTCCGCTCATCAGGCACAGCTTTTTGTTGTCGTCAAGAACAGTGTTCATACTCTCTATCCATATCGCGTCTATCGGACCATCGAAGACCAACCATTTCCGGTTGTCGTTTGTCGAAGTTGCAAAAGCTCGATAGCTAATAGCCAGAATACCATCGTTCCATTCGTGGGATGCTGGATCAAACTGCCCATACAACTGTCCCAGAGTTATCGACTTCGGATTGATCACTGTTATCTCCACTTTGCGCTCATTTATTAAATTCTGTTCGAAATCAACATTAAATTTAATCGATTTAACCGTTATATACTGATATAATTGCTTTTGTCATTTTTTAACGGAATTACTGGGGAAACAATTAAATTTCGGAACACTTACATTTTCTTCGCAAATTTCGAGTGCGTCGGCCAGCATTTTGTAAGCCATAGTCTTGCCGGCAAAGGGATACCCGACAATCATGAAACCATGCCTGACCAACATCATCTCGTATATTTGCTGGATTTTTTCCAGAAACACAGGGACACACTGGATGTTCGCAGCGGCGCATGCTTTATGTGCAGACGCGTTTAAGTGCACATAATTCGGCTCAGGAAGTTGCACGTTTGGAAAAAGATCCGAGATGATACCCTAAAATAACTTATTTTTTATGATTCTCCCTTTATTCACGCATAAATAAATGTATAAACGTACGTGAAACAGCGGTATATCTTGGCTAAGAAACTTGGGCAAATTCACGTCCTTGATACTACGCAGGATTAAGATATCCTCGTTCTCTTCCGGATATTTTAATTTCAAATTTCCTGCTGCTATTAAGACAGACTTCACCGCTCGCATACCGTAGTCATAATGATTTTGACTGGAAAGTTGCTCCGAGCATAATTTATAAGCCATAACTATCTTAATAGACAGAGGCCTTGCGTTGTAGAATCCATATGAGTACAGAATATTCTCCGCTATTAAAGCGTAATCCGGTACCTATCGAATATGAAAAAGATACAACATATTTATACGGAAAAATGTAGCAGGTTTTTTCAAGGCACGTTTTTGAACTTACCATCATAGCTACGGGCCGGAACAAAGCTTTCAAATTGTCTGGTAATTCCGTTCTACCAGCGTATCCCGGATTCATCGTAATGAATACTGCACAAGTACGATCCAGTTTCAATTCTGTTTCTTCGAATATCAGAATCTTCTTTCCTGCCTGTATAGCTCGTTGAATAGTTAGTATCTGCTGCGCCACTACCGACAGGACTTCTAGATCAATGCGGTTGAACTCGTCGAAACAAGACCATGCACCCGTGCTGGCTAATCCCTGTGAAATATAATATTATTTGATATAAATTCATAACAAGAAAATTTATTTGTTACATAAATGAAATGCTATCTTCTGTACTCAAACAAGAAAAAATATCTTTTAAACTTTAGTCTAACATACAAATGCATTTGTGTATCTGTATTGTCAGATTAAATATTTCCAACACGTACTTTGAAAAATTTGCCCAGGGCGATATAATCTAATCCCTCCGAGCAATTGAATACGACGCATTGCTTGGCGACTGCTTTTGCCAAGTCTTTGGTAGTTTCGGTCTTTCCTGTCCCAGCAGGCCCTTCCGGAGCGCCGCCGAGATGCTGGCTCAGAGCACCGAACAAGGTACGATAGCATCGATCGGTGAGCGGTGTTATCACTAATCGCGACGTATTGCCTAGATACTCGTATGCATAGCCCAGCTTAGAATTAATCATCATCGTGTACAAGTCCTCGTCCTACAGAGCAGAGAAGCATAAATTTTGTCATTGACGATACTGAATATGTATGATAACAAATGTAAATTATAACAAGCTAAAAAGAAAGACACATATTGTATATCTGAATCTACTCACTATCCAATAGTATCTTAGTTGGCAAAGCCACTTAAAGTCCATGATTTGATTTACACCTTGCTCGCATAGCTGCACCAACACATCACGACTATGAACATCCAGCGTTACTAAAGCTTCTGTAAATAAAAAAAAAAAAAAAAGAAAAAGGGAATAATTTCCGGATCGACGTAACTGAATACATCGCCAAACAAAATACCGACCCAAAGTCGTTCGATTCTGCGTTGATAATTTACCGCGGACGAGCTTGACGATTTCATTAAGTTCGTACGTGCATGTTTCAACGTAGTCTCTTAAACTTTCGGAGCCCTTCGGAAGCTTATCAGTAACATCTGTCGTCCAGTATAATTTGCTGACGCAGAGGACAGTCTGTCCCGGCCATTCCAAGGCCCATTGACTTCTAGCTTTAGTCGGGAAGGCATTTTTGGCTCGTATCACCTAAAGGAAGATTGAATCAATGTAGGTATTTAATAATTCAATACTTCATCTATTTCGAGATCGTTATCGGTCAATTGACCTGAGCCTTCACGCTTTTTTTCATATCAGTTTCAAGCTCAAGGAGCCACTTTTCCACTTGTCCTCGCGCAGCAGTCGTATCGATTATGTCCTCAAGAATAATCTCCTCCCCTTCGGATGACAGCATAGCTGTAGCTTCCATAGCATCGGTAAAATTCAATTTTGCGATGCCCTCGAAGCACTTTTTCAAATGTGGCTGCACTCTACGATAGTAATTGAAATGCAGAGTTGCGAGCAATCGAATACATACGACAAAAATCAGCGTGATAAAACGTACCGCGTAGGATCCTTTGTCTCAGACAAGATTTCTAGAAGTTCATCATTAGAGAGGAAGAAAAATCGCGGAAAGAAGAGCCTCTTCTTCTCTAGATAAGCGGCAAGGCCTTTTTGCACCAATTCAAGCAAATGAGTACATTTTTTCAAGCGATCCAACATCTTGTCGATATCGACGACAATCATGACTGCTGGATTACCCGCTACGATTGTCATAAGTTCTCTCCAGATCTATCTTACACATATAATTTAAATTTTAAATTGTTTGAAATTTGTATATTGTATAAGTGATAATGCGGCGATTTAATTTACTTTGCGAATAATTACGAACTTTATCTACGGCGGTAAATCGTCGACTCTCCTCTGGCATCTGTTGCTGTATATCAGGCGATGAGAAGATCGGTTCAAGATACATCCATGTTGCTTGAACTTTGAGCCAATAATCCATAATATCTTGTAGTAAAAGCAATTTGGCTTCCCATTCTCTGATAGCATAGAAAATAGTGACCATGAATTTTATTTGGCAATGAAAGTAGCGAAACCGATAAAAGAAATTAAAAAATCTTTTCTCTTTCTAAAGAGTTAAAGCTTCGTAAACCTACAGGGTTTCTTTCTCAAACGGCTTTATGTAAAGAGAATTCTTCATGGTCTGGGCTTTTGTTAGATGATCGTCAAGCAATAGCTGTATCTCTTCCACACTGGCAATAACATATGTGCCGGTGTCGCGATAAAGAGTGACAGTAAACGCAATATCCGCCCAATCGGAATACATTTTGAATAAAGCCCTCTCTAAATTACCCTCTTTAGTAGCCGCCTCGGATATCGCGTCAAATTTCGCGACATAGTCACCTAGACCGTAGTCGAGAATCTGTGGACGTAAATTCGTAAATGCGATTACGATCTGTAGCCAATGACAAACTGGATAGGTTTGCATTTACCTTGGCCAACGTCATGTATTGATCGACTTTTATCGGAAACCCAACAATTTCCGAAACCTGCTCCCAATGACGGCTTTTCAGGGAAGGATTTCCGAGAGTCAGTATCACCGGCATGTGCTCTTTAAATTCTTCGATTTTTATTCTCACGATTTCTGCCAGCTTCCTCACTGTAGGTTCTTGAAAAGCCTTTTCCAACTTGTATACCGTACGATATGCAACGCCCGTTTCGTTCTCAATCACTTCGGGATCGTATGAGCCTATCATAGCTTCTGTCCAATTCTCGTAGTTAGTTAAGAATTCGCAGGCGATGTCATAGAATTTTTTATAGGGTGCCAATTTATCGGCTATCTAACCATCAATAAAAATAATATTATTTATTTCGTATAGAAAAATATAGAAATATGCAAGATAGAAAATGGATATATAAAACACCGAATTTTTTATGTTCTTAAGAATATAAAAATTTTGAGCATGTTATAATTTCCATAATTTGTTTATATCACTAAATTACAAAAAAAATTTAAATATACAGATAAATGTGAATTAATATAAAATTAAACTATTTTATATTACCTTCTTTCTTAAGGGATACTGTGACGTTTCCCAGCCGAATAATTTTTCCTCGTCGTTGATTTCTGCTATTGTATCCATAGCAGCAATCAATTTTTTATCGAGACTCGTAGCTTTTTTTTTGTATCGTTGTATCTCCTCGATATTGCCCCAATATTGCAACTCTTTGCAGTATTTCTCATAAATCTGAAGATCATGTTCAAATTTTTCGATTCTGGCTTTGAGTGTTGCCTGATATTCGCCCGTTTTACTTGCAATTATCTCTCGGTGCTTTTCGAAAATTTCGGGCATTGTGTGGTACCTGAATATGCGAGAATTTTTTAATAGAATTATTTACATTATTTAAAATTTCTGAGTACATTATTTTTAAACAATTCCTTCATATGTAATTATGGTAACTAGTACGATTTAGATTTACTTTTACGTTGAAGTACAAAATAAATTTTACTGCGAATTAAATTAATATAATTAAAACGCGCTCACCAATGAAAAGCAAAATTATTGCTCTTCAACTCGACTGGCGTTAAATGGTGATAATCTGATAAAAAAATTATATATTTCATTACTTCTCTCAACCGAGTCTCTAGCTCAAAAACAGTCTCTGTTTCAGATTTATGTATGAAAGTCTGCAGTTTCATAAGTTCTGATGTGTTGGGCGGTATACTTAATGCTTGGTCTGCGATGTTTTGATAAATCTCTCCTATACTGATAATTAAAGATTTTTATTCAATGATAAAAGTATTATTAGATTTTTTAATCGCAAAGTTAAATTCAAATATAAAAATCGGCGAGAAACGTACGCTCGAACTTTTTGTTGATAATCAGCGATCATTTTTGAAATTAATTCGCCTTTGAGGTGAGCAGCCGTAGAAGCGAGATGTTCTATAATATGATGTCTGCGAACTTCAAAGAGATCGGTAAAAGACGTCCAATTAAATTCCAGCGGAATATTCTTGCTCAAACGATCGTAATAATCAACGAGTTCGCAATATTTCTGATACGGATTAGGCGGTTGAGCCTTCACAAAGTTCCGAACGTAATTGATGTCATTGTCGTTTATCAAACTCATATATTTATCAAACTCATGCAGTTGCATTTCTGGACCAGTCTTATATTGTTCAATTAAATTTGATATGACGTTTGCGTGTTGCTCAAGAAGATCTGAAGAAATCATTGGCTACGAAAACATATAGGAAAAAATTTAATAATTATAGTATTGTAATATAATTTTATTAATAATTTTATTAAAACATTTCACGATATTTTCTGAACAATTTAATATTACATGACGTATATACCTTGAGCAACTCAGGGGAACTACTATCCGGATAAATCCATCCAAGTTTTACCTCCGTTCGTGGTAACGTTGTTACAGCATCGTAAAGAGAATTCAGCAACATTGAAAGTCCGTTCGCAAATGCTTTAAATGTGGGATCAAAAACAACAGATGTGTTCCGTACCACAACATCTATATTGAAGCCACAATTTGTGTGCTGCTCAAAATAATTATATTTAAATTTAATTTACCGAAATATACATTAAAAACAAATTTTTAATCAAACATTAAAGTCTGTAAAATATATACTTACACCGACGTCCATGAGATAATCAATGTAGTCTTCCATCGAACGCAAGCACAAGTCTCGCAACTGATCTTCCATGACGTAGGCAAGACAATTGAAGAATCTATTATATTGCAAATTGTCCACCGGTGGCAAATTTCCTTTCTTCGAAGCCTGAATGTGAAAATTTCAACAATTATAGACGCAAGTTAACATCGATACTTGCCTGTACTTTCTATTGCTTAAATAATAAAGCGAATTTCTTACTGCGAATAAAATATTACAGATCTTTGGTAGCCACCGTTTGAGAAGATCATCGCTCGTGTCCCTGAGGATTCTTAAGAATTTATAATCGAATTTCGAAAGATCATACGATTGTCCGTACAACGCCAGCTCCAGTTTGTCTATTTGTTTGGCCTCTCTACGAGTTACGAAATTACACTGGAGCTAATGTATATATTAAGAATCATTTCACATATAACGATATTCTGATACTATGTGCCATTTTAATTTACTAACCCGTATTCGCGATACCAGTAATCTAAAGTTTTGCGTATGCACGGGTGATACAGGATGATCGATCTCTTCTCCAATTTCGCTTTAATTTTTTTGTATTTAACACTGTAATCCGGCGACAACAATTCAGCGATTCCTCGGGAGAGCAACGGCTGTAATGTGCACAATCGAGTGTGAAAAGCGACCGTAGGATTAAGTATCGGCAAAAGGGCATGTTGTCGAATAACGCCGACCCATCAGGCGCTCAAAAAATTCGCGCATGAAATAATATTTCGTTCCATACATGTTACGTGTCATTGTGGACGACGTACTTACCGGAGCGCAGAGCGCCTCCTCGAAGGGTTCCTGCAACACAAAGTCGACGATCGATTTTTTCATGCTTGTAACATAGTCAGTTTTTAATTCTCGAATCAATCGGTCGAAGCACTCGTCATGTCTCTTCTGCCATTCAGCGGACACCATGCTCGTGATCTTCTTTAACGTGTCAGAATCTAAGGTGCCTGCATGAGCGTCGTCAACCTCATGAAGAATGTAGTAGTAATACCTCAAGAGATTCTTGTCTTCCTCCGTGAGCCAAATGTCGGCGATATCGTCGACGTCGCTCGGAGTTGCTGCTGTTTGTCCGTAAACGCTATCGTCGTCTAAAACCGTCCGCTCTTTTGCATAGTCGCTGCAAATTTCCATTTTATCCTCGTGCCAGCTTTCGTCGTATTTCACCGGCCCTTTGATCTTCCTAATCAGATGCATTCGAAATTCGGCTCTCCGTCGACGTAGCGACATATAATAATCATCCTTGTGAAACACCATTTCTTTTTCCTTTTTTTTTGGCGCTGTAGTGTCCCTTTAAATTTATTTAATAGTTTTTTAAACAAAATTTGACATACATAATTTACATGGAATAAAACATACGCAAATATGTATAATATTAGATATATATTTTGCAACAAGCAAACGATACTTTACGAATTGTTAATAATTTACCTGGGCAAAGTTTCGCATGTTTGTGGTAAATCGAAACTCCTCAGTTCATCTTTAACATATTTTTTCAAGCGATCATACGCCTTCCGATGCACGTGATAACTTTTGAAAAGCTTGCTATTTGGGCAATATGTATCGGAAGTGGATTTCATCCAATCGTAATGCTTTTTACGAGATTTCCTGACGGGTGGTCCTTCACCTCGCTTTGTTAATCCTGTGCACGGTTCCGACTGACAAATGTCAATTCCTTTGTCGCTTTCATCTTGTTCCATGGCTTCTTCTTTTCTCTGAGTTTTATCTTTCTCTTGTATACAACGCGAACTCTCCATCGTGTAACCAAGTCATTACAGTTTTCTTTTTATCAGAATTATTACGCTAATGTAAATTAAACAACATTAAGCGTGTGTGTAATTTAGAAAATTATAAAATTAACAGATAGTTACTCTCAACCTCTCTCCTTCAACTTACCGTTACAACTTACCGTTTCTAATAGATTTCGTCCTGCTTGGTAAGGGGTTTGCGTTACCATAGCAGTCGCAATAACATGGAGACACGTTATGTCAATCGTAACATAACTCTGTTTGATATCTTCACTGAATTATTAACATATATGGGTTACTTTGACCAACTCCGATTAACTTTAATCGACGAAAATAAAAAGTTAAAAGATTTGTTATATTAAAAGCAGCTTTTATTCACGAAGTGGTAAATCACGAAGAGATAGGTTAAAAAATATAAAAAAGAACGACATATACATTATACAGTTAAAAGTTGCTGTTGACGAAATTGCTGATCGAGTTAATCGTCGATTAAAATTAATCGGAGTTGGTCGAAGTGACCCTAAATAATGCAATACGTATTGATAACGGAATAATTGGAAACGAGCATTATTTGTGCAAAAACAAAAGTATAACGTCTATTCTGAGAAATATATAATAAAGAAATGAGGATTGAGGGATATATATATATATATAAAGAATGACAGATTGCTGTTCTTTTTGACGTAAATATTTATTGTGTATTTATATACGTGACATCGTTTTCAGAATAATACTTTCATAAGTGCGGTGAGTCTGTCGATGGTACGTGTTTGGTAGTTTGATATCTATCAATATGGCTACTAGCTTGCGATTTCACGGTACCGAAGTTGTGAGGATAACGATGCAATCATGGATGCAATAGGTATAATACATTTTCTTTATATATTGAGTGTTCCGGTAACGTAAAATATAAAGTTCATCGCGATATTAAATTTTATATATCTGTATTTATATAACGCATATATATATGTACATATATCACGACAATTCACACACATTTGATTGTCACTCGTCTCTGATATACATAATACACTGTTGATCCCTCTATACATCTAAATAGGCAACGTGAAGTATTTCTTAGCGTAGTCTCTCTCTTTATTCCAGGAATATGCAAATGAAAATTCAGTCCAGCAAATTATATCGGGGACAATCTGCTAAGTGTTACATGTATAATGTATGTGTGTTATATGTGTACGTGTGTGCAAGAAAATTAACATATTGGACCCCCGCAACCTCCTAGCATGCCCTTTGCACACTATATAATATGGTCGGAATTAAAATATGCACATATAGACGAACGATTAAGAGCGAAAGGCGACGCTTTAAAGGGGGAAAAGCACCCGCTCTTGTTAGCTTTTGCCGGTGAAAATACGTGGCGGTACATGCTCCGCAACGGCGATTCGTGGCCAAAACGAGGACCGCGTGGATATATTGATTTTCTTTCCGACACCTTTCCAATGTTCCGCCGATATGTTTCAACGTCGAAATATATAGTCATTCCCGTTTAAGTACGCGGTTAGTGACACGTTACACAGGGATAAACCGCAAACGATTTATATCGATCCTTTCTTTTGACATATCACAGAGTATATTTTAGACTATCCACAGAATACTCCAAAATAAAGGGCAAATGTCGAGGACGCTTGCCTCGACATTTTGTCGAATCAGTTGTTTGTGATACCAGATTTTCCACCAGAATAAGCACAGACAGATTTGAATAATATTTATTGAGAGAAATTCAATTTTGAACTCTGTTCCGAGTGAAACTATACTGTCACAATGTGTATCGTGTTTTCTCCGAGAATACCCTGTGTAACGATGTAATTGTACAATTATATCTAACGGCTTGTAATGTTGATTGACACAGGTACATTCAATGTGAATACGGATAACACACAGCGCTTTGAGAACGTAGTCGATTAATTATTGAAATTTATCTTCGCAACCAATTAATTTCTCTATTACAACGCGATCCGAGCACAAGTAATCTTTTCCGTATAGTCTTAACGAGGTTTTAAAGATTCGGGAAGAAATAAATATGATAATACTACTCACACATCTACATTTCCTGATAATGATATACATGTGTTGACAGTTCCATACCAACGGTATTGATCCAATTCTCCTGTGCCTAACAAGCAATAGCGTTACGGTTATCTATAACGGAACCCTCTTTGATCATTTTCAAGCCAAAACTAATATTGACGACATCACGGAACACAGTACTTGACTAATTCTCTTGTTTGACATTCTATGACACATAAATACACGTAAAGTGTACAGTTTTATACAAATTTTCTAATTATATTCACATGCATTATTGCTATGCTTAATAATGCTTTCAAACTTGAACAGATGTTAACCAGTTAAATATCTCTGAATTAATTGAATTTATTTCGTGTGTCGTATCCCTTTCAGATATTCAACAAATTGTAAACCGGTAAGTTAAAATATGTCACAGAATATAATCTTTGTCAGGATATAATATAATCTTTTTACAATTTATTATTTATTCCGTAAACCTCGACAATGCAATATATATTACATATGTCATCACATCTCTCTCTAACTTTTTTACATTTTGTCATTTATAAATTCCAATGTTTCATCTTTCAACTTTTGTATAATATAAAATTAGCTCATACACACATCATCACTTTGCTAACTTTGCAGAGAAAAATGTAAAAACATTAAAATAGAAACATTATATGTTTTGTATATAAAAATGCCTTTTTTATACGTTAGAATCGTTAGATCAAAGCAAGTTTAATATTGCGTAGAATGCGAGGAACTATTTGTCACGCGGCATTATTGCCAAAGTGCTTATTTGAAAAAACAGAATCGGAAGGCATAATGACATTTATCAAAATGACATTTATCTCAAAGTTGAACAAAATAAGAAACTAACTATTGCCGTATTTTTTTATCAAATTGCTCTACAAGGCGACGCAGTTTGCTCGGAAATAAAAAAGTACACGAGCCACTTCCAATTACACCTATAGTTATCTCTTCCATTGAACACTATATGTAGCTTCCTTCACGCCCGGCTGCACAGCAGCCACAGCAAATTAAACTCTCGTCTCTTTTTTACGAGATATCAGGAAGATTAATCAGAGCGTATGTCGACAACGACGATTCGTGTGCCATACGGTACTCTTTATTGTTTACACGCGATTAATACCTTCCCTAACGACGTGTTCTACTCCAGTCAGACCGAGAGTTAGAAAGCCGCGCCGATTTTTCAGATAGGATATGCGTTGTCTTCAGTTGGCCCGCACGATAGACACGACTCAAGATACGACTTAACAATGGAAAGAACTTAATTCTATTTTGTTTGTTTGTTTGCTTGTGGCAAGCTCGCACGACGGAACGGAAAATCCGGGGAGTCATCGAACGGTTAAGGTCTTGTGAAGCGATACCGATATGGAGTCCACGCGAACAGTTCTAAGGGAAAAGAATACATATCCATTGTGTATTCATCGTTCACTTGCCACATCTAAATAATCTTAGCATGCAAGTGGTGCACCAGCGCGAAGAACGTCCACTATCTTGTCGTTTTCGCGCCGCTTGGGATGCAAAATTAGCATGCACTTTGAAAACGCCCAACTCGCTTGCGTTTGAAAATTAAGTATTTCTCCTCCTCTTTTAACTGATAATTAACTTCTACCGCTCTCTACCCTCAGTCTGCAGTCTGTTTCGATGCAAGCTGCCGTTTTTAGTTGCACTTATTATTCAATGATGAAACATGCCGAATTGCTACGGATCTGCTGACTGATTTGTAAAAATGTCCAGGTGAAGAAGTTTAAATACGGTATTATCTAATGAATTTGCACGTGATAATCGAAAGATCTTGCGAGATAAGTGCGTGTCGCGACAAGACATATTTGAAAGAACGTCTGATGATGAGCTGTAAATATTTTACATGCTGTAAATATTTACATCGAAGAACCGAAACGAATAATCGAATGATTAATACCGAACGATTCGACGGCAAACGGCCATTGGTTTCGTACTAGAAATAATAGCCCAATGTGGAAGAACATCGTTCTTCGCTGATTAGCGAAGTGATTAAAACGAGCGTTTTCATTTTCACAGAGGCCGGCTCGATACTCGAATTGATCGGTATGGTCGACTCGTTCTTCATCTACCTGTAGATGATATATGGAAGGATGTCTGCAGCCTGATCGATGGTGATGCGATATGACGATGAGAGCGTTATGTAAAACTACTTGTTTGTAAAGGAGGCTGGCAATAGCGTGGCGACGGTCACTACATGAATCGCTCTACGATTTACCATGGTTAGTGAAGCACGGGCAAAGCGCATTCAGAATACGATTGCAGAATCCACGCGCTCGATTGTTCCAGCCAGCGATGGTATCGCCACCCTTCAATCTACTACCTGCACACACACACGAATAGCCAGCGTGTTATAAATATCAATCTCGAAAGATAATTATAATTGCGCGACGTTCTACTTTGCAAGTAGCTCTACGGGGTGTCCCACCCGACTTGATCATCTGAAATATATCTCCGTTGCTATTGATGGCACTATTGATGGCAAAATGTGTAAGAAAAAAAAAATACGAAAGAAATAAGTTAATAACTTAACAAAAAAAGTTAAATGATTAGCTTATAAATATCGATCTTGCTTACTAATTGTAAGTAATCTTGATTTTCTATGTAATTATTTTTGTACGTTATTTTCCCGTATCGTCCACGGAGGTATTACACGAACATATTTCTACTCGCCGATTTAAATCTGCGTCTATTGAATAAATTATGCTTACTTAATTATTATCTATTTACCTATATATTCACCGATATCTATAAATTTTTTTAATTATCTCTAGCAATCTAGCGATCTAGTAGTCTACATTTATTGAACTATCTGCCTTTTCTTGCTTACTTTTTACCTACTTTTTCTTCCTCTATCTCTTTAGAATATAAAATATTTACCATTTTATTTATATCCGCCTTCTTTCCCTTTGTTATAGCCGACACGAGTCAATTGAGAATGTTTCAATCCCGTAAATTAGAATGTTTGAATCGTAAAAATCTGAACGTAAGAGATCGATTTGTACTTACCTTCGCCTGTGCCAGTTCCCTGAAACACAAAATGGAAATATTGCATTAATCTTTACTATATATAATACCTAATTATTTCAATTAGTGTTGAATAATAAATCGCGATCGCGAAGTCATTTACCTCCGACTCAATCTTTCTTTTCGAAGCCTCCGTAGCGGCGGTCTCTATCACTTCGCTGATAAATTTCGTGGTTTCCCTCATGAGCTCCTCGTCCTCCTTGAAGGCCTCCTTCCTCTGTTCCAACGTTCCTGTCATCAAGTTCTTCTCGTGTTCGTTCATATTCATAGTGGAATAGAACGATATGGACGTCTGATTGGTCATAATATCGACGGTAATTTCCGTGTCCTGATCCTTCGCATTTAAAATTATTCTCGGTCAAACGAAAGAACCTTATGCGAATTAGGTGCAGAATTTTCTTAATTTACATGTATCAGAAATATTTAGTTACTTTAGAAAATTAACAACGTATAAAAGAATATATAGTATAATAACTAAAATCATTTAAAAAAGATAAAAATCGATGTTGAACGATACGGATAGTCAGTAATTTTAGATTTAATCATCTCTTCCTCTCTCCTTCTCTCTCTTTCTCTTTTTCTCTCTGTGATCATTGGCTTGATATTAATTCACTAACAAGATCGTCGCGCTCGACCCCTCATGTTTTTCCAGCCATTCGCATTCGCGCATATACCGGTCAATGATCGACGGCGAAAATAGGGGGTTGAAACTGATATAATTTCGGTACTTTCAAACTTTGATATTACAGACACGTGGCAATGATCGAATATAAATCAAATTTATTTCTCAACAAAGGTTTTCTTTATCGTTAATATTTTTTATTGATATCTTTAAATTATTAATTTATTTATTTGTTATACGAATATATAAATAAACGCTGTAACTGCGAGTGATAAATTACAATGGCTACAGATAAAACTTCGATAATTCTACAGCTTATGTTGCAAAAAAATTGATAAAGAGTTATAATTTTGTAAAATTACTCTAACTAAAGTACATTTAATGTACTTTATAAAATATGTACTTAAATAAAATTTATAGAATACATTGTGCTATATATATGTATCTGGATATTAGAGATAATAATGCTAAATAGCTTTCTACGTTAAAAAGGAGCGTAATACGTTCTATCTACGTGCGTTTGAATTCCTTATGCGTTTATTCAATTTATTATCCACATTTAATTCAAATTTTGCGATCGTACATCGGTAGAACTCACCGAAGTTACACCGGTTTCGATTCCAGCATCCAATCGGCGTTCGAAACGGCCGCCGAGGCGAACGGTATCATTGTTGAATTTCCAATTAGCGCAATAATATGTATGACGGAGACACCGACGTTAAATAATAAATACGACGGCGGATGACGGATGTGCCACAGGTGGTGTGTGTTGTTTCACCGCGCACGCACACCGACACCGTACGCAGCGTACACTGGTCTCTACGTACACGCGCGGGTATCCCGGGGATGCCGATGACGTGGTCGCTGGTCGCCCAAGGCCGGGCCCAAGGCGGATCGGCCAGTCGAGGTCGGCCGCGTTTATTTAATCGCTGATAAAGGCCTGAATCTGGTGAAACCGAGCTATCCCGAGCCGAGTAGCCGGTTGCTCCGACAGAATCCTCCGGAACCAGGAGACTCGTCGACGCCTAACGGACATGGACTTGGCTCCCTTGAAGGGGTGGAAATATGGGGATGATATATTCCTCAGTATTCGCGACGCCGAACAGGGTGTAGAAAAGCGATTAGAAGCGGGTAAACCCTCATCTTCCCTTTCGTCGCGTCTTCGACGGGCTCTGCGCTCCGTCAGGTAATGATCGACGCGGACCAGACGAAGCTCTCTTACCCGACTGGATATCACCCCACGGCCGGACCCTGTAACGGAGCATGCGTCGGGGACCAGGCTCACCAGGCAGCTATTAGGTTTTCATATCTTCGCTTCTATGCCTCTCTTATCTACGCGAATGTGTACACATGCGCGTACACTGCGCATACGCCTGCACACGGCATTTAATGCCCTTACCTCGCAGATACGCTAAGCCCGTCAATCACGTCTGGAGCAAGGTGGTATTTGACTTTATTATAGGTGTATCAATCGTCGCGCAAACACACCACGCTAATTATCATTCGCAAAATCTTGAAGAACGGAAGCAACTTATATATTTATTTCGCAACGCTGGAATTATTCGCAATCCTCAGATTTCTTTCCGTTTTTCTTTATGGAAATTATAATATGTAAATACGTATACCTGCATACAAAAAGATTTATTGTAACTTCTGCATTAAATTGCTGTTGATGAAGAATTTTAAAGAACAACTCAGTCCTCGCTAATTTTTATTTCGCGTGATATGCCACTCATGTCACGTCATAAAATAATACAAAGCTTTTGATGCGATTACTTAATATGTTTGAAAATTTTGTTCTTTTGAATTGGCGAAATGCCCGTGTTTAGAATTACACGCCGTCTAATAAGGTATATAGAAATGTGTATATGAGATAGGTACTTGTTGATTCTGCTGAAATACTTAATGACGGAGGCAAAGGAGTTAACATTAGGGTCAACTTGTAGGCGCGGGGTTGAAGTACTGGTGGGGAGGGGGATTTTAGGTCGTCGCGTCGTGGAAATATAATGATGATACCTATCGCTCCATGCTTACATAATTTTGAAATAATAAATTTACAGTATTGATTAAATATACTAAGGTGCTTGAGACGATGTCGCATTAATTTCGTAATTATGAAGAAAAGCATTTACTCTCTTTCTGTCTTTTTAAGTACGTAATATAATGACACAAGGATAAAGAGAAGGAGCCTTTTTCATTATCACTTGTGTATATATTTTCTTTTAAATATTACGATATAAAGAATTTTTGTGTTTAACAAAATTTACACTACAGAAATATTGCACGTGTAGCGTATATAAAGTCTGTGTAACATTAAGTCTGTACAATTCGCCTTACAATGCGAGCTGTGAAAATATTTTTCACGCATTCCGCTCGGTTACATCATTAGGAACGCAGTAAGTATGCCAGCGTATGCCTCATAATTGGTGTCAACTGGTCGCAATTAATGACACGCACGTAGCCGAGTGTCAGTTCCTCGTAAGATAAGCAATCGCGTCGCCGCGCCGACGCGACGCACGAATGCAGAATAAATTTTTCTTTCTCCTCCCTCGAATCACACACTTTCAGATCTCTGCAGCTCTGATTCGATTTCTCGCTCTCCTCTAACAAAAGACCTTTCCTACTGTAATTCGAGAGAGAAGAAGAGCACGCGTTCCAATGCGCTTCAATTACGCTTTAGTGGAAAGACGGCTCGGAAAGACATTCGCTATATATAGCACAGAGGCGGTTAATAACAATAAAGGATCGATATGATCGCACGGTGAATAATTTTTTCCCCGAAGAACCTCACCGTTCGATTATAGCTAACACTGCATTTTTCTTCTTTTGCCGTTAAACGACATTTGTGTACGTGAACAGCGCGTACGACATGCATATGTCACACGTGTTGCTCACCTGCCTCGTTCAAAGCGAGTCTCTGCGACAAGCGATTACAGTGCATAAATGTCTACAAAAGACGAGACCAACTTTTTTTCCCAGTTTTAATCTCACAGCATCGCTAATTATTTTTACTGCAAAATCGTTGCTACAATTTCATGTTATTGTAGAGTAGATCATAAATTTAGAAGAGACGAATAGTAACTGCAAAACGCGATTGCAAATTAAATTCTGTCTTAGATTTTGATACGCGCATGTTGCAATTAATATTTAATATAAAAGGAAATGCATTCCATCACCAGAATCTCCGATATACACTTATTATAGTAACAGATCCTTCGAATCGTCATATCGATCTGAAAAGAAGAAGAAGAAAAACGAGTTCAAAAATTTATTCGGATCTCTTTCAAGTCACAGAAAAAGATGTATGATTCACGGTTATTAACACGGTTATAATAAATAATTTTCTGTCATTTAATATTTGAAAAAATTAGATTAGATACCAAATTATATATAGAAATTTTACAGCAAGCAATTCTGCACTGGAAAGGGAGGAGAGGTTGTTGAGTAATTGATGATCACGTTAATGGGAGTCAATCAAATTAAGTGTCGTCCCTTCATTAGTTTAATATTAAATATAGCTATAAAAAGAGAAATTGTGCGAATTAATCGATTATCGTCGATGAGTTTTCAGACATTATAAATTATGATAAATCGTTTTTTTGTTTTTTTTTATGATTATTCAGGCGTCGATTTATTTCTTCAACAACGCTCAGCTGAGGATCGCGTTCACAGATCGTGTTTACACTACGATCCGTATCATCCCTATATATCCGTATTTCGCTCCCGACAACGAGGGAGCCGTGTCTTAAGTCGTCATCGCAGCGTCTCCCGGCAACCCCCCCGGCATATCGATACGCGAATTCGCAATACGCGCGCGCGGCCGTCGGCGCGATCGTTGGTGCATGCGTGCGCTCCGGAGTCCGGAAGCCGTCTTCCTAGAGTCTCGGCACTCTCGGCAGTGTGCCACGCCGCGCCCCGCGGTCGGTCGGCCAGTCAGCCATCCGCCACCATCTGTAGACTGTAGTCCGCACAGCTGCCGGGAAGACGCCACGATTGGCGATGTCAGTGATGTCACTCGTGTGGACGTCGATTTAAAGATGGCCGCGTCGCGGCCGCCCGATCACAGTGTCGCTGTCGCGTCGATTTGAAGCGCGTGACGAGTTCTTCGGTCGGGGATCGCAGAGCCCCAGCCCCCAGCCCCCAGCCCGACGAGGCCGGAGAGCGGAGAGGCCCGGACGTCGACGTCGACGACGCGGGCATCCTCGGATACGGCCGATACGGGTTTCGATAAAGCCGCGAGAACGGGAACGGCGGGTCGCGCCGCCGGACGATGATCTAACGTCTCGCGTGTGAGTGTGCGAATCGTGCAATACCATGAATTGTCATCAGATACTGAGCGGCGCCTGCAATGCGGGCGATCGCTGCTACGCGGTCGGCTCCGTCGAGGGAATATCCTTCACCGTAAGTGCCGTAATGTCCCTCCTACGGCGCGTCCTTGGCGATCGGCCAGCCTCGCGGCTCGCGCTCGCGGCCGATATCGTACGCGATCACAAAAGTCGATACGCACTCTCGCATTTATGGTAGTCAGCTGATCGAGTGACACTTTGATCAGGCATGCGAACGTGGGACGTTCACGTTCCATGAATTCACGGTTTTTTTCCACAAAACGACGAAAACATACTTTTTATCGTTCTACACGTTGTGTATGATTAATGATAATATTTTTTATGCACCGTGGTTTAAAATTAAAATCTTTCGTGCTAGTGTTTCGCAATTAGCGCTGTCAAGTCGTTAAAAAACTTGACTTTTATGAAATAAAAGCATATAAGTGATAGTATGTCATATCGAAAGATAAAATCAAGATAAGATAAGATGATGAGTAAAACTATTTGAGAACATAGAGTTGAAACGTATGTAATAGATTAACTATGGTCTATACATTCCATTCAGGCGTACGCAGCTGGCTGCAATATTGTGATTTTGGCCAATAATTTTGAACGAGTTCAAATAATTCCTGGAGCTGTGCACAATTACATCAGGATCAGCTGTCTGGACTGTAGTACAGATACAGGAAAAATAGCTGCAGCCTATGAAAATCAAGTCTGCATTTTCGAGCCAACACCGCTTATACACAGCACCTGTTCACATGTTTGTATCAATACTTCTCTTCGTTTCATATTTTTAGATGTGTATTTAAGAACATGTTTAAAGGTTCTTACTAAATATTTTCTAAATATTCTTTTATAGCAATTAGAATACAGATGGGTTCAAACAGGAAGTCTGCAAACAGAATCACATATTACTTCTTTATCGTGGAATTTAGAAGGGACAAGATTGTTAACAGGTGGCGAACTGTTACAATTATGGCATCAAAATATCTTGCCATTTCAAGAAGAACACTGTAAGTTTAATCTCTCGTAGATTTTTCATTTCAATAAAACTGATATGTCAATCTTGTATAATAATGGGAAATTATCTTCAAATTGTAAATAAAATATACCGATATCTTATGATAGATTCCATTTGCATGACATAAGATATTATATTTTTTTTTCTTACGAGTTTTTAATACTTGATTGAAATTTCAAAATATTAGAATTATTATATTTCTCATTACTTGATGCAGCAATATTACCTACAGCTACAAAGCCGAAAACGTTACAAACGGAAGAAGCCAGCACAACTGGAAATAATCATAATGTTACAGCAAATACTTCTCAGGATCGTGAGTTCATTCTTTTCGAGAATGGACGTATAATGTTGATGTTACTTGCATGTTAACATGTCACAGCTTTATTAACGCACTGCATTTGTAATTATGAAAAACTATCATCTGCATATCTCATCCAATCAGAATGAGAATTAGAGAGTCGAAACAGATGCATTTGAATGAACTCAACAAAGTTATTTCTGTGACTGATGCTCTTGCAAATTTTGATTTTGTTATTTTTACACATATAATGCAAACAGATAAAGATTGATAATTTTAATATGATTTAAAAACGCTTTAATCCTTATGCTTATCACATTGAACATTTTAAGTTATACATCTTGCTATTGCACAATATAAGTACGCATTATTATTATAAAGTATATTACAAATAATTATAATTTTATACAAATGATTAAACATAATTTATAAGATGTCATCTCTTATATTATGACGACGCTATTAAATATTGAGCTTCTTTTATTTGAGTTCCAGATATGTGCATTTTATTGTATCCAGAAACAATTTTACTACATTATTAAAACTTAAATTTATTTTTTAACAGCTGGTACGGTGACGTTCTCAATTGGAGGGGAAGCTGAGAGTCCTGGGCCTGGGGATACGTCTATTGCAAATGATTCAGGCGGTTGGAATTGTGTATGGAAGTGTCGTACGGCTACACCAGTCCATCTTATGAGTTTTAGTCCCGATGGCACTCTGTTTGCAACAACAGGAATGAATGATAGATTGGTCAAAATATGGTTCGAAAACAAGCAATGTATGTAATTTTATTATATTATTAACTGTCTTTCTACATCTACAAACAATTACTATGGGCTTATTTCTCGTTTTCAGTGTTTCCAGCAAGAAGCATAGATCATACATGTTTTTCACAGTCCGTGGGTAGTGACAATTTTAGTTTTGTTTATGTTGCACATCCACGCGCTGTAACGCATCTTTCTTGGCGCAAGACAAGTAAATATATGCCAAAGTAAGTAAGCCGATGGCGGCGAAATTACTGATATTTGAATGACACAACAAAACACTTCTAAAAATATTTTTTTTCTACATGTTAACATTTACACAAATAAGACAAGAACCATAATGAATTTTTTTATATAATATAATAAATATGTTATTCATGCTTCTACGCGAAAGGGCTCTTTGTAGCAAAAATATTAATAATTTGTATACATTTAACAATATAAGATGTGATATAAGATAATGATATTTGCTTTTAATAATCTGTCTTTTCTTTTGTCACAAATTAGAGGCTCGGTATCCAATATGTTGGTCACTTCGTGTCGCGATAATATTTGTCGAGTGTGGGCAGAAACGATACCGCCTGAGATCGAAGGCTTAGCTAATATGAGTCAATTTGAAGGTTCCGATAGGCACGGTCATCATGGCAAACATCGTCATCATAATATGCACAAACATCGATTTATGCAGCGGCTGAAACACATGAAGTACGAAGAACATAATTTCTTATTTACTATTTTAAAGCATAAAGAAAGCTTTATTTTTACGATGCTTATGCTGAAATTTTGATAAAATAAGGTGATAATACATAAACCTTTTTGCTTATAGAACATGTTTTCATATTCGGCGACATGCTAAGCAGCAACATCAAGCTGGCCATACAGCACCGACTTTACCAACGCTTCCATCTACATATTCAGTACACGATTTTCATAATAATTATCAAACTTCTGGTCATTACCCAGGAATGCATTTCCACTTGGCAGCCAGTATCAACGCAGAAACTGGTATAGTATTAATCTTTATTATGAAATAGATAAAGTAATATAAAAGTTTTATTTATTTTAACCTTGGTATTATATTCTTTTGAATATTATTGAAATATTGGTAATCGTCAGTGGATAGTATACGTTCATGTTATAGATATACCGCTAGTACCAAGCCTAATTACCGGAGACCCCGAAAGAGAACCGAATTTTATCCTACACTGGCTGAATAACAAAGAAATGCACTTTACCATGCAAGCCGAAAACATACTGCAGGAATTAACTCGTAAAGTAGTAGAAAAAGAGGAAGGTTTGCAACATCAAGATGCTGAACACATGGAACATGATTCTGAGGATGAATGTACACCAAGTATGCCCTTGATTTACTCTATTACGTATATTATTGAAAATTGTTGAAACAAAAGATATAGTTACTAATAATAATGTTCCTTTTAGAAAAAGGAGTTCGGTTGCAAACAGCTCAGAAGCCAGTTGTCGGTGGCCGGTCAATGAGTCAAGAAGAGCACAGTAGTGATGAACATCATACTGCACATACTACCTCATCTCACCACAGTTTAGCACACAGTGTGCACTCTCATCCCAGTCTTAGGTAAATTCTCAAAATCTCTTTTTTGTTAATTATATCAATACATTAGTGTATAAAATATTATTTTATTAAAAAAAAAACATGTTACAGCAATACAACCTCCATTAATTCTATAGCGACGGATGCAACATCTACAATGAACCACGCGCCAGATTCATTGGACACAAAAATAGAAACGTTGCTACGTGACTGGCATCACAATCCAGATTTGCTGTTCTCGATACATCCGATAGACGGGAGTTTCTTGATTTGGCATATTGAATGGTTGGACGAATACCATCCTGGATCTTTTCGACAGGCACAAATTTCATTTTCTACTCGTATTCCGAACGCATTCCCGCTCGGAGACGCATCGACAATGAGTCATAATGTATCAATGTACTCTCATAATACTGGTGGACCCTTACTGAATATTCGTGAAGTTTCAAAATCCTCGACAAAAACAAGCGATCCCAGTGAAGTCGCGACTCCCTTACCCAGTCTCATAGAACAAGATGAGGAGCAATCTACCTTGACCTCAAAAGCAGGTCAGGAACTATTGAAAAACTTAGACAATACGAACGATCAAAATCAAACGAAAACGGAAACTAACGCATTGGAAAGTAATAAAAATGGGCAAGATGCGGATTTGTTAGCCCACCCTAGTCCGATCGTTTCTATGGTGTCAAAGCACTCGAATGGTACTTTGAATTTATGGCAATTAACGTTTGCAGATAAAACAAAATTTTCACAGGTGTTAAGTATAGGGCACGCATGTAGAGCTTCCGGACATCGCTTTCGTGTAAACGACATTACTTGCCACCCTGTCTTACCTCTACTTGTAACAACTTCCCATCATAATATACCTGAATTTTCTGGTACTCAATCAACGGAATCTAACGAAAACCTCGGCAGCAAGCATGATTCTTGCAAGGATAAGGACATCATGTCGCCCACTGGATTTTGCAGCGAATTGATATTATGGCGCGTAGATGCCGTAGGGCCTCTATCCAAGAGCGGTGGAGTTTCCGAATTGGCACGTATCAATTCGCCTGAGATATCGGCGTTTAGTAACGTAGCTTGGATCCCGACATTATTGCCAAGCACAACACTGGGCAATTTATCCAATTCTCCCAGTGCCTGCTTCGTAGCTAGCGATGGAGAATGCTTGAGGGTTTATCAAGCTGTCATTGACGCTAGAACGTTACTAGCTGAGGTGTCGATCAGCGAGAGAAGAAGCAGGATGATGGATTCCATGGCCAGTCTCTCGACGGATATGTCATCGGATGATGGCGTCAGGCACTCCATTCACGACAGAATAAAAATAGTGTCTCAACAATCGACCGCGAGACCAGGATGCGTTATACAGCTCGATGCTATTTCTGACGCTACTCACGATTGGCAGAACACACAGTTCCTCCACGTCTTTCAAGAACAATTGATCACGGGTGAGAGAAGCGACGAGAAGCAGCCTGGTATTGATACATCGGCCAATGATCTGGGACTCATGGAGTCCACGTTAGACGCTATGGTGGATCTGCAACAATCGACAATCTTCGAAGAGCCATTCTACATAGTGGTCCTGGAGCGTACGCAACAAGGCACGACTGTGCATATGTGGCGATTGGTAATAGCGTCACAACCGGAAACTACTGGTTTGTCAGGCTCGATGATGTATGTGCCAGATTCCCATTTGGTTCAAGATGAAGATGATGAGGGAACGCCTGGTAGATTGAGCCACGCGGAAGGTAGACGATCACGCAGACCCAGTCAAACCGGCGGCCGAAGTCGTCGCGAGAGTCAGGCCGATTTGGACTCGACGTTCCTGCCTCGTCGTCATCAAAACAGCCACGTTCTTATCACCACCACAAAAGTCTGCACTCAGGAATTACCGTTGCCCGACGGTGTAGAGGTGATTCACGCCGCTCCTGCAGCGGGACATTTGAGTAGCTCCTCGATATATCCCGCCTGCTTTGCGCCATATATTATTGTGACGGCATGCAGCGACAGCACTGTGCGTTTTTGGAAGTGCAAAGTGACGAAGAGGCCGGACGAAAAGCTGGATTATGAATGGTGCGAGTGGGAGATGATCAGGAAAGACCAGGAGTCCACTATTGATATTACCGGTCAACCGTTGAACATAAGCGCGGCTTACAGCGGACGCATCGCTTGCGCCTATAAGTACGGAAAATCGTTTACGCGTCCGACGAAGAGCGATCCGGATTCGCGCTACGTGAATCTTTGTGTCGCTATATATGAATGCGAAAGCACAGGTGGCAGCGAATGGATCTTGGAAGATACGATTCATCTGAAAAATATTCATCTACCACGAATACCGGTGGATCAGCATCTGGACCTTAGCTATTTGTACGACAGTAGATTCTTGCAGAAGAAGCAACGGCTTACTCAGGTGTTGCAAACTCTCAGTCACGAAGATATAAGATCCTCGAGAAACGGAGAAAATGGCGATTCCACGAAAGCCGGCCTACTGGCGGTCCCGTCGTTCAGTACCTTGCAGTCTTTGCGGAAATCGATCATAGAGAATGGTAACACATGCCCGCTCACGCAGAAGCATCTGGTGCAACTCGATTGGGTATCTAAAGAGGACGGCTCGCATATTCTGACTGTAGGCGTCGGTTCCAAGATTATGCTGTTCACTCCAGTGTGCTCGGATCTGGCGCAAGCTAACATGAAAGCAATGAAGGAATCCCAGAGCAATAACAGGCCGATACTGAGAAAGACTTCGTCATTGGCTCAGCCGCAATTCGTTGACGAGATCCGATGGATGAAATTGCGCAAAATCGAGCTAACGACGGCAGATGGTCTACCGCCACTGCCCATGCAAATATCCTGGGTGCGAGACGGAATTCTGGTCGTCGGCATGGATTCTGAGATGCATGTGTACTCACAGTGGAAACCGAATCCGAAGAACGATTGCTTCCACTCGAATCTGCAGCATCAGGAGTCCGACGAGTTTCAAGCGAGTCGAAACTTGCGCGATGAAGATCTACGCACATTGGCGCACGAGACGTCCCAGAGACGACTGGCGAATGTATCTTCCATGCCACATTTGTCGCGCGTTAGTAGCATCAATTTGACAATGCTGGATGCCAAGAAGAAGCGCGGTATACAGAATGAGAACTTGAGTTTCGACTACATGCCGGATTACGGGCTGTTCGAAGCGTCGAGGATAGCCTGCCCGGTTTTGCCGCAATATCATCCTAAGCAGCTGATGGAACTATTGAATTCGGGTAAGATTAGATGGGTGAAAGCTATATTGGCGCATCTCGTCCGATGTATAGGTAGTTCCTGCACCTTGCGGGCCGACGACGAGAATCTCGTGAAACAACGCGGTTGGTCCCGATCGAGAACGATGTCAGTGAGTTATATGGGTACAACATCGCCGCTGGAACCGAGAGGTTCGACCACGCAGATACCGGAGGAATTGACCCTGGATTACGCGGAGATTACGTCCATCTCTCCGCTCCCGTTATGGACTCTGTTGATGGCCGACAAAGAGACGAATCTACCTCATCAGCAGAACGAGGACAAGCATGATTACAACGAGCTATTCGATAGCAACTTGGATGAAGGAGAATCGTTGGACGATATGTTGGACGAGGATTATGAACGTTCACGGCAAAAGGATAGACGATCCTCAGTGCCGGAGAGACAAGGAATATCCCACTTCGGTCCCAGACAAGGCAGACTGTTATCGCGTCTCTTGACACACACTCATCTCCCGGGACTCTCCAGTCTCGACCAAATGCATCTGCTTGCCTTAGCGGATACCGTGTCGACATGTAATATCGATTTCGCGGAAAGATTCGCTATCGACGCGGCAAAGAACGCAATCGCCAAGGAGAATCTAACAGGCATTCCGGACGGCGAAACTGTGTCCACCGATTCGCTGGATGACTGCGGCCTCAGATTCCTCTTGGCAATGAAACATTACAATTATCTGATACGCTGCTTACCGTTAGCGCAAAGAGCGCAATTCCAGAAACAGGGTGTCGCGTCGAATAATCTCGTGTGGGCGTTTCATTCTGAATCCGAAGAGGAATTGCTGGGATTAATTCCGTCTTATGCCAAAGGTCAACCAAAGTGGTCTGTACTGAAGGAACTTGGCGTAGGTTGGTGGATTAGGAGCAACACGGTGCTGAAGAAATGCGTGGAGAAAATAGCGAAAGCTGCTTTTCAGGATAAGCAAGATCCTTTAGACGCGGCTGTCTATTACTTAGCAATGAAAAAGAAGAATCTGGTGTGGGGTCTGTTTAGGAATAAACGAGACGATCGAATGACTACCTTCTTCTCAAATAATTTCGCTGAGAACCGATGGAGAAAGGCGGCTCTGAAGAACGCTTTCGCACTGCTTGGAAAACAACGATTCGAACATGCGGCCGCATTCTTTTTACTTGCCGGAGCGCTGAAAGATGCCATCGATGTGTGCTTGAATAAATTGAACGATATCCAACTCGCGATGGTGATAGCTAGACTCTACGAGAATGATACGTCGTCTCCTAATATGAGAAGATTATTATACGAAGAAATCCTAGGTTGCGATAAAGATGGACAAAATCAAGATATGAGCAGAGTGCATCCGGATCCATTCTTACGTAGTATGGCTTTGTGGATCTTGAAGGATTATTCTGGCTCTCTCAATACTTTGCTTTTGACCAACGTCGGTAATATGCATCCACAATATAACGATGAATCTGATAAGCCAGAAGGAACAACAGGTAAATAATATTGATGTATTTTGTACATTACGTACATTAACTCTTAGAATAAACGTTTTATCCTGTAACTTTTATTTTAGCTAATCCAAACGTTTTCAACTTCTACGTTTATCTTCGTACACACCCCTTATTAATCAGACAGTATATTGCGTCCACTGCGCAAGATAAGAAACAAGGACACTCCGTAGTAATTTCGGGATTCAGTTATTGCACAGAGACAAAGAGACCAGATCAACCAGATAAACAGTTATTGCTAGAGGATAGCATTACACCATTGGAGAGACAACTGTATTTCACAACGGCACACGCACACTTTAAAGCTGGCTGTCCGGCCCTCGCTCTTGAAGTTTTATCTAAATTGCCTAATAAAGTTATTGAAACAAATGGCGAAGATTCGCCAAGTAAGTAATACATATTATATTTATACATTATAATTGACAATCTCTGTAAATTCTAAATTGTAAATATTACGATTTTTCTATCCTATAATATCTTTCTATTCTATAATAGGCTTATTGAACAGTCCAAGTAAGGCCAGAGCTCAAGATGCTCAAATAGATACTGGTATTATTAATTGGGGTAATGAGTCGAATGCAGTAAACAATAAAGGTACGTAGAGCTATCATTATTTTAAATAAAATGCATTGAGAATATATAAAGTTTAACGCAGTATCGCTTTTGGAAACAGATGCCGATGTAGATTGGGGTACATCATTTGATTGGACTCAAAGTAGCAAGCGCACGGGAGAAGATAAATTAGAATTAAACTGGGATGATGATGAGACGGGTGAAGGTGAGGACACTGATAGTCCTCCCATGAGTATGAAACTTGACAAGAAAGAGCAGGATAACGCGCATAAATTAGAAAATGATAACAGTAAGACTTTCCTTTTTTTTTTTTGTAAACTAATTCTTACGCAATTTTACAATTAATTAAAATATTTTAGAAGACGTGGCAAAATCAGCTGTACAATTGGATATTATGGCGCAACAACTGAAATTCGTGGCATGCTTGAAAATCTTAATGGAAGAACTGTCCACGTTAGCGACAGGTTTTGAAGTAGACGGAGGTCAGCTACGATATCAACTATATGTATGGTTGGAACGAGAAGTAGACGCACTGAGACAACTTTGCAACTACAGTACAAATGCAGACGGAGACGTAAACAACGTAGCAGAATGTAAATCTTTTTTATTTTACATAAACATATGAATAACAGTAATAATTTCTTAAAAATTATGGATTAGTAAAAACCGATAGTGGAGTAATAATAATAGAAGGGTAATTTTCTAGATGAAGGCGGTATGGTCGATGATGTGCCACCATATAAACCCGGCGAGCAGCCAACATTACATCAAATACTGGTAGCGGAGAAGTTAGATTTTGAGGCTAAAGTACAGAGAGCTGCAAAGAGGAAGAAATGGTTGAAAGGTTGATTAATTTGATCTCTTGATGTTATATTTATATAACATTTTAATTTCAGAAATTATTGTATTTAACAAACTTTTCGCGAATTTAATATTTTAGTTTTTAAAAGACAGTCTACAAAAACAGAATCGATTAGCATCGTGTTATTTTTAGCTAACGAGACATTGTTGAGGACATTATTATCGTATTGTTCATTGCACGGTGCATCGGGTGGTGGCTTAGCGTCCGTAAGAATGGAATTGGTACTCTTGCTGCAGGAATTGCAACAAGAAAAGACTCAACAACAATTGCTCAGTCCTCTTCCTTTCCCCACCACACTACCTCTGTTAAGCGCCAGCGTCGCTTGCAACAAGACTGTCGTTGCTGATCCAGTTCGACATCTACAGGTTCGTTAAAATCCATACAAAATCTCTTTTATTCCTTTCGTATCGATATACAATATCATATCCTTGTTTTTTGTAGTCTCTCGCACATGATATGCTGCAGACCTTAGTAGAACTACGCAATCTACCGATGCCTAACAGAAATTCGCATTATTGCGAAGTATTCATCATGAGAGATTTAGCGGTGGCACTTAGCGCCTGTATTTATCAGTCACTTTGCGATTCGGATACGTTCGTTATGAAACATCACCAGCCAGATAGGTAAGTTATGTGTTCATATTGTAATTAAGTCAATTCAATATTATACAGGATATTCCTGTTCAGATATCGTATATATTGATTATTTTTCAGTTTCCCAGCAGTTGCTGAAGTTGAAACGTTTTCGGGTGGTCATTTAGTAGCCTCAAACAGATATCATCGACGGTATTCAACGGACGACGGTGTATGCATAACTACCTCACCTGCTAAGTGGCCAGGCGTAACAAATTTGCGTGCGTTGTTAGCTCGGGAGAAAGATGAGGACACTCCGAAACTGAATATTCTGCTCTGCGAGGCTTTCGTAGCGACATATATGAGTCTCTTCATCTACGCCCTATCGAGTTGTGACAGTCACATTTTATACAGACTAGTGGGACAACACTTCGATAACAATACATGGTCATCTCTCTTCGGCGGGGGAGTCAAGAAGCTACTGCGCGTAGCAAGCACCACTAATAGCCAGGTACAATTAGTCCTAAGGTTAGGTTTCCGTTTTATATTTCACAAATGTTGCTTTTTTTATCTTTGTGTTTCTTTGTCAGGGTGGAAATACGATTAGCGTCGAGCGGACCGATAGTATGACGAGCGATATCCAAAGTACCGCCAGCGGTATGTGGAACACTATGACGTCGTTGACTAAACAACGTGTCAAGCTGAATATGAAACTATTAGGACAATTTACGGTTCAACAGCCAAATATGAAGGAAGATAAGCCTACATATAGAGAACAATTTGTTTCGCCGCAAATGAGCATGATCTCCTATTTTCTCATGAAGGTATGGATGTTGAAAATAAATATCGAAAAAGTTTATATGTCTTCATTGTCTCTATTTTACTGTTATGATTAATTGTACGATACTCTTTCAGCCACGCATAGAGACTGAATATGCAGATGAAATTGATTATGATTCTTCCGATTCTGCGGTATCTGACTTAGATTCTACAGACGATGAGGAAGATGTATTCGACACGGGTTCGAAACCAAAGAGTAAACCAAAGGATAATACAGAGCATAGTAATTCCAATTCGTATAGTTGGAGCGTAATGAGATTAGCAATAGTTAAAATACTGCAACAACAATTACAAGATTTTCTGACTATCGCCGGTATAGAAATGCAAGGTATGAAATGCGATATCTTGTAAATAATATCTTAAGTATGTAATATACGATAACAATGATACTAACAAGATAATGCATTTGTTATTGTAGAATTGCCTGTAAGTAGCCCGCTAGTCCACGGTACTCTGGGCATTGTTGCGCAATGGCAAGAGTCTTTGCGCGAAGAATTGGAACTTAAAGGTCCACCCCCAGCGAATTATATACCGGGCTGTGCGCCAGATCCTTCTCCCACACCTGGAAAACCTGCTATTCATAAATATCGATCGTTATTAGAAAAAGGAAATACACCCTTTAAGTGAGCACATCTCGTTTAGTTGAAAATTAAAAGCTGGAATGAGGGAAATAGAAAAAAAATATTCTCATGATTTCAGTACACGACTGGCATCCGCAGCGTCTACCAATCGTCTGTGGTGTTATTTAGTCAGACAGGAATTGGTTCAGGATATTTTCATTCGCGCAGTATTTGGAAAACGAAGATCCATGTCAACGATACTTGAAAGCAGTCACTCAGCTGTTGACGGCGTACATCGTGGAACTGGAGAAGATAAGGGTAGTGATAGTGGCACTACAAGCTTACCAGAACCAGTCAGGATCATCCATAAGGAACAAGATAGCATCAGTGCCTTCTGTCTTAATCAGGTATTTGATTTTAATTCTTTTCCAATCATGATAATTACTTTCTAAGGAAACTTTCAAGCAGATTTTTAGATTGCCTTCAGAATTTTTTGATCTAGATGTTTGTAACATAGTAGTAATATTGTGTGATTGATGGTCGTGTATAGGTAAACCCAGGTTTAATGGCCCTTGCTACACCTCGGGAAGTGCAAGAGATGAATATTTCCCTACTCCTAGAACTTCCGTCGTGGTTGGAAGATGAATGCGAATTTGATATTATTAATTTGAATAAACAACCTGATCCAGAGCCTGTACCGCCAACCAGTTTCTTAGTTATACAGGTGCGGCTTAACAATATCTTTATATTCGCACAAAATTATAAACTGCATATTTTACAAACATATTGTTTGCAGACAGCAGCAGATCGTCCTTTGTTGGCACAGAGTCCTCAGCAAAACAGTCCCCAACCCCACTCAGGTATAGCCAGTCAGAGTGGACGTGGCGCGAGCGTGGTGAGTTTTCTAATTATATCGCAATTTTTATAGCAAGTAACGTCAAAAGTCGCATTATTAAATACATCATAAATTAAGAGATCTTTTCTTAGAAATTAATCAAATGTCTCGATAGAACTTATAATATAATATGATAAGACAAGTTAGAAATAAAAAAAGATATTTTATATATACTTTAATATAACATTTTATATATATTTTATAAATATAATTCAAATCTTGTAAATATAACTCAAATTATAATTTATGTAAAGAATTTTAATTTTTTATTTTTTTAATTTCTTATCTATATATTTGTGCTATACTTACCGTTTGATATATCACCCTTGAATGCTGACTTTATTTTGATAAGAATAAAATATATATTATTAAATTTTACTTATCCTCTTTGTTATGTTGCATTCATTTATTTATTACATCTCAGAGAGAGTAGAGAGAATTTATTTTTGTTTTCAGTGTAACTGTAAATCTCACTATGTATTGTTTTAATATGCATATGTGTGCGTGAGTGTAAAAGATGTGCAGTTAATCATTACTATGCAAGAGATTGTACATTTAATGAAATTAATTAACTCACACATATAGAAAGCTTGACTTATTATAACTGAGGAAATGTTTGCAATATTTCCAAGATTAATATATGAATTCTAAGTTGCTTACAAATATTTGCAATAAGAGTTTCCTGGCAAAATAAGGGGTTTTAGGAAGTTTTTAATGAGCTTTTATTCACAAAAATTTGCCGACTTAACTAGGAAGCGTGTTGTGTATCCAGGATATTCTAAGAATCATTATATGTGTACTAAGTTCCTATATATACATTGCATATTGTTTGACATCACTCCATCCAAGGCGTGTCTCTCATAATAATATCTGTATTTTGTCTTTGATATGTAATATCATTAGGCAATGCTTTGATGCATTGACAGTCAAAACGCTGCGAGTCTAGAAGCAGTATTTTGCACCAAAGGCAAAAGAACTACGATTATAATTATTATAAAGAAACCATTCATTGCATGATATATATTTGTCATATATATATATATATATATATATACATATATATTAAGACCAGAGTGTGCACTGTCTCACATATCAGGATACGGCTGAATTGACAAGGCTTGCTCGTTTTACATGATAAATTTTGGAAACAAATTTATCATATCTCTACCTGTTTAAAACTAAAAAATTTTGTTGATTATATAATGATTATTTCTCTCATCTGATCGAGATCAAAATCAAATTCTAAAAAGTATAGCAATTTTCTTGTACGCCACTTTTCTTGAATGGATATAAAAGCAAGAGATATTGCGAGACAAGCCTTGCAAGCCATGAATATGGTGTACTCGGTTAGGGTAGCACAAGTGGTGACGGAGACAATGTTGCTTGTTCAATGCTTGCCTAACATCTAACTTGGTCTGCGTCACTGAACTGGCGGCTCATTCGCTCGCTCAGATGAAGGGGATGCCTGCTTTTCCTGGCTCCCACGACCTGCGTTTCTGTCAATTTGTTGCCGATAGGAGCAAACACTTGTTAAAGCCGGTGAGATTTACATCTAACAGACCCTAGTCTATCCTAGTGCAAATTTTCATGTTTAACTTTTTTGGGTAACAAGCAGGTATCTGATTTGTAATATGTTAAAGCTCGTAAGTTTATAGCTTGCAATTTTATTGTAAAGGCTCAAGATTATCCAAAAAATAAAAATTGCTAAGATTATTGAACATTTTTAAACTCTTTATGTATATTGCAAGTCAGATATATCTTGAATTTTAAAAGAATCTTACAGTTCAATTGGTAAAACCTTTTTAGAAATATTTAGCCATTATCATTTTGCCCTAAAAGCTCAACATGCACAGTGCATTGGTTTGTACTTTTCTTTGCTTACATTATCAGTATAACAATAATATGATATAAAGGTTTTCCAAAAAAAAAAAAAAAAGAAATATTAGCATATACTCTATTGACAAATACGGTGTTTCATCTCCTAGATTTTCATAAATGTTATATTCATGGATGAAACTCACTGTTCTTATCACAAGTATTACGTTGAATATATTAAATGTACATGATTAGAATGTGGCCCTAATGCATGTATGTACCAAACTCTTCGACTGATTGTACATATAATTTTTTTACGAATAATCCAATGTATCTACTTTTAAATATCACGCTTTTCATATTCTCTCGGTACGAGGATCATAAAACTTGGATGCGTAGAAGTCCATTATATTTCGTCATACAATATAAACCCACATTCTTGTACATGTCCACATGTTAATTCAACGTCTTCAATGCAAACCCGTAGAGGTAAACGTTAGAACAGCTAATTCCGCAAGCTAGTGGGCCGAAATACAGTTTCAGCCGAATACTAGTTACAATTGTTTTAAGTGGAAACTCGCTGCAACGTTTAAAACGCATGCTACATGTTTATTATATGCAACTCTATTAAACCTATTTTGCGTTAACATAACACTCAGACTGCGTTATACATTAACATTGCTGAATGTATTTATGAAGTTACGTTTAATTCTGCTGGAATATTACATATACATAAATGTACATATTTTTATCTCCAATCTTTTCATTCGCAAATTCAATCGACTGTATTTTAATCTGACAGATCCTGAAGCATAAAATCGATGGAATCAGGAGAATCTCTTCCCATCCGCTTTTACCATTATGTAAGTATATTTGTTATTCTGATAAACGCACGAATACAGTTTCCATAAATTTCTCTTCTTCACGACTACGCTAAAATTGCTGAAGAGTTTTAAAGTAATTAACGTGTTTGTTATTCTTTTATATGGCGACATCAGACTTAACTGGATCGCAAGATGGTTCTGTATCATTATGGGAATGGGGACATCAGACGCCCGTCGCCACTCCGAGAGCACCTGGCACTTTTGCCAAAGTAACCCGCGTGCGATTCTCTCAGCACGGCAATAAGTTCGGCGTGGCTGATTCCGATGGCCATCTGAGTCTGTTTCAAGTGGCCTGTCGGGAAGGAACGGCTCGACCATTCTTCGTAAGAATCTAATAATTAGTCTAAAAAAACATTAATAGTATCATTTAGTACGTCTTTGTTCGCTGTTGACACTATCGAATCTGTTTCAGACTTACCAGTGCCACAGCAAAGTGACCTCAGACTTCGTCTTCCTTGGCGCATGCAGTCTTGTAGCCACCGCGGGTCACGGCTCGGAAGGACGGAACGTAGCATTATGGGACACGTTACTTCCGCAAAACAAATCTCTTGTACAAGGTACGAATAATTTTTACATATCATATATCTTAATTTGCTAACGAATAATAGTCCTTTGATCCTTCCTGTAATTACGGTGCGAATGAATGGTGTAATTATTGTGTCTCGTCAGGCTTCATGTGTCACGATCAGGGAGCTAGCGCCTTGATCTTGGCACCGCAGCATCAGCTGCTGATCAGCGGCGGCAAGAAAGGCGACATTAATCTATTCGACGTGCGACAACGGCAACAGAGGCAGAGATTCCAAGCGCACGAGTCGGCTATCAAATGTCTGGCGCTCGATCCGCATGAGGAATTTTTTGTTAGTGGGGCAGGTGATGGTGATATTAAGGTAAAACAAGTCGTTACCTCTTTAAATCGCAACTTCTCAATGAAGTGCCGTGCACCATTCTGTTTCCAAACGCTAATGAGCAAACATCTTGTTCACAGATATGGGGTTTGACCGTCCATTCTCTTCTCTACTCGTTTCCTAGTGAACATCCACGGTCTAGTTTCTTCAAAAACATAGGACAGGTACTGTAGCGTTGTGATTACCGATTCGTTTAAACGCGAAACGGAGATATAACGTTATCATTTGTTTTGCCAGGGCGTTACCCAGTTACATGTGGATTCTGCGGGTCGATTGTTTTCATGTGGAGCAGATGGTTCGATGAAAGTCCGTCAACTGCCAGAACGCGATTGTGTAATACAAACGCTTTATTAGAATTAAAAAGAGGAAAAAAAGTTGATGAAAAAGAAGTGAATACCGTGTAAGTATATTACGCAAAAGAGCCGATATTTATTGATTATATACATATACATAAATATGAAAGGCGAATCGTTAAAGAAATTCACGCAATTAATTGATTGCTGTTGTACGATATATCCACTACTTTTACATACGAACCGTGCAGGCGGTACGGTATCTCTTTGCATGGCTAGTGTGTTGTAACAAGCTAATATATCGGGTGTTACATTTATAAATATATATATATCGTTTCATCGAAAACTACTTTATTGTATAATGAAGTAGTGAATTCCGCACGAATATTGTTGTTGTCCATAACTGAAGCTCTTATAGTCTAAAGATAGTATAAACCGTAATCTTAGCGTCTCAAAGTGTTTCCCCGATCTAAGAAAAAAAGAAAACCAAAGCAGCGAGCAAATACACAAATAACTGTAGCGCCGAAAAGGCTGCGAGACAGCACTGTATTTTCCCTAAAGTGGATTTCGTACGAAGCAGCATATATATATAATAATACTAATCGATCATTCCTTTCTCACATGAAAGTAATATTAAACGATTCGATAAATGATATGTAATAATCTTCATGTACCTTCATATTTTAATATGTAATATATGTATCTTTTTCTTATAAAGATCAGTTGATGATTTCTACTGTTTAGCGGCGGATAATTTAAAGATGATTTAGCCGATTTTTATAGTGGTTATTGACCATAGTGAAACAAAATGTTTCTTTGTGTTAAATGAGAAACTGCGGTTTCTGTATATTATTTGTTGAAATAGAGACAGTGTGCGCAATGTAAGTTATTGTTCTGTAATATAGTTCGATAAATTAGTTCGAACGGATCGTGTATTTGAAGTACTCCACTTCGATGCTTTTTCGTTATTGCTACTATACGATACGATTTATACGGTATAAGGTATGTAAAACATGACGGGCAATTTTGGATAATGAGCAAAATACAGAGCTTGAAATCTGTGTTGCCTTCTAAACTCTTTCTATCTCTTTATCTTGAAATGTGTAATATAGTCACCTGATGAGAGAAATAAGCGCAACGCAGCATAATTGCTGCAATGCGTTTATTTTATTGTATATGTATACAGAATTATTTAAAAAATTTATATTATAGGTGATGAAAACAAATGATAGAATAATAATCTCGAAAATTACTTTTTTTTCAAATCACAAATCTATTTTATCAGCTTCACAAATATTCACAGATATCTAGATAAATGTATTTTCCTCATATCCAGTTTTGTAAATATCACGTGAATTGTGATCAAGCACCGTTCAATGCGAACTTGTTTGAAGATGTGTAACGCCATAATTTTTAAATTAGTATTGTTTCCGTCGCTATAAATTTTAGAACTTTTCGCAAGTAATTGTTGCAAGTATAGTATGATTCTGTTATAAAGTATGTATACATAAAATTATGAGCTATAACAAAGAATTTATTTTTGTTAAATGCACTTGTTGAATGACACTTTTATCAGTTCATATATATATATATATACATATATATGTATAATAAAGTTAAATCCTGTTTGATTTACACATAATGCACTTATACAGATACTTATTAATCTTTTGCACTTTATTTCAAAATTACAAAATCTTCACCATACGAATGATACAGAAAGAATAAATAATTTATATCTATTAATCGCCTAATAATTTTAAGCATCTTTCCGTCGTGGAAAAGAACTTTCTATATAAAAATGAAGCCAGTATTTATACAATGCATATACATATATGATTATGTAACATTTTATGTGAATTTTTATTTGAACCGCTATATATGCAGTCGATGGCATTGTATACTCGATTATACAATAAATATGTGCAAATTATAAGTATCGGAAATATCCAGCTTTTGACAATATATGTACACTATTCGTTATACAAATACTGTGTTATTGTTAAGATCACACAATAATACATGACATTTTGCATAATAAGGATGGAGAATAATGGATAGTCGGTACACACATATTTGATCATAAATCCTTTATTTAGGTTTTCCATGAGTTCATTTTTTTGTGGTTGTGTAATTACATATATGTTATTTCTGAATATAATGCAGTATTATAGTTTATTATAATAGTAGAAAGTAAGACATCTTTACTAAATAACCATCGACGTAATCCAGTTCTCATGGGATATTCTTTTATGGGCGACAACGCTCCAGGAAACGCGGATACAAACACACCTCGCGTATGTGATATCTGTTCAACATCCAGCACAGAAATCGTTCTAATCCCAATCCGTAACCGCCATGAGGACAAGATCCATATTTTCGCTGTAAAATAACGTAATTATTCGATCTATATAACAATTAAAATTTAGAATTTATCTTCTATTCGTATTTACCTGATCTGTGTACCAATAGTACGGGGTAGGATCAATGTTTTCACGGCTGTAACCCTCCATCATCTCCTCATAATCCCAGATACGCATCGAACCACCGACGATTTCACCTACATTTGGTAAAAGTACATCGACAGACTCCGTTAAGCGTCTATCCTCCGTGCAACGTTGCATGTAAAACGACTTAATTTCAGCGGGAAAACGACAAAGCATTATTGGCTCATTGATAGCATCAGTCATTTTTCTTTCTGGCATTTCTGGAATATCCTATAAAAGACGATAATAATTATATGTTTTGTCTGAATTAAGATGATAAGAGAGATACAAGAAATTACTCATACTTCTCCAAACTCATAAAAACTGCCATCTTCTTTTGTGATATTGTTTTCTCTTAGGTATTCAATCGCATCGCTGTAGTTCATTCGCTTAAAGGGCTTCTTGGGTATTTGAAAGTTGGGATTCAATTCTTTGACAAGATGACCGTACGGCGATTGTAGAACTCGTTCGACTACGTCGCAAATTAAATCTTCTAGTCGATCAAGTAGGTCATCGAATGTGATAAATGGACATTCTGCCTCGATATGCGTGTATCTAAAAATTAATTCAATATTTAAAAAATATAGTTACAAAAAACAGGTGTATATCAACTTCTTTAATATAAAAAAAAATATATATATATACGAACTCGGCAAGGTGACGACGTGTTCTCGATTGCTCTGCCCGATATGATTGGGCAATGCAATATACATCTCCCACGGCTGGAAGACACGTTTCAAGATATAACTGAGAACTCTGAGTAAGAAAAGCGGTTTCCCTGAAAACAATATTAATTAGTTGATTCATAATTGCGTTGGTTATTACTCGTTCTATTTATCTACGCATACCCAAAATAATCTAATTTGAAGAGAGTCGAACCACCTTCTACTTGAGTTTGCACTAATGTTGGTGGAGTCATTTCATAATAACCACGCTCTTTATAATGGTCTCTGAATGCTTGCATTAATTCAGATCTCATAATCAAGATTTTTGATGTCTGAAATTAATAATAATAATTTTATTATAGAATAATGAATTATATTGATCTAAATCCAACAGAAATTATATTAAGATCTCTCTAAGAGCATTAAAACTTTTTTATCGTACATTTTCACCTCGAATCATTATATGCCTGTTGTCCAATTGTACATCAGGAAGAGCTTCTTCATTCAATATTGAATCAGCGCCACCAGGAGGCGATGGTCCAATAAGTTTCCAATAATCAACGCATAGTTCATGTCCACCCGGTGCCTGAAATTAAATAACATAAGTATGTATACATTATCTCAATGTATGACACGTCAATAATTTGATATATGATTTAATAATCATGTCGAATGTACATTTTTCCCTTCAGGAACAGCTTTCAAGACCCCAAACAGTTGAACAGCAGCTTCTGTGGCAAGGGTCAAGGCATCATATGTTTGACAAAGCTTATCGGTCAGTACACACTGCAGAAAGCCTGTGCCATCCCGCAACGTGATAAACATAAGGGCTTTGCCTACAATAGAATTGCTCAATGCATAATCATATTATAAATATTAGTAATAAGCTTAATTATATCGCATACCTTGTCGTCTTAGTCTATGCACCCAACCATATATTTTGACTCTTTGATCCCTGTGACCAAGAGCTTCTTTTATCTTGATTTGTTTTGCTTCTGGCAGTGTCTTATCCTCTTCTGTAACAATCGCTTTAGCCTCTTCAAGATTTTTCAATCTCTTTTCTTCATCCTCCAACAACTTCTTCTCCTTTCCTTCACTCTTATGTTGTTCTCTAACCCAAATCTTTTGTACCTTTTTTAACTGTGACTTTGATGCTGGTTCATATTTCTTGCCACTTTCACGAGAGTCCTGGTAGATAATCGGAAAGGGTTCCTTATTGGCGTGACGCATTGCTCTTAGAATAGTTTTAAATGGGTTGCTCTCTGAACCATCTCCTGTCTCGTCGTTACCATTCTTGTCTGATGTATAGATACCTTGTAAAATATTTATTGCATTATTACGTACATTTTCCTATTGCTTATTTATTGTCAGATATGACACATACATTAAGTAACATATAACTTCATACTGTCATTTATATTACTATTCTTGTTATCATTCTTTGCTGTTGCAGTGTTATTAATGTTATTATTATTATTATTACATCGGTCTCTGATTGTCTGATGCAACTTACCTGGTAATATTACTTTCTCGGACATAGTGACTGATAAATTTATTTAATAGAAGTTTATCACTGAATAGTATATCCTACAAAAAAAATATCTGTTATTAAATTATAATTTTATTTTACGCTATACCGGTAGCCACATGTTAGTGCAAATTTTAATCACAAAAAATATTGCAACAATATTATATACAACATAAATTAAATGCTGCACTAAAGCTATAAATTTTAATTAACGCGTTACTTTTAATTTATTATGCAGTATATTTTACAAAGTAAAAAAATATTCTTACTTATTTTCTCGCCGGCAAGTACCTTATATTTGATAAAAAATGAATAAAATGCAACGTGTCGGAAACATGCGGTGACATTCAGCAATCACTGGTGGGAACGGCTGGGAACGGCAAGAATGCTCTATTGCCATTGACGTTTTGACATAGAGACCCTCTAATAAGAGTCTGGCCACCTTGTCCCGCATTTTGATTGGTCCGCCATTTATGAGTGCTTCGGCAAACTTCGGAAGCATTCGTGCGTTCTCGTTCACTCACACAGTTGAGATCGCACATCGCGCGAATATCATCGTGTCTTAACCTTTCGATCATTGTCATCGTGAAGCCACGTAAAGTATTTGACAATATGATTTGGATGACCTTTAATGTTTCGTGGGTCATGTCATATCCTGATTTTGCAGATTTTTTATGATGAAGTGGTACGTCACGAAAAGGTAGGTTAAGTGTGCGCATGCGTCAACCGAGTGAGACGGTGAGTATATTGTTTTCCCACTCGTGTGATTCCACTCATAAATGGCGACTGGTGGCCAGGTGGCCAGACTCTTATTAGAGGGTCACTAGTTTTGACACGCGAAATCGAGCCCTCTGCTGGAATAAGTGTGAACTATGGGTTTTTTACGATGAGTTTTGGAACGCAATTATAACAAAATACACCAGCATTTTCGACAATTTGCGTTCTAAAACTCATAAAAAAAAACCATAGTTTATACTTATTCCGGCAGAGGGCTTTCCAAAAAATGTCTCGATTTTTCCGCAAACAATTTTCAAACTCATCGGAAGTTTAATAAATGATATAAAAATATTAAATTTTAATAAATAATTTTTAAATAAAATTAAATAAACCAAATATATTTAAAATAAGATAATATACGAATTGTATAATTTCATTAACCTACTAAATCTACATACATATACAAATAACAACACAATTAATGTTATTAAACAAATTGATATTACGTACATATTGAACCAAATGAAATAAATTTTCTTCTATCTCAAATACACATTATATTAATGTTTGCTAATTATAGATATTCATATATTTTATTAAGAATTATAAAGAAATTATAAATCTAAATGTTCTCAGATATATTTTATTTTAGTAGAAACTATGTCTTCCTGCGAGTCCTGCTCTTGACGCTCTGTTCTGGCGCATAAAATGTAATACACTAAAATAAAAATTCCATATTACTTATGACACATATGGTCATACCATAAGTTAAAGAAAAAAAAAAAAGGAAACGCACCTGTTGATCTAGGAAGCTCATGAGATTAGACAGCTTGCATTTAAACCCACGTGTTTGCAACATAGAACGCAACTGTTCAATATTTACAGGTTCATACAGCAATATTTTGTTATGTAAATCTTTATCAATATTGATTAGTTTCATAAAGGCTTCTGTGATGTCCGATGAATCCTCCAATGTCGATAATGATGCGGTTTCGTAAAATTGCATTTCTTTGTTTATTGTTCCTTTTGCAGAACTTACACTATCATTACTGCAACAAATATAATGTTACTTTAATGTATCTGAAAGTAAAATGTCATATTGTTAAAAAGAGCGAACTAATATTTACATTAAATTTACCTATCTTGAGAACAAGGCAATTCATTACCACTGTCTTCTGCATTACTCGATTTCTCCAAACTGTTATCATCCACGTTTCGTTTTTTCGATGGAGGACCATCGTCTTCATCGCTCGAAATTTCAGTAACTAATTGCTGTCCTACTGTTTTTTCAGGCACTAAAGGATGAAGTTCGTCATAAATATGCGTTAACAATTTTACAGCTCTGCTACGTTTTTGTACCTTTAGTCCACATTTCTTCAATTCTCTCTAGAAATTAACAATTTGCTTGTGAGAAAAGGAAGTACCTTCAATTATGAAGATTTATCATTGTCAATAAACTTACGTGCAATTCAGGAGTGCTCATGCCGTTGTAATCAGGCGGAGGTGTAACATCTTTATCAGTTATTCTAGGCGTCTTTGCGTTCCCAATGTTCTGAATGTAATTACATTGGAATTGCATGGCTACACTTGTAGATGTAGCCCCTTGATTACATAATCTATTTGCATTAATCTGTCCCTCGGATAAAGATTTTCTCTTAAATTTCCTAATGCTTGTAAAATTTTGAGTTAAAGATGTATCATTACTATCTACGTTTTCATAATCATCTGCTGCTATATCTTTACCTTTAATATTTTCATGATTACTTTTATTATTAGATTTGCGTGCATTACCGGTTTTTAATTTTGCCATACTTAATGTATTAAATGACTGACTCTTCTCCAAAAAATGTGGTTTCTCATATTTATCAATATCCACGTTTGCAAGATATACGTCGTCTTCAAAATTAAGAGAAAAATTGACTGACCTTAATTTACAAGCACTTGTATCTGATACATTTTCGGTACAGTGTTCTTCTTGAAGCAAGCTTTCCATATTTAAAACCGGGCTGCAGCTTTCATTATTTGAAAAATCTGGGCTGGAGGATAGCATAATCGGGCTTGGAACGGATTTCCTTTTCTGATTATCATTTAATCCAGTTTTTTGTGTCATAGACGTTATCTCTGTAGTATTTAAATGATCTCGATCTGATTTACTTGCGTTATTAATATCCTTTCCGTCTTCCGTGTTCGATGCTTTGGGAAATTTTTCAATTTCAAGCAATTGATTGCTGTTTTCATTTCCTATATCCCGTTTGTTACCTTCTGTTTCTTTTCTAGACTGCTGTAGAGATTGAGATATGATATTTTCATGGTTGAAGTCACAGTTCTCTGAAACAATGTGACTAACACTGGAAGATATGCTATCAACATCTGTGTCTGACGAAACAATTATATCCACATCTTTTTGTGTCAAAACACGTTGAGTCAAAATTTCATCTTTCTCAGCCTCACTGATGTTATTATCTTCATTGATCGAATCAGATGACGTACTTTTATCAGACAGATTACTATCTGACTTATTTCTACTGATTGCTGTGCGATACTTTGCTATACTATTGTCCTTGTGATCTCTCATGTATTTAGAATACATAGAAATTTCTTCCTCTTTCGTTTCTAAATGAAGGAAGGTTTCGCTAAGCGATTGATTCATCGTTTCCGAGTGTTGTGAACATACACCTGGCACATTTGTGACTTGTTCCGAAATGTTCACGTGTTTCTCACTTGGTGAAGTAAAGTTTTGTGTACGATTCAATATATTATTATGGGAAGATTCCATTATCTCCTTAGGAGATATAGAATCTATATGCAAACTATTATTCTGTTTAACATTTTCTATATGTTCATTAGAAAGACGGGAATAAAATTCTGGATTTTTGACAGCGTATGATTGCATATGCTGCTCTATCATAGTTAATCTACCGGGTCTTTCCTTTGTATCAATCGACTGTTTGACATTGTTGTCGTAAGACTGAAGAGCAGAGTTATCATGTTTGTCTATATGAAATGGATTCTTTTGCCTTATCGGAGATACTTGTACAATTGAGGAGGTATTTGTAACATTGTCCATGTTTGAATCTAATGCCGCACCCAATTTCGCGTTTTCCTTCTGAATTGCTTCGATAAATAATGTAAGATTACTTTTCTGTTTAATTATTTCTGAAGTAAAATCTTGAATGTATTTCGATTTACTGCTTTGAGGAGTATCAATTAAAGAATCTTTATGCATATTGTCAATAGAAAATTTCAAAGAATTTGATTCGGGATCTGGATCAATTTCCACTACATTTTCTTCTACATTTTTCGAACAGGTAGGTATATCTTTGTCTAATTCCGAATATTCTGCGTTCTGAGTTTTTAATAATTTTTGACTACAGATATCAATATCCGCATCTTGTTTAATCAAACTCAGTAATATGTGAATATTAGAATCTTCGAGATCTTTCGGATATTCTGTGGATTTATCGTTATGTTTCGTTACAGGCGTGTCATCGAACATGTCAGGAGAAGCACTAGTTTCCCATTTTACGGGTGTGTTGCTTCTGGAGTTTATTTCCTCTTTCATTAAAGCAGTTTTTTCGTCTTTCAAAACGCACAAGTTCTTTGCAGATACGTAATCGTTTTCAAAAGGATGTAAATCATCATTAACATCCCCCTGTAATAGCATTTCTTGAAGGCACTGAATGTTTTCCATAACATTATGCGTACGATTCGGTGATGCGTTGAAAGATTTGCCTAACTTTGGAATATTTAAAGCCGTTTCTACATTTCCTGTATCTTTTTCACAAATATTAAAATCATGTTTAACTTCTGCTACGTTATATTCAGATTCTTTTTGACGCAAATAAGCAAATAAATCATGTGTTTTGTACTTTCTTCCTAAAGCTCGAACGCCAGATAAAGATGTCTCAGAATCAAGTATTTTTGAATATCTATCGATTACCCCACAGTAGACGAATTCTAAAAAAGCCAAGGCGACATCATAGTCTGTATCAAGCCAACAAATCTTTTCTTTGGTAGTAGAAAACTCTGTATCATTAGAAATTACATCAAGTAAAATATTTGTGCAACGTGTGTAGAAAACTAATTTATGCGTCCATATGTGTCTGCCATTTTTCACGAACACAATAATGTCACTTGCAGAACTATCATTAAGTATATTTCTCCAACTTTTTGCTAGATTGTCAAGGAATTTCTTTTCTTTACAACACATATTGACTGTATTTGCAGAAATCGTTGATGCTTCATCATTGTCCATTGTTTTTACAGTATGTATTTCCTTTATTTTCTGCATTTGTTCATTATCCAAAGATCTTTCGTTTCTTACACTTCTCTCATTTATTTCCGTAAGCTTCACAAGATTCGGCTCTTCCTATAAAACATGATGTCGTTACGATATGTGGTTTATGTATAGTATTATAAAATATAGAGATGATTTATATGCCAAAATACAAGTCAACTTACATTTAATTTCTGCTCTTTTTTTTCTAATGGTATTATTTGAGGCAATAATTGTTCTACATAAAATATATCTTGAGTTAGAATTAGTTTTGTCCTATCCCACAATGTATTCTCCTTGAAAATAATAAAATATACAGATTATAAAATCTCTGCAGACGGATTGGAAGATAATTTCTACTATGTAAAAAAATTAGACATAATTACAATTTTATGTAATTGTTGAAGTAATTGACTATTTATAACAATTTTCTCTTTAGCGTTGTTAAATTCTTCTGTTTTTTCCTGAGATCTTTGAGTAAAATCCTTACATCCCATAAGTATCTCAGCTATTCTCTCTGTTAAAATACGTTCTCTTTCTACAGCAGTACGTCTTTGCAAAATAGTTGGTCCAATGAGCTTTCCTTTTTAAACAAAAAGAAAAAAAGAAAAAATCAGAAACTAAAATACAAGTTTCTTATTAGTTGTGGGATTTATCTCAACTGCATCAGTTAATATATAATTACTTTTCTTAGTTTTACTGGTAGGCCAATTATTTGTTGGTAACGTGTTTCTACTGCTACTAAACCCAAAACTTTGCAATGTCGCTTTCTGAGGACATTCTGTATTATTATCTGGCACCGATGGATTAGAGGTTATAGCCACAATCTGAGCTTCGTCCCACTCTTCCATTTCCTCTTTTTCATATAGAGATTTGGAAAGTGCTAAAGCAAGCTGGAGATCAGGGTCATTGTGCGATGCCTAAAAAACAAAAAAATTATTTAAAATTATAGACTAAGGACGAAATTTAAAATGGCGTCTAAAAATATTTATACACATTGTCTTAACAATTTATTCACTTAGATTAGACTAAGAGAGCATTATCTCAATTAGATTTCAATCAAGTTCCAATAATCTGACAATTTAAAAGTCATCGATAATAAACAATTAAATACCTACCATTTTACGTGGGGCAGGTTTCTTCTTATCTTGTAATACAGGAGCAGAGAGTAGCCCCAACGATTTCCTTTCTGCGGCTTGCCGTTCTTGCAACTCCACAGCATCCATTAACGTCTTCGTGGAAACATTATTTTTCGTAGCACAACTTTTCATATGTACAGTTTGTGAACTTTCATCTTTAAGATTTTTTAAACACAGTGGGCATACGTAAGCTGTTTTCACGTTTTCGTCAGTCGAACTCTGCGGTGATTCTACTTCTTTCTTTTCAGATTTGAAAAAAGACGATTCAATCAATGGTTGTTGTACATCGCGAATAATCTTTTTATTCTGTAATGGTTTTTTGCTTTTGGATTTCTTTTCGTTGTTAATAATTTTAGGTTTAAAGTGGAGTACTTTTTTCTTGGCTTTATCTGGAAGTTTATTATTAACTTTCGACTGTACAGAATGTATTCTTTTTGGGGATTTAAAATCCAGTATACTGTCATCATCACATGGAGGTTGAGATGTACAAGCGGTATCATCCTTGTTGTTTTCATTATTGGAATCATCAGAAAGATGAGTCTTATTATCTATGCTGAATAAAAGAATATTCTATGTTACTTTAGATCTTGTGCCTCAAGTATCTCTTATTAATACAAAGAATAAACATCTTTACAAGATGTGCAAACTTAACAGGAAAAAAGAATATAATAACAAAACTATTGTGGGATGTTTTTCTTACACTTTAAATGTATATTTTCTCATTATATATCATCAGAAAGGTACATGTTACATTAAATTCGACTACAAAAATGATTAATTTAACATGTTTCATATATATCATAATACCTTTCTTTATAATTTTTCTTTAATCTCAATCTTCTCTCCCAACTACCAGGTTTACAGAATTCACTCTTCTCAACGTCCATTATTGTTATATAAACTTTGAAGGTTCTGTTGTTTAAACATTAACTTGCGTATCCTTTGATTCAGCTTCCTCTTTCGCTCTAGCCTGCTGTCTCTCAAACAGCTTTTCAATAGTGCCTCTCAATAATGGAAATGCGGCATAATCTTCTAACATAGATCGCTCGTCTTCGGAGAGTTGTTTGGCTTGATACTCTTTTATCAACTCGGGATCACAACAACTGCGGAATAAAATTTAACATTAAAATTTAATTCAAACAGTAGGAGCTTACATCCACCGGACGAATTAATTAAACGTTAACAGAGAGAGAGAGAGAGAGATGTTACACCGTTAAATTAATTGGAACTGAATGTAAATAAATAATGCAAATCGTAGATTTAAACGTCTGTAGAATTTACGCCAATATATATAAAAAAATACCTACTGTCGTCTGTAGGAAATGTACATTGCTCCAGCGTAACATAGGGTTATGAAGAGCGACGCGAGTCGAATATATTTCTGCAGCGGCGTGTTCCTGAGTCGGCGTGGTTTCCTGTACGTCTCATCCGCGGGATCATGAAGCATTTCACAGAGATCGTGCGAAAGAAGGAAATTAAGATAATGCCAGCGTGATTACGGGCGGCAATAATTTCACGATACGACTGTGGAGTGTGGCGGTCATATGACACTAACCTAATCTGACCTGTTTCCAATAGGCTTGTTCTTTTCAGCTGAACTGCTGCACTAGTTCAGAGTTTATTTTTTTCCTTACAATGTAGAGTAAAAAGGATAGACTTTGAACTAGTGCAGCAGTTTAGTTGAAAAGAACAGGCCTGTATTTCCACCATTCATCTACTCGAGCAAGCATCAAGCAATTAATTATATAATCTATCTATTTATCCTCCAATAACGATTTATCACCCGATTAAAAATATCTGTACTGTAATTTTGTTTTAATTTGTAAATCTGATATTGATCTTCATTAAGATTCGAATCTCTGTTAAAATTCAAATCTTTTAAATTATCGCGTGCATTTATTAAAATAATAATAACATATGTATAAAATGTTATTTCGTACTTTTATTGGTATATGCTCGTATATAATTCATCTGTGCTCGATAAAAATCTGTCTTCAACCAACGAGACATTCCTCGTGCAAATTTATAATATAGTAGAATTTATAATAGTTGTACGATATACTTATATTTTATATAGTGTCCCTTGTTTCAAGTTTATTGTATCACATTTTACAATACAGAGTATTGGATGTCACTTAAATGCATCTCTTCGATTCGCAAGATTTGATACATTCGATGCATTTCAGTTATACCACAAATCACATTTAACGCACAAAGAATGATTAATTACAATATAAGATATCGATACCGATAAATTGGTAAGACAGCCGTAATTAACAGACCGTATTGCACTTTCGACTCTCCAAGCATTTTTGAGAGAGAAAGTATAGATATAACACAACTACGCAAATACGAATACAATACTTATGTAATACGAATATAATATATAGAGCAAATCATTTGAACGTATTATATCTCTCTCAAAAAATGACTGAAAAGAAGATTGTAGATGGCAACGGAATCTTTTAAATAATAACGTAATTCTATTGTATTTCGAGTAGACAAATACTGTTGGCCGCTGTCCACCAAGGTTATAAACTTGAAGGGGGAGGGAGGACCGAGTTAAAATAAATGATCATATATCAATTTCGTACGAAATGTTGTCAGGTTAGTAGTATAATGAGCTAAATTTACAGCTATGTGCATCAATAACGTGGAATTAAACTAAATTCATCTAAATAATCTGAATATGCTTTGGTAGAAGCATGATTAATAACTGTATAGTTAAAATTAAATAAAATGTAAAGCTTTACATGGAAGTCGGGGACCAAAAATTCATTTCTCTTAATTCAGATGGTTTAGCTTCGAGTACGTTAACGTAAACAGACGATTTATCCGCCGTTTTTTCTTCCTTCCCGATGTACGTAAGATTTTGCGAAGATATCGACTTCTTTCGATTAAGTGGCTTGCGTGGCTCCATGTCTGGAAAGAGCTCGTCTTCCTCGTCTATCTTTGTAATGACTTCTCTGGATTGACCTAATATGCTTCCCAAAATCCAATTACCCTGATATTTTTCTTTATCCGGTACAAAAGCACCCGTAAAGTATCGATTAGCGTGAATCTTTCTGCGTGATTTTGGTGAACTATCCGGAGTTCCTGTCGGTGATGTTAATGGTGTCGCTGGTAATGACTTGCTGACGCTTTTCACCGAGTTCTCCGTATGCTGAGAACGCGAATCCGATGTGAATACCTTGGTGAATTTACCAGACATCATTTGACTAGCTACATGAACGATTGATTTGCCGCAAAGAGCCGGTTCACCATGAAAGCCGTCATCCGTCCCCTGTGATTTAAGCTTTACATATCCGCTCGTCGAAGCTTTGTGTGCTTTAATATCACCAACTAAATTGACATCAAGAACGATATGTATTAGTCAATGTTATATTTTAGAAGATATAAGATCTTTGTTAATATACCTTTATTTTCAACCGGTATAAACGGTTGACATGGCAAAGGATGTTTGCTAAAATCAATCTGCTTGACTTCTTTCAAATCGGAAATGGATCTTTCATTCGTTATCTGATTCGTGGAGCTCGAAATATTTTCATTCAAAACCTCATTGACGATATGCTTCAATCCATGTTCTGGTTGAGTATTTTGCGATCTTGGATATCTTGCGTAAAAGAAACTGTCGTCGTAAGATGGTGGACTGAATGCGGCTTCGTCAAAGTCAAATCTAAAAAAATATATAAAATTACATTAACACAAACTGTAATAATAAATACATGTTGTAATTAACATAAAGGACATGTAGATTGCAACGTTACTTAGATCTCTTTATTAATTTAGCAGTTTCTTTGTATTATTAAAAATTTAAAAACTAAATTAATCAGAAATTTAAAAAATAAATTTTTTAATGGGACGACAAATATCATTAAAAAAATAAAGCAGATTTATAGAAACAATTTATGTGTAACAAATATAGGCAAACGTTTAACTATAAATAACACATCAGCTGATTTGGCAGAGTACCAAATGCATGCACATAATGCACTAACAATTTAAAACAGACATCCATTGGGACACAGCTAGCAATATCACAGCTAGCAACTATAATAATCCTTCAAATATACCAATTGTCATAATCAGCAAGGACATCTCCACATAAATATGTGTTCAATGATAAAATTTATGAAAGATAAAACCTACCTATTGTCCATTCTCCCTTTCATCCATTGCGGCAATGAAATTCCACTACCAAGGGATCTGTCTTGCTGTCTCGAAGTACCCATCCTTGTGCAAATTTTATTAAATCCAAAAACAAGCTTAAATCCTTTACGTTAATTAACAATATAAGAATACACAAAATGACAGGCCAAAGGATGATGCTTTGTTATCCATATTACTCTCGAACAATTGGTATACGTGCTATTGTTTGTACAGTTGTGTAATACAAAAAATTAGTAGCAGCACTCCAGTTTTTTAGAGCTTCCAAGTTACTATTCGACTGATCTGCAATTTGTCAAACGCGTTAGGATAGAAAGATTATTAATATACGATGAGAACAGACATGCGAAATGGACCAATATGTACACTTACTTTCCTGTTGGTGTTTACGGATAAAATTTTAATGATCCTCATAATTATAACCTGCTGCTACTATCGACGGAAATAGCAATGCAATAAATGAATGCAATATTGATAATAGGATTACGCCATGTTGATATAAGTATAATCTGTATAATGGCTGACAATCACAAATGGCTGCTAAAGACGCGTGCGCACGATATGCAGCATCCTCCGCGTTCCAAAACTCATAAAATTTGAAAATACAATCGTCTTGCGTTAAGCCTTGTGTCCACGATGCTAGAACTGTGTCCGAGTTTTGGTTTAAGCCAATGAAACTGCTACTTTTCTATAAGAGCTGCAAGTTGATTGGCTTGAACCGAAACTCGGACGCAGTTCTAGCATCGTGGACACGCTTTAGATGTGATGTTTACAGACACGTGAGATGATAAAGATTCTAAGGAGTGAAAATAAAAGGAGGAAGATATTAAGGAGGGAGGAAAAATTAAGTTTTTTTTTAAACAAATAGGGACTATCAATCGTTGAGCAGAAAGCGATTGATGGCATTTAAGTGCAGCATGGCAGAGGTGGCAGCAAATTTGAAATCCATCTACGACAAAATATCGTACGCTGCTGCGAAGAGAGCACCGGTATTCTTTTCCGTATTTAACGCTTACTGTTAATTAAATATAGGAACTTATTATTTAAAAAAAAAATGCATTAATAATTGTACGGAGAACGTCGCGTTTTGAAAATCAACGCGAAGGTTAGACCAGGTTAGACCTTCAACAAATTTATCTCATTCTCGCAGGAGTATCAATATTATGAACCGCGACTGGTAGCTGTCAGCAAATTACACTCTACGGGATCGATAATATCCGCATACGAGGCCGGTCAGAGACATTTCGGTGAAAATTATGTGAACGAGTTGATGGAGAAAGCCTGCGACCCCCTGATCCTTGAAAAATGCAAAGAAATTCGATGGCACTTTATAGGCAGTTTACAAAGGAATAAGGTCAACAAGGTTTTAAGTATACCAAATTTATATGTTATAGAAACTATTAATAGCGACAAACTTGCAAACGCACTCAATAATTCGTGGCCAAGATTTCGAAAGAGCGATGACAGCAAGTTAAATGTCATGGTACAAGTTAATACAAGTCAAGAAAAGGGTAATGAAATATTAATTATATTTTATAGTTTATTTAAAAAACTTATGTGAGAAAGTAATTTTTAGTTTAACAAATTTTTTATTATCCTGTATAAAGATAATTATAATTACAGAAAAAAATGGTTGCGATATTGCACAAGTATCAACCCTTGTAAAGTATGTTGTACAGAACTGTCCTAATTTGAAATTTATGGGCCTCATGACAATAGGAATGTATGGGTATGATATTGCAAATGGGCCAAATCCTGATTTTATTTGTTTAATAAAATGCAGAGAAAAAGTACACGACGAATTGGGAATTGATATAAAAGATATCGAATTATCAATGGGAATGTCCAATGATTATGAACAAGCGGTAAGGTCTTTAGACAATCAATTTGCAATAGTGTTGCTAATTGATTTTATGTCCTTATATAAAATGCATTATTTTCTATTGTAGATTGAATTAGGCAGTACAAACGTGAGAGTAGGAAGTGTCATTTTTGGCAATAGGCCACAAAAGAGTAATTGAAAGGATCTAATATAATTGACGTGTTAAATCACTTAAATCAATAATTTTACCTCGAGGAAAAAGAATAGGGATAGGGACATGATGTTTATCTCAGAGATATGTATATACAATAAATATTCCTTCTGCAGCAAATACAGTTAATTTTCTCTATTCTAAGATCATCTCACACACACACACACACACACACACACAATCGAATATTTCCTTTATTTTAAGATCTTTCCTCAATTCTCGCGTGCGCGTTCTTATTCTGATATACAAAATAAAAATATTACGTGTTATGTCCTTCGCTCATTTTTTCACTCTAATCTGATCAAATATAAGTGCTAAAGGAGCAGCACACAAAATTCTGATTTAAAGAAAAATAGCTTGAAATAGAGGAAAATAGAATAGAGAAAATTGTAAAAGATATATATATGTATACATAATAGATATATACACAGATATGTATTATAAATAAATGTACAAGATGTGTAAAGTGTTAATTAAGATCATGAAGAATTAAATTTATTATACACTATAGTAATAACTAATTATTTTATTTTTAATTACATACAATATAAATCTTGTTAATAAATATATGTTAAATTATTAAGTTTTAATTTAATTTTATAAATTAAGCAAGTATATATTGCAATGAAATCAGTGGTAGCCTCAAATGTTATCAGTCATTTATAATCTAATGAGTTTTAAAAAACTTGACTTTTAGAATTTGTACAAGAATATTTATAATATTAGTATAGGTACTCTTTATGATCTCTTTCTTATTTTAATTTTATATAGGTCTGCAAGGAAATTTCGTAGATAACTCCCTGCTTTATTCCTTTTTTGCGTATCCCTAATATAATTCATAAATTATAACAAACTTGATATAGAAACTTTAAAGTGAAATCCCATAAATTAGTAAAGCAAAAAAAAGGATGTTTCAATACAAATTTGATATTTTTGTGGTGGGGAATTACGTACATTTTGAAATAAAAACTCGACTTTTTATCTCTCTATCTTTATTAAAATTTATTCGCGTAGATTTATGTTAAACTATCTTGTTAAATGTTAAATATCTTTTATTTTATTGCGAATACTATATAAATTCTTCCACACTCCTTAAATTCCACTACTCTTAAATTCTTCTACACAAAATTCTATAATTTAAATAAATATAAAAATTTATAAAAATAAATAAATTTTGTGAAACTCATCAATTATTATGCATATAAAATTAATATGATAAAAGGGCGTGGTCCAGTTCCAATCTTCAGCCTCATTATGTCGTACGAACACACATATGTAGGTCACCTTCACCGTTTTTTTTTACAGGAGAATGATTCAAATGTATCTTGTGCAAGGTCATGAATTACGCAAGTTACCGCTCTTAAAAGTTATGGAAGTCAGTCAGTCACTTTCTTCGCAAAATCACAGGCCAGATCGATCAAAATTGAAGCTATATTTTACCAGAGATACCAAGAATTAAAAAAGCTTACATAACGAAAGCTATACTAAACGTTTTGGCACAAATTTCGTGCTGTAATTTTCATTCCTTGAAATTATGGCAGAAATCAATGGTTATTTAATTTTGGAAGATTAAGATAGCTACGTCTTTTAAAATTAAAATTTTAAATGTGTTTATAACAATAATACGTATTCTTTGATGTTAAACACATATAATCAGGTGCAATTTTATTTGTAACTAACGTTTCCAAAAAATTCACGAAAACTTATTTGTAAGGGATGATATTTTCTGGAGTCTAGAAAAATGTCACAATTATTTCTAAAAATAACGAAATTTAAAAGATATTTCTCGTGACATACACTTCTCTCTTAAGTACTCCTCCGCACATGTTGCAAACAACAACTTACAAAAATCAGCTAGACACAAGTTGCCCCTATAATATGCGTCAATAAAAAGACGGATCCTGTGCAACTTGACGTAAGCTTGCATCAGACAATCGTAAATGAGGAGATTGGTGCATACTGTAGTCCATGTTGCAATATTCATAATGCGAAGCACGAGACATGCATCGATACATTGCAGTTTAGCATAAATTCAAAAGTGACATGGGAAATCAAGTTATATGTATTATATATGCTTTGATATGCGAGTATACGTAAACAACTTTGTAGTCGGTACTGCTACTGATACTTGCCTCTCATAAAATTCACAAATTTATTGATATACGAATGCATTATACATTTTTCTGCTTCTCACACTTTTTTATGCTTTAAAATAAAATTATTATTAAGAGTATTAATTATATATGTTCTCATGGATCACAAGAAAAGAATGCAAACTATGTGTCCAAACTTGTTTGATATCGAAAGAATTTTACATTCAAAGTCACGGCATGTAAAAAAATTAAGTAGTAGAACTTGAATAAATCGATCATAATCGAGCATTCTCGATTTTCAATTCAAAATTAATTTTCAAAAATACGTAATCATATATTATCAATACGTACTTGTGATTCTCTTATAATTTAAGTTTTGCGTTTTCGAAATATTTGATCAATCTGTACTACAAAATGCAAATGTTAATGATGTAAGAAAAGCTATTTGTTTTGACGTATATTGCAAAAAGAAAAATTTACAAACATTCTCGCTTCTGATGTCATAATGTAACACGGTTGCAGTGAGAAAACAGAAGCCGTTTAATACCGATCATCGAAGGCGTAAAATGTATTCATGGCTTAACAAGATATAATACTTTACAACTACGTGACGCAATAACGCCTTACTGTGAACATAGCATGCGTACTCGTACAAAGAAGTTTTTTGGAAAAAATGCACCACGCACACTAGACAGGTTTGCTGTAGCACGGGTATAAATAGGCTGTTAGATTTAGACAGAGCATTCAATCCATTCCTCGTGTTACAACGGGAAATAGAAAAGCGACATCATGTTCAAAGTAAGTTCCTTCAAAGCAAAAACAATCCATTCAAGATTACTATTTGCGTAATTCATATTCGTCAGTTTGTAGAAAATTGATAAAAGTAATGAGCCTTCAAGAGCTAAGATTGTCTAGATTATTATATATTTTTAGAACTATACATATAATTTTTATATTAAGTGTAAAAAAAAGTAAATAACTTATACAGACCGTATAACTACTATAAGATTTAATTTCAAGACAGAACACGATTATCAACATAAACTAATACTTTTTTTATTTTGAAAGAGACTGGATATATAATCTAAAACAAGACGAATTTAAATAACATAAATATTCCAGTAAATAAAGACATCCCAAAATTTAAAATTTATGAAAATAAATAAACGTTATTAAATCTTGCAGCTCCTGGTGATCTTCGGCCTTTTGGCCATCACAAATGTCTACGCCGGCTTGATCGCCGCACCAGCTCTTGCTGTGAAACCAGCTGCGATCGCCATCGCTCCTACCGCCGCGTGGGGTGCTCCTGCTGCCGCGTGGGGTGCTCCTGCCGCCGCGTGGGGTGCTCCTGCTGCCGCGTGGGGTGCTCCTGCTGCCGCGTGGGGTGCTTCCGCGTGGGGTGCTCCCGGACTTGGACTTAAGTTAGGCTAGATCTTTTTTACGTTCAATGAGATATAAGAAACCCGCCGCCAATCCACCAGCAACTACACATCGCAGAATTTACCTTGTCCTTAATATCGGATACAATTCGCTGATGCATCTCGCAGTTCTCCCTAAAGTCGATATTCACAAAATTGTTTTCTTTTTCTATTAGGACGTTTCTTCCCCCATTTCCCTCAAAATTGTTGATAAATTATTGATAAGCGCCGCGAAAAAAATATGAAATAATAAAATTTTACATATAAAAAACTTGGATGTTATTCTATCTCGCAGAAAACATTTTACCCCTGACGTCTCTATTGTAAATTAAACTCTATCGTAACGACATGTTGCGATAGCTCCTGCCGTGTATCATCCCCTTATGATTCATAATTGTTCAATTTCTTAAGAAACGAATAGACTTATGAATCTATGAACAATGGGGATTGAAAAATCAAGCTTTGATTAAGAGTAAAGTACAATTTTATTGCGTAACTCCTTACATTGTAGTGTCATTAATTTGGCACGTACAGATGAAGTAGTTACAAGTGTCGAGGATTTTTTAATAAATACATGTGTATCATGTAAAGTCGCGTCTGATATGGATCGATTTAGTAGGCATAGGCGATCCCGATCGGGCTGCTGTAGCTCATATGAGACACTTCAACGGCCGGCGAGTAAGCGACTCCAAGAGCAGCTGGGCGCACAGCCGCCGGTATAGCGGCCGCGGCATATGCCAATGGGGCTGGATGAGCGAGATGAGCGTAGGCAGTGATAGCCGGATTCGTCACGCGGATGTCGGTCTTGCTCGAGCTAGAGAAAGGCGTGTCGATGGTCTTCGTTTGCGTGGCCACCTGCGCCAGATTACCGTGGCTGCGTAGAATATTGTCGGATGTCGACGTGATAGCTTGGGGTTGAACATGCGCTATCGGCGCGATCTGGTATGACTGGTATGGGTATGACTGGTACTGCAGGGCGGAGGGCACTCCGATAAAACCGGCGTTGGCCGCGGCCAAAACACAGGCGATTACGAAGAGCTGAAATAGAACTCTCGATTACAATTTTTGAAACCTTAAGAGCGCAAATTTATTCCTATATGCATATATGCATGCCTATAATATGCATTTCCTACACTTGACAAAATCTAATTTATCGCAGTTGATCGTACGTACCTTGGCTGCCATTGTATTATGCGTGGAAGATGCTGCGATGACTTTAATCGCGTCTGAGTCGAAATACGAATGCTACAATCCGTGACAATCGGTACTTTTATACTTGGCGGACAAACGACGAGCCACACGAAATCTTTCGGTACTCACAGTTCGCCATGGTGGGATATAGTGTCAAGGATATATTTAATATTGCACCATTGCGCCAAACGCCTTACTCCCCGTTGAATCGTATATATATGCCCTTCCGATGATTTATAGGTGCCTAAAATGGTTTTTTCCTGTAACATTTTGTGCGAGATAATATTTAAAATGTATCAGCTATTTATCTCTATTTCGTAATATTTAAATTTTATTTTAAAACTCGTCATTTAATATTTTAATGCATCGCCCTTAATGAGAATGTACTGAATTTCTAAGGATAAGTTTAGAGTAAAATTTTAAATTTTTCTTATTTTTTTATACAACAAAGCAAATTTTATTTATATATGTACCAAAATTTTTTATATTCTTACAAATGAGATATAAGCATATAAGCGAAAGAAATACGAGAGAAAAGCAATATGGAGAACTTGTTTCGTAGCTTGCTTTTCAATTTAACGTTTCTAAATCTAAGATTTATATTTTCATTTATATTGTTATACTGAAACACTACATGTGCGAATTTTGTATATCGATTGGTGCCGCACCTTCGTCTTCAAAACTGGAACATCCGGCTTGGCCACGCCTCTCCGAGCGGAAAGTAGTCTAGCCTTGTGTTCCTTCTTAAACTTTTTCTTTTGGGGCGTAACTCGTTACAATTACATTTTATTCGGTATTCAGGAAACTGGTATCACCGACATTACTGGCATCTTAATTTCACATAAATAAAAATAAATCTGCTTCTTTTTCCAATCCTGTACGAATTCCTGATACGCTTCGGACGCTGAAATTTCATTTGCGAGCGGATAATACGGGGAAGATTTAAATGTACAATAATTAGAAAGATAAAGATATAAAATTATATATATGTATATAATGTAGATTTTTATTTCTATTAAAATAATATAGGTATAATACAAACTGGAAAATGAAGATTACATTCCTTTTTATTAGTTATACAGCTATAATTTATTCTATCTCTGCTTAATTGCACTGAGCACGTGCCATCATAGAAATTTTTTGCGCCTTCTGCACTATATCAGGGCAACGTCGTCGCCTTACTAATCTGCAATCTTGAAAGAAACCTTCATTTCTTGGAAATCCATGCGATCCATCAGCATAGGTCACTAAACCTATGGTCATAGAATAAAAAGCATATACATAACTCACATTCGAATTACAATTGAAAAACGATATGTAATCCAAAAATTGTTGCAGTGTTTTATTTACAAAATTATGAAGCAATTGGTAATGAATTATCGTAACTTGATTATATACCTAAGCCCCAGACGCGACCTCCACGAAATTCCCCTTCAAATTTCATTCCGTCGGCTCGCCAGAATACACCATGGCCGTGAAACCAACCTTGCATAAATTCTCCCTCGTACCTAAAAGAAAAAAAAGAATACAAATAATTTCGCAAAAATATATATATAAAATATATAACGCGCAATCTCGAAATAAACTTGCAACGTAACTTACTTCGCTCCGTCGGGAAATACGATAACTCCTAAGCCGGAGCATAATCCATTTTGAAATGCCCCATCGTACCGTGTTCCATTCGGAAGGACTAATAGACCAGCGCCGTGTTTCAATCCCTTGCGGTTCCAATCGCCGATATATTTTGTACCGTCGTCATATTTATACGCACCAGTCTTTGCCACACCTGTAGACGCGCGTATTTGATACACGAGTATTTAATAAGAAAATCAAATATTTAATTAAAAAATGCTCATATTATTTCGATTTTGTGTACGTAACATTTTAATTAAATAAAAGTAGAGGTGTAGTCGTATCCTAAAACAAATGAGACAAATGCTTATTCTTACCGTCGCCCATGCCTGCGCTGCACTAAACGCATTTAAGCTAGCCGGGGGTCTTAATCCACTTACAAAAATCAATTCTTTATTCAATTAAGAAAGATATCTAGGATAGACAGGCATAAGGAGACGCTCAGGAAAATATATTGTGGATTAGATGCGTAAATAAAGACAAATTTATAGATATAACATGTTAATATTCGGTAATGAGAAATTTACATTTTTTCAAAATGTATATAAAGTAAGGCAAAAGATATTTATAAAATCGCATTAGAGATGTATCTATACAGAACCGAACTGCGATATCGTTCATTCCTTTGACTGTTCTCCAGATGCACCCACTAGGTACCATCGTATTCTCGCTTCCACTGCAGCCTGCCTAACTAAACGTTTGCGATCGTCGATTATTATTCCCAATTTGTCTAATACAGTCTGTTTGTACGGATTGATTAAAATAGTGGGATAACTAGCATAATGCGCTAGGCATTCTAGAGCCGCAATTCTAACACCCTGTTAAATAAAAATATAGATTTACATAATGATACGATAAGTTTAAAAAGTTAAAATTAATGTAAATAATTACCATTATCCGATGCGTTGATAATTGCATAAGCCTTGGTATAACGCATTGTAAATTATCAGAAAATATGTCGTGTTTAGTATCAAGTAAAAGTTTAAATGACGTTAATGTCCAGAGAACTAGATGCTCATTGCTAAGAGATAGAGACTCAATCAACAGAGGTACCAGCTGACAACAAAACACATTAATCAAAATATTATTTCTATTGCAAGAGAATGTAACCATTGATAAAAGATGAAAACTCACCTCGGTTAAATGCAGAAATAATAATTCTTCAGGCATTTGTTCTAGTAAATGTACCAAAGCAATAAGATAATTCTGTCTCATCGCGCTTGTAAAGTTAATATTTTGTCGCAACAAATATTCGAACACTCTTTGTTTATAAAAAATTTTCACATCGCAGAAATTTTCCGTTATTAAAATATCCTCGTTTTTACTTACTAAAGTGTGATATTGTTCACCTATAAATTGACCTATTTCATTGTCTGTTAATAGGTGCGTAAGCTGTAAAAACAAAGATGGGAAATATTAATTTATCTATATTATCTGTATTATAACCGAGTATTAAGTTATTATAATTTAACCACACTTACATTCTCTAGAAAGTATTGAGACTTTACGTATCCTCTCATGACAAGTGCTTTAGTCATCCAAATTTGAAAGTTAACTGTGTGTTGCTTTAATTTAATGTCACTGTCCGTATTTAAATTATTACTTATTTTGTCTTCTAGATAAGATACAATTCTATCAAGATCTGACATTTTCATTTTATTTAATAAAACAGATAAAAATTTACAGCTTGTTTGCCTTATATCCGGATTGCAATTGTTAGTTGCTAGATTATACAGATTTTCTACCGTATTATTATTTATGTTCAAGTTGATATCTTTCCGTAAAGAAATGAAAAGATTCATTATTATAGTTACATCAGTTTCGGGAATTTTCGTATTTAAAACCACAGCGTATTTCGCTACAATCGCACGTTGTTCTTCGATTGTAAGATTTCGTATAATTAACTGACAGATATTAGATATCAACATTTTATGATCGACAACATTTGTATCATATGAAATTAATTTGTCAATAATATGACATTTCTTATATAGAAATTGATGTATGTTGTAATCAGATTTCTTTAAAGCAATTAGCTTCTGGATATTCAGTAATATTGTGATACGTATATCAGTATTAACAGTGTCTGTTAACATTGCAACAATTTTCGGGAGTATCACACAACCTAGTTCACGTATTTTTGCAATTGCTGATAAAGCTTTTATTTTACGTTTTAACAATTCTACTCCCGTTTCATCTGAAACATTTCCTTAATATCACTTCATAATTCTATACATTGACAGAAATTATTAACTATGTATCTGTATTTAACTTACCTGTGTTTGATAACAATCTTTCTTTAACTAACATTGATATTTCTTCAAGATATAACGCAGCAAAATCTATAACAGTTGTATGGCATATACTTTGTATTTTATCGCATCCTGTTTCAATTTCATTGCATATCGCATTATATAATATAGAGCGTTGTATATCGTTTAAATATGCCTTTTGGATTGTTAAACCAAGGAATATTTTACTTTTTAGTTCGACACTTTCTATTGTCAAGCCATCTAAATATGTTTGAGGTATATTTGTCCATGATAATTCTGGAATATCTAGATTAAATTTCATTATATTTATGTAATACATATACAAAATATCAGAATTGTTACAGTTCAGTAAGCAATAGTAATAATGCAAATGTGATATCATTATTCGTTGTTTCAACTTACCTTGAATGCAAAAGTCATAATTAGAACATATTTTCATAAAATTATTTAACGTTTCTATCAATGCAATTTTGTCGTTTAATGAATTTATCGTAGAATATTGTCCAATACATAAAGGTATTACAGCTTGCAAGATTTGTACACATATCGTTTTGTTAATTGTAGCTAATGTTTCCAATAGCGTTTGGGCAGGTCTGTACAAACTAAGTTGCACATCGCACAACGACGATTTTATATCAGCGATTATCTTGTCAACAAAATTTTTGCAAACAGTTTCATCGACTGATGTAACTTTAATTAAAGATGTCATTGCTTGTAAAGCAGCGTCTCTTATTTCAACATCTCTTCCTGGCACTATTTCTTTCTTTAAAGTTGTCCATAAGTCTGGTAAGTACAATTTTATTTTTGACAGCCCAAAAGTTTGAACACTTTCACGTAACAAATTTAAGGAATCAAGTTTAGCAACTCTGAGAGTAGAATATGATTTATCAATGATAAGGGGTAAGCAATACTCTGCAAACTCTGGGACAGCACATAAGCAAGGCGCCAATTTTTCTGCCAAATCTTCCCGTGATACACTTAGATCCTCCATGCTGGACTGTAAAATATTTATAAATTATATATTTGTATGTTATAAATATTACATTTAAAAAATAAGATAGAAAAATAAATGTATAATATAATTACAGGATTAAAATCAACTGGAAAATAACATGCCATAACTTCAAACATTTCTTCGGTTAAATGACCTAATGAAAATTCTTTTATAAATTGTGGTAGCATATTAAACAATAACATGAGGTTATTCGGATCTCTTTCACCATCCATAGAGCTGATAATACCATAAACTAAATCTGGTCCCATGGATCTCAGATCATGTAATCTGTTTTCTATTAAACTTTTAAGTACAAGATATATCTTGTGACGTTCAGGTAACAGCTGAGATTGACACTGAACATGCTCAAACATAACTCTTAATAAGGACGACGATGCGTTTTGAGGTAAATGAGTCATGTTCACCTAAAAAAAATATTTATGACAATTCAATGAAAGTGGGAAATGACAAAAAGATAAAAGGATTTAGCAGAAAAATACTCACAATTGCTTGAATACCATTTAGTACAGATGGTATAATGCTATAATGATCTTTCATTCTGTCGCAATAAAACGTTGTAATAAAATGCAATTCTGATTCAGTGAGATAATCTTGGGGTAGTTGCGACAAAACAGAGGAAAGAGCTGTAACCCCTTTCTCTCTTGTAAGAACATTTTGGTCTGTCATGTAAGAACCTAGTGTCTCCACAAACGTACTGAGTTTCATAGAACCTAATTCTATTTCTGAAACAAAACATGAGATAAAAGGAACAAAACATTTTAATGTCTTCCACAATATAATTTTAAACAATGATTTTTGTGATTATGTACATTACGAAATTTAGATTTCAATATACTCATAAAATCAAGAGATATAACAGTGATTGTAAGAAGATTCAAGTTTATATAAAGTTCATATAAATATGTACATACATGTAACTTGAAATTATCACTTTCTCTAGGTTAGAGAAATCATAAAATTAAGAAAACCAAGTATATTATTTGACTCCAAAGCTGTATTTGAGCGTGTAAAATTTAATTTTTGTATCTTCCTCTCTTTAGTAAGAAATTACTACGGATTCTTTAATTTTATAGCACAAGTACGTAAAAAATGTTTTAAAAAGATTTTTTTTATAAAATACGTACCGGAAGCTATATTTCTGCATAATGAATTTAGAGCCGCTGTATCTTTGAAACTGGTATCTAATCGCTCTTTTAAATCAAAATTCGGAGACGAGGCCATAACCAAAAATTGTTGTTTACATGAGACACTCAGCACATGATCGAAATATTCCAGACGGAAGTGACGGAACGAGAGCTTCCGCTCTCTAGCCTCTACTCTACTTTCGAGTAGTGCGCTCAATGCGCTTTGATGCGCCTGTATTCACCTCACACCTGTATTGCGCCGGGATCCACGAGGTTTAATCTTATCGTGTCTTATTTTTGCGTTTCCGAGAACTAACGCAAACTAAACGCCTCACGTGCACACGCCAGTGTGCAATTACGTTTATTAATGCTCGCCGTGTTTTGTATTTTAATTGCAGTATGTTGAATGTCGTGAGGTATCATACAAAGATATTAGGCGCATATAACGCTACGAGACGCATACTTAGCCGGCAACACCTGTTTACGAATGCGAGAACCGATGTCATACGATGTAACGACGCTTCTTTGAAGGAATACTGTTCAAAATTCCTATTACAGAAGGTAATGCACTCTGACACTCTAGTATATACCTGCTGTGTGCAATTTAAATAATTAGTTGAACAATGTCAGGTGTACTCTAATTTTACTAATTAATAACGATTGACAGAGACCACTGAAACAAGCGAACGTCGTAACTCGTAATTATGCCGCAAAACCGAGCAGTAATGACAAAATTGTGGGATCCTGGTTGCTCACTTGTGGCGGCATGGTTTTTGTAGCAGTCACACTAGGTACTCTCATTTATTTTGTATACTATCACTACATCTGCGTCGTAGTGAAGAGCATTATAGAAAAGACATATGGAAAGTAGAATCTCAAATGCAACAGCCTTCCCTTTATAGTTCAATATATCAGTACCTACCTACACGCAATTCAAATTTATGTAACATTTAATTGTACAATAGACATTAAGGACGTTAAAATAAAATATATTTAAGAAACGACTGAAGATTATTTCTCCTTTCTTCTATGTAATTAGGTGGTGTTACAAGACTCACAGAATCAGGCTTGTCTATGGTTACCTGGAAATTGCTAGGGGAGAAAATGCCTCTGAACGAAGCTCAATGGGTCTCAGAATTTGAGCGTTATAAACAATTTCCTGAATATAAAATGTAAGAAATGTGTTAATACCAAAGAAACCAATGTAAGAAATGCATGGAAGTGTATATAAATGCTGCTAATTTTGCTGTAGAACCAACCACAGTATGACGTTGGAGGAGTTTAAACGTATTTGGTGGATGGAATATTTGCATAGAACATGGGGACGTTTAATCGGCGCTGTATTTGTAATTCCGGCAACATATTTCTGGTATAAGGGTATGCTAAAACATGGAATGAAAATGCGCGTTGTTGCCTTAGGATCGCTAATCGGCCTGCAAGGACTCATGGGATGGTATATGGTTAAATCTGGGTTGGAAGATCGTTTTATAGAACCTTCCGACGTCCCGCGGGTATCGCAGTATCGTTTAGCTGCACATCTTGGATTAGCACTGCTCCTGTATACCGGATTTCTTTATAATGCTTTGGATCATCTGATTCCTGCTCAAAAGCTAACTGCTAATTTTGCTGGTACCACAAGTAATGCACTGAAAAGATTTAGAGGATTAATTCATTCAACAAAAGGACTGGTATTTCTCACTGCTTTGTCCGGAGCATTTGTAGCTGGAATGGATGCTGGTCTTATTTATAACACTTTCCCAAAAATGGCAGATAAGTGGATACCTGATGATATACTTGCCATATCTCCTGTATTACGAAACTTCACGGAAAATCCAGCTACAGTTCAATTTGATCACAGGATTTTGGTAAGCTGTGTAATACGATCATTAAACATGCTACTGTACATTATTTCATGTGTATATTATTTATGCAGGGAATCACTACTATAGCATTAATAACTTGTTTGGGTGTTTCGTCTCGTAAACATAAACTTCCTGGTCGAGGAAGGAAGGCTGTGGCTGCGGTACTTTGTGCTGGTTACCTTCAAGTACTTTTAGGAATTTCGACTTTATTATATCATGTTCCTCTATCGTTAGCTGCATCACACCAATCTGGTAGTCTTATACTTTTAAGTACTATAATTTGGCTGTGCCATGAATTGAGGTATTTAGGAAAATTTGCAAAATAAAGTTTGTAAAGTAGTAAAAATAATATACAGATTTATAACATTTTTTACAGATTAAAAATAAAAGATATTTATTCACGAAACACAAACGTAGTATTTTTCTTATTTATATAATATTTCTCATATTATATTACTTATAACTATGGATGCGATCCACTTGGCACTCCAAACGCTCTTGGAAACATTTCATCTTTGTTGTTTATCAAATGTTGAACAAGGACAAAATGATACTCTGAAGCGTTTGAAGCGTCTAGTGGATCGCATCTATCAGTAGAAGGATATATAAAGCTTTTCAATGCTTTCATAACGTATTCGCGCTTTATTTCACAATATGTGTTATAATAATTAGTAATTAATCTTAGGAACTATTATATACACAACTTCGTTTTCTAAACAACATGTATATTATCAAACATATGTAACACGAAATAATTTGTATCATTTTTTGTATAATTATAATTAATTTCACGTTTACAAGATGCGACAAAATTTCAAAAAATATCAGTGCATAAAGATCGTGAAATACATACGCATAACAATTGTGAAATATATATGCAGAACAAAATTTAGTTATTGAATATCAACTCAAACAATTAATCTGAAATATATATTATGCCTAAGCGAGAAATAACTCTTTCATGTTATCAGATATAATTTATTATTTAACTCAATTCTTCAGAAAATACCTTTACATATAGGGCACTTAGTCTATTATGGCCAATTATTTGTTGATTTTAAAATACTTCGCATGCATTGGTCCAATACAGTATTATTAATATTAAGTACCATTTTTATCAGGCAGTTAAAATTACATTTCATTATTGTAACAATTTTTATTTACATAAGAGTTATTTTCTTCCTATTTTGGCGACGTTTGACATCATACTTTTGCTTAATATTAAACTGAGCGCTAGTATTAATAGAACTTGTATCTTATTATTCGATACGAAAAAATGTATTATTCAAAACGGCCAAATTTTATACTAATTATTGTTATACATAATCTACAAATGTAAACGTGAATTATACAATCTAGAAATCTTATCTAATATCTTTTGAACTTGTTACTATATACTTGTGTATTATATAGAGCATATCTTTTGATGAGAGAAATAATGATTACCGCACTCAATTTTTACCATACAAGTTGTATTGGTATTTCTTTTATAATTTGGACACTTTTAAAACTGTTATGAAATAATTGTATTTACTAAGCCTAATATCAGTTTGATAAAAAGATTTACCGTTATTGTGACTCTTCTGCATTGAACAGTACTTAATAATTAATACTACATATTAATATGCGTATAAATGCAATTTTACTGATTATAATTTCTCTATAATTCTTGAATATATTAAAGTCTCTTCGTCGCGCCTTTTTGTGAAAAAAGAGATTTTCACTTTTTATTGACATCTTTAGAAGAAAAAAGGAGATTGATATCGTAGCTGGCAAAATTAGGTACCAGAGCTACTAAAATATTAAAATTTTAATGAACTAGTCGAAATTGGGCAGTGCAGATTTTTATACGCACAATTTAAGTGATACATATAAAATACAAGATTATCATGATTAAATCTTATTCAATAATGATAATCATTGACTTGTTTGATGCAAAGCATTCTTTGAGAACTTATCTCTGGTATATACAATATATGCAATATACATATATATATTGCATATATAGCAAACCTATTGGTTATATAATTCGTAATTTTGTTTATGTGAGATAAATGCAAATTTATCCTTAGTCTTATTATCATAATTCTCTTTTAAACGATTCAGTTTCCAAAATCTTATTCAACATCTTAATTATACTTACAAAACAATGTTAGGCCTACAAAAAATTTAGATTATTACGAGAAGATACAATGTGAGTACAATAATTTAAAATTATTTTGCTATATAATATGTTAGAAACAATTGGTGTATTAAAACAGAAATATTAGTTTAGTGAAGTATACGTATTAAGAAAATGAAATAAATTCTTATGTTATTTTCTTACGTAAAACTAACTCCTGACAAATATTACAAAGAAATAAGTCAATAATTGCAAGTAGAACATAGAAGATCGTTAAACGAGTCCTAAGTATATAGTACTTTGCAATGAGTATTATATTTTTTTTTTTTCACTATTGTCCATTGAATATAGTTATTCCCCTCGTATTCGTACGTGATGTAATGACAATGACACAAATAGATAAAAAAATTACCATTTCCCCTATTTTGCAAAAGCAATATCCTATACTTTATATAATATGTATATATAAAGTATATATGTATATAATGATATATATTTCTTCTATTATAAAATATTATCTCACATAATGGCCGTTCTGTGTTTCAATGCGTAATTTAATGTGTCACTTTTAGTGAGTTTTGTAATTATAATAAAAGAAAGATTTTGATAATGTGAAATTGCATAAACTTACGCATTACGAATTATAAAAAAATAGTATGTTCATATATATTTGTATATATATATATATATATCTTACGTAAATATAAATAAATCATTTCAGTCAATTTTCTTGTTGCAGAAAGTACATCATATTGAAGAAAGCCGAATTTATAAAGATATGCTTTTTTTATTCTATTAGTATTTTCTCTCTCTGTCTCTCTTATTCTTACATAACTTTTTTTACATTGTATGATAACGTATATGGATAAATATTATGATACAAACGAAAAGAAAATTGATTGCACTTAACTGGTGATTTCATTAAATGGAGAAATTCGTAATAAAAAATTTTGTTACGTCGAATTTATCCTAAAATGATTTATCACTTGTGATGATTATGTGACAAAAAAATAAAAACCATAATATTCTTACTTTAATATATGATTAACAAGTTTTGTTAACAAGCGTAAAAGTATGCTTATTATTGATTGCTGATTGAAATACATACTTTGTTACGTACTTATGCATGTTATCAGTTCAACTAGTCTTCCCAGAGATGTTATCTGATCTCTCTGGATTTACAATTACTTGTATTATGTAACCTGGCTGTACCTTCGCTTCTTCTATATGCATTTTATCACCAAGCAATTTACCACCAAAGAACCACCTTTGACGTGAAGGTTCCAAACCTTCTTGACTCTGTAAGCATCGCAATCATTATTATTATTATTATCATAGGTAATTACTTTTTATATAACATGTACACTCGATTAATATATAATTAATGTTATACAAACCTGTAATTTTTTCTTAGCGATAGCAATAGTGTCATTGCTGTAAACAGGTAGTTTAACTTCTCCTAAAGTAGTCGATAATCTAAGTTTTAAAGTTTGTTCTGTTCCTTCGTCGACCGGTTCTACGCAGAGTTGATAAAAACAACAGGATAAAAAATTATGTTGTAAATTATTATATTGAGTAGACCCTTTGAAAATTGTATTACCTGAGCAATCAGCAGGTGAGTCTCTTCCACTATCTTCTTTTACGATATTAATTGGGTAGGATAAACAATAAATAGGTACTTGATAACGAGTTCCTAACTCATCGTAACATTCGGTTAAGAAACCATTTGGTACAGAAATATTAGCCCCGTCTAATATGGCCTGTGCCAACTGATAATCCTGCGCCTCCGCAGCAGTCGCACCCGCCCTCAGTGCATCCCAAATCTCCTTACGGCCGTCAAACGCTGGTGCAGTGTCCCAAAACTCATCTCGCTTACTTCTCAATTGACCTTCAGTCAGAGGTACATCCGATTTCCATCTGATTACCTCGTGACATAGAAGATGATTTTTTCTCGTATTCCCTATATGTATATATACATAAATCATTTTAGTCACAGAGATAAGTAGAAATCAATTCAATAAAATCGTCATAATTTCTTTTATAGGAATATATGTATGTACGTTTCTTATCATGCATCATAAAACCGCTATATCTAAATAATACAAAAATCTACATAATGGCAGTAGATGATCTAATCTTTTAAGTGTTCTTTACATGTTCCTTTTTTATATCAAATTTGGATAGTCGTGCAATTAATATGCATTACAAAATTACACTAAATAATAAGAGTACCTAATCGAATCTAAATTTTGTAATAAAAATTTAATGAATTAAAACCGTTAGAAAGTGTCAAGTAAAAATCAGCCACATACTTCATATAATCTACAGTCTAGGTACACACGCAACGTTGTTACGTTGACATGATATTACTCAAACTTCCATTTTTGCAAATGCTAAACTTAATTGAGTAGGTATGGACGATACTACACTTAACAGATAACATGTACTTCAGATACAAAGACAAAAATAAAGTTAAAATGACTTCAAGGTTAGTTGATGCCCAATGTATTTTCGACATAAGAGATCCTCATGGCAATCTCACCCGAATTAGTTCTGCTCGAGTTTTCCGACGTATCATTGATCGAGGAATTTCTTGCCCTCGTTATACCTATGCAGCCTCCCATTCTACACAACCGGAGCGAGTAAACATTTCACTAAAATTTAATAACACTTCGCATGCCATTTTCTTCCATCTTATCCAATCGAACCCCTGCGAACCCCTGCCGTGGCCATATTGCATACAGAGTCCGAGAACAGCCGAACATGCCCGAACATGCCCGACCATGCTGGCGCCTTTTCTACATACGCACGCAAAACGTGGACGTCGAACTACGTAGCCATGTCCACGTATATTGTCAACGGGTAACACAGTCTTTGGTTCTGTTCCAAAATAATTTCCTAAATGCTATACGCCCTGAAAAATTATTTTATATAAATATATTTATATCACGTACAAGATAAGCATTGCTTTATAAAATTTAGAGTCTTTGGCCTTCGCCAAATGGAATTTGAATCTCAGCTAACAAGGAAAGGTCATACATCAAGTGAATACATGTATAATTTTATCTCAGCTAATTTATGTATTTTTTATTATTGATAATGTGTGCAAATCTCTTAAAAATAATCGACACTTAATTAAAATTTTGTTTAACAAGTCTTGCAATAAAATTTTAAGAAATGACAATAATTGTAACAAATTATATTTACATATACAAATTAAATTTAAAATACAATTAAATTAATAGTCGGCTTCATTACTCCTATAACGAATATGCATGGTTATTAGATATATAAGTGAGAAATGACGAAAAATATTATCAATGCGCAGTGTTGTAGAGTGTTCTAAATGGATCAATACGAAAATGCGCGCACGTCCGTTTTCCTCGCTCATCCTCGCAGCTTGCTATAGCTTGCAGATGACTCCGGTAAGCTCGACCAGCATATCCACTCCGGAGAATTGTCGAAGGTATTATTGTTAAGATGATCCTTCATTCACACACTCCAATATAACACAGTTATCTTTATTTAGAATTTTATTGTCAGAATTACAGTTTAACTATATGCTGTGATCTCCAATATCCAATGTGTCCTGATGCGTGAGAGTGAGCCCGCTCAGTTGAATCGTCATGATGGGGACCAGATATGCATCATGTAATTACCAAATGTTTATTATACAATATATTACACACACACACACACACACACACACACACACACACTTTCTGTCTGTTAGAGAAATAAATAAATCTTTATTGTAATTTGTAGACATATTTTTTTGTTTTAATAATAAGAAATATAAGTAACATATCTTTTCTTCTCTTAATCAATTTTATTAAGCAGACGTAGTATTCAAGTATGGGGAAATAATTTTTAGAAAATTTATTTCATACAAATTTTTCATTTACAGACAGTCTAAAGCTCGCTAGTCTACACGACGCTTATCAACGATTACTTTATGGGACTCAGCCGATACCTTCCGGCTTAGACATCGCAAACATATTGAAATATTTTTCTCAAACCTTGCTATGTAAGTGCGATTGGTGTACAAATGAACCGCGTTGTAACAAATAACGTATGCTCTCTTCTTCATATTATAAAAATTCGCGTTAACGTTTTCCGATGTAATCGCTCGAATAATCCATCCGGCAAATGCAATATAGCAATAAAATTTTTTAGGTTTGTTAAGAGAATCATCCGTGTCGCCATTCGACATGATCAAGTCGCAACAGTTCGATGGAGAACGAATGGCGTTATTCCCAAATTTGGACTACAAACAGCTTTACAATGCGTTGACGCAGATGATTGATGTCGTGCCGTTGATTCACGTCGGCCTGCCAGGTTTATCTTTGTCATTCTATTATTATCATCAAAAATTATACGGGAACGCTATTATACGAAATATAAAATTAGAAGTATTACTTATATATATACTTGACCCTTTGATTCCAAATCCTAAAAAGATTTTATATTGCTATTTCTATAATAGTTCTCGAGAAAATAGCGTGTAAGACATAATTCTCTACATCCTCTGCATGATATAAGTAAAAGACGATTGATTTGTTGGTGCATCATTTACTTTCGTTGTGATTACTAGGCTACGATTTGCTTATAATTCAGTAATTCCTCCGCTCTCAGAATATCGACCTTGTCAAGCAACCCTATTCATCTATGCGTGTAATAAATATAATTTACATTCATTTTTCTAGCGTTCGGAAAAGCCTTGCTGCAATGTCTAGCGTGCATGTTGCTGTTCCTCGATCACGATCTGATCGACAATTTATCGTACTTAACTGCTAGTACGATATCGGTACTTCCCATGGAGCTACATGAAGAAATCGTCAATTATCTCTGTTTTTACATTTTACCGTTCACCATCAGTGAGTTTTTCCATTACATTTATATTTATATCAGTGTTACTTGTACTTGTTGTATGTTATTTGATAAGCACACGTTCACTCGTCTTTCTAAGAGAGAATAACAGCTGCCGGGAGGGAATGTGAGTGTAGAAAGAAAATTTTAGTATTTTAGGAGCTTTTCCAGCTGAAAAACCAATTAATAAAGCGTAGAATAGTGCGCATTTTATTTTAGGATTAATATAATTTTAGCTTTAACCAGATTTAACATCTTTATTTTTATGACACGACATTATCCAGATATTAATTAGCTTGCAGCTGCAGTTACATTATCAAGATTTAATCATAGCAATTGAAAGCTAACGATAGAAAAAGAAAGAGGAAAAATGAACGATTTTTATAGACATGTTAATTTTCAGCAAGAAAACCCGAAATTGGAGATGAGAGTGCCGCTAGTCAATCAGTGGCCGCTGTTATAATGATGGTGTTTCAGTATTCCAATAATCCAGGTACCATTGCATATATATATATACGTGTGTGTTATAGGGAAAAGTGTAAAATGAATACGAGTATTTAATTCGCAATATATTAGTTTAGAATTATCAAATTAGACAATTAATTCATGTTAGTATCTTACGCACTTTTCTAAGATCATCCGTTATTACAAAAATGTGTGTTTGTGCGAATAAATATATTAAATTTGTAGACATATGTGTATTACGAAAGAGACACATTCTCTCTTTTCTAGCGCACCACTGTCAATTGCTGGAGTGTTTGATGGCCCTGAAGCCAGGAGTCGTGAAAGATATTCTTTGCGTTATCGCCTACGGCACCGCGTCGGCGAGAGCGTCAGCTGCGAAATTGCTGTTCTATTACTGGCCTTCGTTTAATCCAAATCTGTTCGATCGCCGCGCGGTGTTGGTAAAATTTGCTAGTGAGTAAATATATAATTAATAATTAATAAAGATAATACATTATTCGTACATATCTTTTTGCGGACAAGATAACAAATAATTCCCGAGATACAACGTGCAAATCTGCGTTTCAGATGATTTCACCCCATTTGTATGCCAACGGGATAGCTGTCCGAATGCCGGCAATGCGGAGGCTGCAAAAGTCTGTTACAGTCACCACATTTCCATCACGTACGCCGTTGAATCCCCGCCTCCTCTTTATCTTTGTATCGAGTGCGCGAACGAGATCCATCGGGATCATCCGAATCAAATGTTTTACGACATTTTGCATCCAATGCAACAGGTGTCCATGGTTTGCGAGAACAAGGTGAGTGCGTCCGATCCGAGAGAATTTGCTTTAAAAAATTTAACTTGATACTTTTGTCTTCTCTGTTTTTCGATTAGAACTGCAGAGGGACGGACAAATCGGCTATCAGCGTTTGCTTCTCGATAGAATGCGCAAGTTACAATGGAAATCATCCTATAAGATATTGCCAACAGTGTCACAGTATCCGTCATAACAAACGTCGTGGCTTTAATCACGTTTATCACACGGCACTTCCACACATCTCGCAGCTGGACCCGCAAGCACAAACCTATATGGTTCAAGCGATTGTCAGGCAAGCTATCATAATCGTCGGTGATAATTGCTGCAAATCTCATAGCTAGATACGACATTTTTGTTTTACAGTTTGCTCAGAGAAGCTGAACCGATAAGTATCGATAGCAATCGAGACACAACAGATATAAGTGCTAATACTAGCAATAAGGGTGGCATGGGGTTCGCAGGAAGTAGCAGTGCCGGGAGCGGTGCTGGCGGTATCGGCAGTACATTCGGTCATTGCGACCCTACAAGCCTGGAGGAACGACAGCTCCTCGGCAGATATGGCGTATGGCTGCTAGTGGGACTTTGTACCCCTAACGAGGATACCCCGGTTGAAATACTGGGCCGTTTATTATCAATGTTATTTCATTGGTTTCATGTCACTGCCTACTGTTTCGATGGTATTGAAAAAAGACTTATACACCTTATCTTTTCTGTTGGTAATTTAACACTTTGCATATATACACTTTACTCAAGTAGACGTAGAGAGCCAGACGTAGGTAGTAGCGTGGTATGTCGGCTAAATATGTTGCAAGATGTACAAGATGTAAGCATCCTCTGTATACACACTGTAAACATGTGAAATGTATGTTGTCAGCCTTCATATTTGTCTCCAGAGAAATATCATGTTGATATTGATATATACGAATATATCTGTTCTTTTCCGAAATTAGGCCAAAATACGCCTGAGATATTTAGCCGAATTCAATCTATTCCATCGTAACAAATTAAACGAATAGAAAATATTGATTCGAGACTTTATTGATAAAAAATTGCATGCAATGTATCAAAGATATCAGCACACAACTCGACAAATATTTGAAATTTGCACTTAAATGTCGAATACTTGGAAAAAATGTTGCCTCGCATTACTTGCATGCCATAATTTCGGGAAACAATAAATGTCAAATCTGTGTTCTAATAGTATTGTGTGTCGCTAGATTGATAGTTTAATGATAAATCAATAGTATTCCTGAATCAATTTTAATATCTTTACCTTATCACGATCAATTTCTCAATCGATCGAAAACATTTCAGGCCAGGCGGAAAGCGCGCTTGAGAAGTTAAAAACGGAGTACGTTTGCGAGTGGCTGACGGAAGTTATGAAAACGCATTACGAAGTATTTATTTCCTGTCTTCTACCACATCCTGCAGATTATGTCAGAGTCGGAGGTCATTGGTAAGAGAGAAACTCGCATTTTTACGAAATAAATAAGATCTTTATAAAATATATATAATCAAAGTAATAATATGTGAAATTTGTGATTAATGATTAACATTATTGCAATTACAATTACGATTAAATCACGTTAACATAATTGATATTACTTGTAATTCTGTCGAAAGGGAAACCTTGGCTTCACGGACGTCGCATTTGAAGGACGGACTACATCGGCTATTCTGTCTGGTACCGTACGAAGTGATTACACCCGACGTATGGGACTACGTGATGCCGCATTGGATGGAAGCGGTGGTAAACGACGTTCCTGAGAATGAACTTCAGGAGCTAAAGATAATATTAAGGCATGCATTTCGAGGAGAACTTTACGTATTTGGAATTTTCAGCTTATACAAAAAATAATTATTAATTCACGTTACAGCAAGATCTTGGATCGGGACATGAATTCTTTAGGATTTGATGTGAAGAAAATGTATAACTTTATAGCGAAGCGGTTCGTCAATACGAGCGCTAAGGTGCAAGAACAGGCCCTTAATTGGTTGCAAACCCTTACCATGCTGGAAATAACGTTGCCCCTGGATCAATTGTTTACAATATTCAGCGATGGAATTGCCGTTATGCAGTCGATGAGCTCGGCAGAGTCAGAACTAAAGCCGAGCAAGTCTACGAAGGAGGGGGATGTAAACATTACATGTATGCAATTATAATTATTATAATTATTATAATTACACCGATTATCACTGTATCTTCAATCGATCAAGAACCTCTTGCCGAAAGAATCGATATGTTTTAAAATGTTGATTTTATTATTAGAACCATGAGTTGGCCATGTAATTCTTAAGCATGGCTTTAAAATGTTTAGGTCCCATAGTGGAAAATGATTCAGGGAAATCAACACCCCTTTCCGATGATATAGTGCCAACAACGAGACACATGGAATTTACGACAAACGCAGAGCTTAATTTATCTTGTTGTATTCTCATGCTTGATATATTATTGAAACAGGTGAGATACCTATAAATCTTAAAGAATCATTTGTATATTAACCATATATAAAATCTCTCTTTATTCTTACCTAATGAGAAAGTAATAAAAAATTTGGTTTTAACAGATGGAACTTCAAAATGTAGACAAGCATACCGGAATTAATACACGGGTTTGCCGAGATGCTTGTCATTTAATGAAGTCCATAGTTGCGTCAAATTGGAACAACTCTCACGTCTGCGATACGTCAGACGTCGAATGTTCTTATTGCGAGTCGAGGGTAATCTGGCACCAATTATGTCTACAATTAATTACTTACATGACACCGGAAAATCCGGCGTATCCTCCCGACGTTAGTTGACTTTATAATTCGATTTAATTTATAATTATAATGATACAATAGTAGAATAATGCGATAAATAATAATAAATTGTAGTTTATTTTTTCAATATTGGAATATAGTTTGTTATACACGTAAGACAGAAGAGGAAATTAATAGTTTCTTATATTTTCCAGACAATCGTAAATGAAAACGCAGAGGAAAATGCTCGTAAAAGTTCACCGGAAACGACAAAGAAGGGCGATTCGAAACCGGATGTAGTCATCAACATGCCAATGCCAGAAATGCATTCTGTTGGCGGGGTCTTAGTTCATATGCCACACGTACGTCTCTTAATAAATAAACGCTAAAATGGCAAACTCTCAAACTCGAACGCTAATAACATGTTTGATGTCTGTCTTATTGGCGATGAAATTTCCGCGACTCTATTGAAAAGGAAAAGAGAAAATAAAAAAGGAAATTTGCTCCGCAATGAGACAAACATCATGAAAGTAATGTCATTTCTAACGTCACTGCGTATTACACGATCCTCCATTAATAAAGCAGCATGCTACTTAAAACTGTCTTAATATGTGTATATGTGTCCGTATGCGCTTCTCTCTCTCTGTCTCTTCTTCTACGACACGGCCCGATCACAAAGACACGGTAGGCTAATCTATGTTACCGGAATAGCTATTTTGATCGTTTATGTTAGTTCTTCGAACAGATTATGACAGCGACAGTAGAGACAGTTTCGGAACAGCTGGACCTCGCAGCTATCATGCCAACGGAGAAGATTATGTCCGCCGTCGCGAGAACAGTCACTCTATCAGAAACAGACGTCGGTAAGCCAATACCTACTCTATGTATCATCACATCCTTTTTCGATAATTATACTGACTTGATAATAATTATTATATAAATGCACACATATTGTACTTTCAGCTACCGCAACGGTAAGCGTGGCGAAACCACATCTGATAGGCGAAAACGATGAACCCGTGAGCTTAAGTCCGGAAGCTGATTCGGAGGACTTTTGGCACACCTCTGTAGGAAAGTTTCGTTTTACGATAGAAGAATTACCGGAACAACTTCAATATATTCACAAACTACTAAAGGTACTAATACTATTCTACGTATACTATAAATCGCACGGCGATCAAACGATATATGCGCATCGAGTTATGCTCGTTAATTTATTAATAATCACGCGTTGACTGCGATAGCTATTTAAATAGTCAGATCGCAAGTTATAATATTTATAGTCCTATAATTACAAGAATAAATTCTATAATCGTCAAAACTATTTAATAAGGCTATTAGAAATTATTTATGAAAACTTTTATTTCTCAGGAGATAATGACGATCGACAAGCCAGACATTCTTTATTACATGCTGCAATGTTTAAACGTGATGTGTTTATATGGAGACGCGTTTAATACGGCGGTAAAGGATCACCAAGGATTCTTTATATGGTGCCAAGAGAATTTATTAATAAAAAAGTATGTATTAGACATGTTGAAGTGTTTCCTGCGGAGGTAACTAGCAGCGCGGGAAAACACGAGAACTTGGTTTCAACCTTCTCAATCATTTATCTTGTTACAGCTTATGGGAGCTCCTAAACGCAGAGCATTCGCATATAGCACAAGTAACCGTTCCATTATTATTGCATTGTGTAACGTTACCCTGCGGCACTGATACTTTCTGGCGGCTTGTACAAGAAGAATTTCACAATTCCGACTGGCGCGTTAGATTCGTCGCAGGTAATCATATATAACTTGAACAAATTGACTATTTGATTTATTATCATTCTAGTTGGATCTTTCGCACTAACGTAGAAGCTACGCTTAAGATATATATTATTTTATTTTACTTTCTGATTTCTGCATTTCATTGTAGATTAAATTTAAAAAAAAATAAACGTTTTTAATATTTCAGTCGAACGTGTTACGTTAATCGCCAGGTTTATGGACTCAACGCCATTACGGAACATATTAAGTCTTCAAGCTGCATTAGCAAATGCGTTCTGTTACTTAATCACGAGCATGGATGACAATAATGTGTATGTTGCGCAGCGCGCTACTTTGTATCTCGGTACCATTCACGACACGGCAATTAGGGTAAATTTAATTAAGTGCTTAAAATTTTACTTATTCGTAATAAAACTTTTAAATTAGAGGGCTATTATGCCTTCTCAATATTAAAAGATCAAATTGTTGTTTGACCTCTGGACTTTGGTAAGAGAAATGGTTTTTCGCACTCAAATTATTATTTAAAATTTTATTTCAGTCATTAATCTTATGCCTGGAGACACAATTCGATTCCGTAATCGTAGACCGGCCAATGGTATTGCAATCGCTTTATCAACTACACAATAGCCTTAGCGATCGACGTATCTTGACGTGGGAATTTTTCTTAAATCGATTTGACACTCTATTTCTCGAGGCTCAAATCAATTTGGAGAAGTCGGGAGATGTGACTTACTTGCGCGGTTAGTATCATCCTATATTAGAAGAAAATATAAATGTTACGACATTTTACATCTAAAATTATGTTCGAGTAAATTATATCGTCGTTTTAAGTAAGCCTTTCTGTTGCAGATCTCAAAAATACAGATATGAATAGCGAGGTATTCATGAAGAAATTGCAACGCGCACACGAAGCACTATCCCAATCTGACGGTAGTGTGATAAGTTCCGTAAAGACGCTGAGCGCGAGTTTCGGCACGAAGTGGCCTTACAAGCGCACAATGTCCGCACCCGCGTCGATGATACCTCGACAAGACACTAAGCAAGGTACGTGCTCTAAACATTTCCGCTTTTCTTAGTCCTTATCCCTATCGCCTTTTCGCGCACATCGCAGACTATGTCATACACTGTGTGTTACTTTTCTCCTTTTGTTTCCTTTTCTTTCACGCAGAAAAGGAAAAGGTCTACAATCGACAGTATTCCGCGCCGATCTTGAAAAGGAAGAGCTCGAGATTCGGACTGGGTCAGTTGTTGGGGTCCACCCCGCCTAATAACAGTATTTCAGGTAGAGTAGCGTTGCCTGCGTAGCTGTAGACGAGACATAAATGTATACGCGCAAATATGTTGCTCGATATTGTATTACACGGACTATTAAAGGATGTTAAAGCAATCGACTCCAGACGGATTGTTCGGTCGAATAGGTCGAACGGTAAGTAGCAATGTAAAGTCGCAGAATCGGCGGAAATGCTTTATAGTGATGCCTGTTGATGTTCGAAGTGTAAAGACTATTGATGTCTATCGATTCGCTTTACGAGCTTTACGAATGTAAAGCGAATCGATCGAGCAAGTTATGGAAGGATTCATAACTTGCTTGTAAATGTTTGGTAGATGTACAAAGCGATAACGAAGATTTAACAATACAGTCATCCTTTTATTATTTCGCGAAGTATATAGATTTAATCAGGAAAATCTTTTATCGGCAGAAAGCAAAACAAATTATATATCGTACATTAAACAATATATAAAATAAAATCCTTTATTCTCGCGTTAATCTCGGAACATGGCTTTGAATTAATAATCTGTTTTTCCTTCGTGTATCGCTTCAATTAGCCTTTGAGGTAAAATGTGATATGCATGCTTTTCCTTTTCCGTTTAGCATAAATTTATGATTTACTTAGCATATATTTATGATTAATTCTTTAAATCGTGAAAAGTGACATAGATTTGAAATATAGTCAACATTCTTACTTCGTAGAACTTATTCTTTCTTTTTAGTAAATTTATTAACAATCTGCAGAACGTAATTAATATTGGAAAACTTTGCAGATGGTCACATACATTCATTGAACATGGTTGATGAAGCTAGCATGTTACCAGGATATACTCACAAAATCGTTGATTTTGAAGAAGCAGATAAAGAAACTATGCACCTACTAGTCTTCCTTTTAATGCAATTTCTATCGAGGCAGGATCAGGTATATTATCAACCTATTGAATTGTAATATGAATGAAAGAAGAAAGAAACGCTCTCGATCATATATATTAATTAATATAAAATATTAAAAAATAATAATACACTCTCTCGATCTTGTTGAAATTTATTAATTTAATTTATAAATACTATTTAATTAGGCTTATCCGACGGACGAGAAACCGATGTCGAAAACACAGGGTATAGTCTTGCGACACTTGTATCTTCTTTTAGGGTACAATCAAACTGAGCGCACTTTTCATACTACTCCGCAACGTCTGAGGTGAGATTTCCGTAACATTATTTTATTAATTATTATTATAAGCATTTGAATAATATTGAGTAGTTTAAAAGTTCTCAGGAACAATGGTAATTGTAAAAAGTATATTATAAAAAAGCAAATAAAAATTGCGAACAATTACCAATCTTGTCATAGCCGATTAAAGTCAAATTACTATTTATATTACACATCGAGTTTTTGCATCAGTATTCTCTTACATTTGTTATTTTTATTTAGAAAAATATTTACCAATACAAAGTCAGAACTATTATAGGCTTTCACCGGCGTTCAACGTCTTCATTGCCAATTTGCCACAATTGTTAGACCAGAATCATGTGATGGGCTGGCTGATGACGCCACCAATTCTGGCGATATTACAATATTGTCCTTGTCCTCCACAACCTGCACCCCCAACTGGTGATCATCAACCACCAAACTACAGTCTTTGGTATTTGGAGCCACACATCAGGCGGTCTTGGTTGATGTCTCTACTTGTTATCTTATATAAGGTAAAGAATAATTATACGAAAAAAATAGATAAGACAATTCGCAAGGTGTAATTCCTAGAAACCTATGATAAACTTATCTATGATAAACTTAAAGCTGTATTTTTCCAAGCAATTATATGAGCGCATACAAATTTTAGCGCAAATTGATTATTGTAGATTAATTTTTTAATTAATAATTATAAATCTTTCTTTCAGTGTCAATACGGACAACAACCTTGGTGTAATCAACTTCAAGCGTTAGTGAAGATAGTGTTAAATACGCTCAGTACGCAGCATCATCAGTGCAAAAGGATACCGGCGACTGTAGTCATGGGTGCACCGCCTTCCAGATCTCGCGGTGAGAATTTATACAAGCCTAAAATATCGTAAATGTTATCTATCGGAGTTAAGGCTAAGTCGGAGTTAAGTCTAATAATTATAAAGCAACGTATCTTTTTCAGATGTGTCTCAACCCTCGCTCGGAGTTGAACACGAGTTGACAACGAACACGGTGGGAGAAATAGACACGGAAACCCCGCCGTTGCGCGCACCAATCTCGGTACATCAACGCAGTCCCGGAGGGATGCACGGACAAATGGAAACCCATTGGGAGGAGAATAGCAGTCCAGCGTGCCGTTATTTCAACAAACATTTTACCAGGTCAGTAAATTTGTAGTCAATTTTATTACATAGTTTGAAATTGTTTACTCTTGCGCGGAAAATTGCGACAAAAAATTTTTCAGTTAAAGAGTAGCACCAAAATAATAGCATTTTATTTTATTATTAATATTTTTTAGATTACTATTGTAATTTTTATACATTATCTAGCGATCGAAACTCTCTTGTCGTTACAATATTCTTTTCAGTTCATATTTAATAGATGTATTGTATTAACGTTGTTACATGATTCTGTCATTATATATATATGTATATGTATAAAAGTAGTAACACGTTAAAATTTGTCGCTATTGCGATTGCTTTTGCGAAGCTATTCGATCAATGCTGATGATACGGAGTCCGAGTTGGCAGCGATCCCTGAGAGTCCAAAATCAGACAGCACCTTACATGGCAGCAGCGGAGGATCCCTTGGGGAATTAGAAACGGTTCCTAGACACGCATCTTTTCAAGAACCACGTATGTCGATCGTGTCAGAGGGGACGAGTATGGTTGAATCTAACAACCGAAACATTAACAAGCCGAAGACGGAATCCGTAACTAAGCCTACATGGTTCTTAGGTGGAAACGAGGAGGAAGTTAGTCAGGTAATTATTACAAATCAACTTGTATAAAATAGGTATTGTACACCAACAAAAAGAGTCGATTTCAAATAAAACGAAAGCTCTCTCAATTCAAGTTTTTATAGCGGAAATACAAAACTCTGAATTTTATTTAAACTATTATTTTAATCAAAGATATTGAGAAAGGTATTATAAATATACTAATTAAAATTTAAAAATATCTATTATAGCACAAAATAAATATCTTAACTTATAATTTTCATGATCAAGAAAATAAATAGAAGTTATCAGCGCCTTAAAAGCGTGTTATCTCTTGTTTCAGGGAAATAAAGCCGGCCCTCAAAAGAAATGGAGCGTATACGAAGGAGTGAAAATGATGGTAACAAGCACATTTCTCACTGGACAACAAGAGCCTGCAAGACATTTGCCTAAAACAGGTTTGCCGCCGATAAAAAACGGCAAAGGACACTTGCCTTATAATGGAGACACGTCGAAAACGTACGATTTATCAAGCGCGTTAGCTCTTGCAACCAGCATTTCTCATATTCAAAGGTAAGATTGGACTTATTAAAACTTTTTAATAATAATGTATATTTATTCTCATTAATATATATATATATATATATATATATATATTAACGAAAATATATTTATATTTTAAACCTTTAGACCTGAATTACCGAAGATAAAGGATAAGGAGACAGAAAAGATTAAGGGAAAGGAGAAAGAGAAGGAAATGGAGAAGGAAAAAGAGATGGAAATGGAGAAAGAGAAAGAAAAAGAAAAGGAAAAGGCGCTCGTGAAGATTGCTGGAACTATTAATAATGTTGAGTCTCTGAACGCGAAACATTTAGGTAGACAGAAACATGTGGAACAGATCACAATTACAGCGACATCGCCGATTTCACCTTGTCAAGTGATTACAGTTACAAACAGCGATAACTCGAGCTCGCCAGCGCTGAGTTCTTCTATATCGTCGCAAGTTATAAGTACAGAGAATGGACAGCAAACCGGTGATCCTTTTACTAGTTCGCAACCTTTGATGACTACTCCGACCGTCGAACGATTACTTCCCATTGGTACAATAGCTCGAGCGACTGGTAAGCAATTCGTATATTATTGTTTTATTAATTAATAACAAATAAGATAAGCAATTTCTTATAGGATCACGAACTGCGCAACGCGTATTAAAATGCGAGGACACATATGGCTCTCCAGAATCACCATTGTCAAAAATGGACATTTTGACAGTCAGTGAGTAAACGTTTAGAGCTATAATGAAATAGATAATTAATAAAGCGAGTAAAGTAAAATGGAAAGAAGACTGTCTAATCTAAAAAGATTGAAGTTGATTGTAATTTTGTAGGTTCTTCGTTCGAGCAAGACAGCGAGACTTGCATGTCCAGCGACATTACGAGTCCGCATAGCGTTTCTCAACTGGAATTTCCAACGCCAGAACGACTGCTGCCGGTTGGTCCTCAGAGAGATTTCCCCAGTTTAGTCGAGCGAGTACGTCAAGCTCTCAATATTTCAGATGTCGAAGGTTTGTACGCGCTGATCTTAGGATTTTTCACGATTACAAATATGTATACGTATTATGCGTAAATATTTTATCGAAAGTTGTTTAACAAGCAAACGCTCCGAAATATTTTTCTTTTAGATACGAATAAATCGAATGAGGATACAAAGCGTGATATGGCACTCACGAAGCAGGATAGCGGAACATCTGAAAATATGGTAAGAATGCATTTTTAATTCTTATTTGCGATCTACAAACGCATAGGATAAGTACTTACTTTCGGGACAAAATAAATTTGTAAAAATAAAACATCTACTTATATATTATGTTTATTCGCAGTCAATATCACTCGTACCGACGTGCAATGAAGTTAATTCGAGTAGATCGCCAAGTCCTAGGAGGCTAATTAAACAGGTGGCTTTGGAATCGTCTCCACCAGCGATCGATCCCGGAGATTTTGTTCCGAAAATAGCGGATTATGACCAGAGGATCAAATCGAAGGATCAATTTCGGATTCAACGTGACAGAGCACGGAAGATCACCGCTATAAGGGATCAAGATATGATAACTCACGCGAGGCGAACGGAGTCCTGGTAAATTCCTTAAATTATTACTACTTTTTAAACTAAATTATGCTAATAATTCTCACATTTTAATTCGTATATTTGTTTCTTATCCAATAGGTCCGGTCCACAGGTTCAACAAGATTTAGACTTCGTCTCTCAACAAGCGTATCATGCGGATTTCAATTTAAAACAGAGCTTATTTCGCATCGGCGACGATTGCGTTTATGACAGGTATAGTTTGACATGCTGGATGTTAAAGCCAAATTATCATTTATTATCTTACTGAATTTGATTCGACTAACATTACTGCAGGTGTTCGGAATGCGGAACCATAAGAGAAGAGTATTCCGATGAAGAGCTTGGATTGTGTATAATAACGTTAGGAACGTTTATTCATCGAGAGCCATCTCTAGCGGCACCATTACTGCCGGAAATTCTCGGCGTAGTTACCAAGTAAATATTATCTTTACCATATTTTAAAGCTAATAAAATAAAGTACTCATGTATTGCTCGTTTACTAGTGTGTCCCTTCATGCAATGTATCCTTGGCAAAGCGAAACGAATATGCACCTCCCAGGTGGTGCGGTCAGCGTAGCGCACCAATTTCTCAGATGCGTTCTCCACCAATTAGCACCTAATGGAGTATTTATGCAAATGTTTCAGACTCATTTGAATGGTGAGATTATTATGCTGTTCATAGATTAATTCAAATAATTTTTCTCATTCTTATATTTTTAATATAAGCATATATACCATAAGAAATTTCCTTATATAATTGACAACACATATTTTACGAGCACAGCTGTTTTCCAACATTAAATTTCCTGAAAAACTTTAAATAATAATAATAGATTCTTTTTTCTATTGTTACATTCTTTCAACTTGCAGAAACAACAAGGTTACAGTTTTTCAAGAGTGTTGCACAAGCCTTGGTCGATTTTAACGAGTTAAATCCGATCGCGCCCTTGCAGTTGTTGCTTGAGGTAAGGAAGCAACTTGCTTAATTTGCGCGCAAAAAGTAAATGCTTTATTATTTTTGTAATTCGCTAAGCGCATTTTTAAAACGTATAGGAGAAAAATTATAAGGTGTCTTGTAAAATCTGATTTCAGACATTAAATATGAAAAAATCATTGCCGCTGGAACGGCTGCCAATAATATTATATAATATTGCGTGCTACTTGGATTGTTTGCCATTGGAAGCGGGATTGGGCCCTGCTGCGGCCACGTGGAGTGGACTGCTGACACAATTCGATGGATTATTTCGAAGACTCGTTCTTATGCTTCCTTCTATTGATGATATCACTCCTCTCTTGCGAATTATGATTTCGATATTAAAGGTTCCAGGAATTCAACAATCAAAGGTACTTTTTATTCAATAAAATTATGAGATTTCCTTTTCTTCTTGAATTAGTGTTGTATATCAATAGTATTTCTTTTAGGGAATGCTGGATCCATTCTCCAAAGTATTAAGTTACGCTATACAAAACTCATCGTTGCAATACAATTATTTAACGGACTTATGCTACTTGTGCCATAGAGGGTTTACTCGTGATCGTGACAAACACTTCTTTGGGAGAACGATTGTATTCGAGTTAATGCAGGCCATTAAATTTAAAATTACAATACCAGACTCTAATTTTTTGTTACTACTTCAGTTTGTGCTCCAAGTAAGTAATCTTAATATTTATGATGTACGTTAAGGTTTTTAGTTTAAACTTTAGATATAATTTAATTATCCTACAATTAAAAATTGATAAATTGAAGAGATATATTAATAATAATAATGTGATTAACGTAGGATATTGGAGGATCCTTGCCTAATAGTGTCGTTACGATGGAAAATAATATTCAAACAGACATGTCGCCAATCTACAACACGAATGCCTCTGAATCTTTAAAGAATCAGTTATCGGATGTCCTCGAATTTTTAACTGATTTTCATACTTTAAGCAAGATCAAGGTAGTGCATCTGACACATGTATGTCAAACCAATCGCTAGTTAATAAGTTTCTGCCGAAGTTTACTTAAAGGACTTCTCTTTGTTCAGAGTTACAACAAAGGTATGCAGGCGGGATTAAACGAGGACACGATAGGCGGGATGTTAAAGTGTGGCCTTGCTCAATACGTAGCTTTAGAAATTACAAGAGGCAACAATAGAGAGAACAGAGCCGTCGCGCGTTACTTGCCATGGTTGTACACCGCACCGTCTATACAGCAAGGGTAGACTATTTTTTATCGCTATTACTCATCTCTTTTGCATTTTCTGCCATTAATAAGATGTCATCTAATTAATCATCAAAGCTAATTGAACGTGATTTTTTTCCATCAACATTTTAGAGCTCGTGAATACGTCGATTGTATCGGCCATATCAGACTCTTATCCTGGCTGTTACTGGGATCGCTTACGCACATAGCAATGTACACTGGCAACAATAACAGTCATTCCCATTGCACGGTACCGTTGGCGCAACCGATACCTCAAGAAGTGTCTTGCCACATCGCGGATCACATACAAGTCATTTTCTCGGGATTCCCAGAACAATCGAAAACCTCGGTCCTCCACATGTCGTCGCTCTTCCACGCGTTCATTCTTTGCCAGGTATTTATATCTTAGATTGTAATACGTTTCATTGTTAAATATGATTAAATATTAAATATTCATAGTCTCTATTGATTTGCATAATATTACAATCTTAGCTTTGGACGATGTATTTGGAAGAAATGTCGAAGAATAATGCAACAAACAGTGAGAGTCACAATGTCACCATGAATATCTTACTAGAATTTTGGGGCAAGATAACGCCATGCATTTTGCAACTCGTTTCCTACTCGAAAGCTGTGAGTGCAATTCTCGATGTTGTTTGATTTAGAGTTTTAGAGTTCTACCTATCTTAAATTGATACATTTGAAATGAGCTTGAGGCAACGACATGAAAAGACAATTTTATTTTTAGCTCTCTGAAATGCTTAACTTGCATTTCTTAAGCTTATTAGAGGCCTTGTTAGAATGCGGATCGATTCTGTTGAGTAAATTATTACCTCTGTGGAATGCCATATTATTTTCTCATCATGTTCAGGTAAGAATAGAGTTACAAACAAAATTGAACAATCAGAGCAGAAAGCTAAAGTACCTCGACCAATCGTTAGCTTATTCCATTTTTTAGCTACCAGGACATTTACAAATGCGATTGCAGAATTGCCGCGATTTCCCACCGAACAGAATGGCGGAGAATTTCGTTACTAGTCGAAGAGAATCAAACGCGATACTCCTACGATGGTTACATCGTTTACAGTTTAAGATGGGCCAAATAGAAATGCAATCTTCTACCGCCACGCAATTCTATTCTATTTAAAGAAAAGAAGAGCTTATAAAAACGAGCTTTATTAATTAGACGGTTCTATATTGATTAAAAGCGGTAAAAATAGATTTTAAAAATGGGATGTTGTAAGAAATAGTTCTTTGAATTATAATTATAATTTTAATAAATCGTTAAATTTAAACTGTGGCGTTCAGCATTACTTTTTATACCATATTGTATGTACCTCTATAAATATTCTTTATTTTACATTATGGTATCATATTTATTAAATTAATACAGATATAAAATGTTATTAAAAATAATTTTTTATTAAACAGTATTATTTTATTATGCCAAATACAAAGAAAATTTGAGATGCAATCTTTTTAAATGAATTAAATATAAATATAGTGGATTAAAAATAATTGAAAAAAGTGCTTCAAAATTTCATATTAATAGCGTGTTTATACGTTTATAATACATAATTTAAGTATGTACTATGTGCAAGGTTTTGTTATTTAATAATCGCGTAAAAAATTTCGATTAAGTTAACGTTTCAAACTTTATACAATTCCAATGTTTATACCGTTGTTGTTGTCGTCGTTGTTGCTGGTCCTTTTGGTTTAATCATCATCAGTGCACGTTTTAAGGTATAATCCCAACCTCTCCAACGGAACCATACGATACCTTTAATAATATCATTTTCAATCATTAATGCAGATTTAATTTAATTTTTCTATAATTTACGATCTCTATTACATTAATTAGAAGTACGAAACTTTCTTTAATTTATTAAAATTAATCTCTGCATTAAATTAATATCTGCATTAACGACTTATATACATACCTTGTCGTGCAGTAAGATCTTGTGGATCATTTAGATAAAGACCATTTAAGCCACGTCCACAAGATTTCCACCACCAACCACCCTTGAGCATCGAAGCACAATTCAAGGATGATCTATCATTATCCCTAAAAGCATAAATATTCCTAAATCCAGTAAGTTCTCACGATAAATGCATAATTTCGCCGTGATGTCATCACGGTGATATAAGAATATCTCATTTATTATATAATAAACGTTCTACGTTATTCAGTTTATAAGAATTGTATCTTACCTGTTATATGTGGAGAACGGACTATTGTTCGATCCGTACCAAGGATCATTCAATGAATCTCCGGCATTTCCATCGTAGCCGTCTATCTCCAATTTATAATACTCTCCTTCTGAATAAATCTTAAAATGCGAATACTGTGCGTACCTAGTAAAATCAAATTATAATTGTACTCGATCAATTTCAATTTATACCTGCACGATGTATATTGCCAGTGCGAAAACTGCAAGGCTACACATTCCTTGTTAATACTCCTCTTTTTTTAACAGTAGTAAAAGAAAAGCTACGATAATTAATCTACAGTTTAGGCATATACCTTTTGTTACCTTCGAAGTCTTCAAGTTCAACTCTAAGCATATAATCTTCATTATTTGTTAACATATATATGTTTTCATTGCCTAGCCAAAGTTCTTTAGCGGGATCTCCAAATCCATTTTTATAATCTGCCCAATCTCTATTAAAGTTCTCTCTTGGCTCTCCAAAATCATCTCTTCTTTGAATAACCTTTATATAAAAATTTGTTGTAAATTATTATCAATCATGTCCTCTCTCGCCATTTTTTACTCCGATAAATAATAACATAATAAAATTTAATAACACTTTTATTTTAGTGCCATCACATATATATATATACATATATATATAATTGCTTCATATCGGTAACAATTAACTCACCGTCCAGCCACCGTCAGCAATTTCCTGTTCACAATAGACTTTAAGGAACCAATATGTCGTACCGCGTATTTGTAGGTAGTATACTCCACTGTCTCTCATTCCTCCGTTTAATAAATCCACGCAAGAATAACCCTAATTTTACGAGAGAAAATAATAGTAGAAAATTAAAAGTCAATATATATAGATATTATCAAAATGTTTTTTGCTCTCTAAAATAAATCACGCGAAAAATATCTAATAAAATCAAATCGAAATAAAAAAATATATCAGAATATCTTAAACAATACATTGTGTTGGCAATAATTTTTTGTAAATCTTTTTTTTTCACAATTAAACGAATTACCATACTTCGAGACGATACTTTGAAAAAAAGAGAGAACCGTACGAAATATTAAAATACCTTGATATCCTTATAATTGATTAATATGTCGCTTGTGAAAGTAGAATTTGATAAACTCGGTTTGTTTTTAACACTCGGGAATATCACTCCTCGATTTCTACTATTTGATCTTGCGGTGGTCGAAGATGTTGCCGTCATGGGTGTCGTGGAACTAGTAGGATTGTTCGAGGGTGAAGCGACGGACGATATCGATGTTGTAGTTGACAAGGGCGGTGAGACAGTGGGTAGCGTAGATGTGGGCATCTCCGTTACAAAATCTTCGGTTACACTGACGTATCTTAGAATAAACGACATGAGAATTAGTTTATGTTTGAGAAGTTTCTTCTATTTCTATTATGGAAAGTTTACGTAATTTCAATGAACCGGAGAAATTTGTGGAAAGTTTTCAGTTAAAGAATAAATTGTACTACTAACTACTTTTTCAATTAAACGTTATGAAGACTGCCGCTTATATATATTGTCATTGTATTATAACTATCACGTAATCCTCGATAAGCATTTTGTAAATTATTTAGTATAAGAAACTCTTACCTGCTTGGATCATATTCAACGAGCCGGTCGATTGTTGGATCCAGTAACAATTCAGCTGGAATCGGGCGTTGCGCAAGAGTGGCCACATCGTCCTCTTGCTTCCTCAAGCGGCTTTCGACACCCTCCAGGTTTTCGATAATTTTATTTGTCTTTGATTTCAGATCGGCGTGAATTTCGCTAATCGCTCTCTCTTGCCTTTGGGTCTGAGTGAGTAATTCGTCGGATTTTGGTAGCAGATCGTCCACTGAACTCTTGGTCCCCATCTAATATTATTTAAATTAACATTATATTATTCTTGACGTCATTACGCGCAAAACTTATCGTAATATCAGTTTATTACCAATACTGATTCGCACACTCGTCGAATTAAAAATTTTTTTCATATTCAAAACTTACCACTGCGTTCCAAACCTGATCCATCTTTTCAGAAACGACAAGTATCGGATACATTTGTTCGGTGAGACGGTCGATTTTATTGTGTTTCGTCGGGACTTCGGTCGTTGTTGCATTAGGACGATTATGCTGATTGTTCTCGTAATTTTTCTCGACAATAGCACCGTGCACGTCACTAATCATGTTGTACACCGCTCCGAGATTATCCGACATTAGATTCATATGGAACTGAAGCTTACGATCCATACTACTTGTCGCTTGCTTAAGATTCTCAATCTCGAGCGTCATATGGTTCATCACCTCGTTATTCATAGCCTTGGTGATCTCGATGACACTCATACTGACAGGCTTCTTTTCACTCGCCTCGGCATTTATATCGTCGTTTTGTAAAAAATTATTGTCAAGCTGATTCTTAAGATTAACAAGCTTATGATCGATATCGGAAACCTTCTGATCCAGGGAAATCAACTTTTCGCCAAGAGTTTCTGGTGCTTGATCGTTTTGATCGTGATGAATCACACGTATAAATGGAGCTGTTAAAAACATTATAATTAAATATTGTAATACTGTTTGATTTCAAATTAATATATCGTCACAATGTAATAAAAGTAAAATATATATATAGATATATGTTAATATATATATATATATTGTATATACATACATATATATATATATGTATATGGCCGACGACCTAATCTCCCTCCCCGCCCCGCCAGTGCTTCACCCTTTTCATTGCGTACTTACCATCTTCGGCATTACTTCCGCTCTTGCTTTCGGTAATTCTCGTTGCAGCTTCCGCGGATATGATAGGATACGCATTGAAAAGCTTCAAGTCTAACGTCCTAAGCTTAGTAATAACCGCATCTGTTTTGTCAATGTTATCGTTTACGCGGGAATCTAAAGCCTCTACTCTTCTCATCAAGTGCTCCACCGCCTTATCTAAATTCTCGATTCGCTGTAACTTGGACTCCAAAGTTGATACTATTACTTCGAAGACGTTGAAAAGGTATTGCTCTCTACAACAGATAATATTCTTCGTCTAATAATTGCCTTCGTCTAATTGTTAGGTCACATTGCTAATATCCGTCTATTTACCAAAACAGACGCTCTTCAATAATAAAGTAAATTATTTAAATATCTTTTTATTTTCCTGATTACTATACTGATTTTAAACATTTGTTAATAATCATAGATAATTTAACTATAATGGTGTTATAATTTCATCATCGAAAAATCACCAACTATTCCGCTCGTTATTACATTAAATAGAAAAGACTCATTATGCTGTACCGCGAATCAAATCAAATCATTTGCCATTTGCAGGCTCTCAATCGTTCTACTGAAGATGCATCGCATTTAGTGTCATTAACGTAAAGCTGCAACATCGCGTGATGCACGGTTATGAATACATTCGCAAACTAAATGGAAAGTTTCGTAAGCGGAGTATCGGCAAGCTTTGGGAGTATGATCGACTGGTTTACGTAACGAGCGGTTAACTGTTCGGTTCTCCCGTCTATAAGAGATCTGTTATTACGGTTCATTTTGTACTTTATCTTCCAGAAGCGTGAAACGAATAAAAACGAGAGACGATCAGGCAGAAGTAGAAAGAAAGCGAAGAGAGTAGAAGAATCGAGATGCGAGGACACCCTCGTCCCTCACTAAATTCTCACCTGTTTCGCTGCAAATTGCGGGAAGACGGCTGCGGCGTTGCGCCGGTACTATTATGGCTTGCGCTACGTGTGCCACGCTGATCAGCGGATGTTCGGGGTAATCTAGGACTTCCCGCTAAGACAAAGCCCAAAACGCACGCGATGACGAGCACCGTTTGTTTCATAATTACAAATGTTCTGTGGAACCGTAAGTTTCCAAAAAAAAAAAAGCCTCGAGCAGCAAGATCGACGCGACTACGTTTGGGGACGCGAGCGCATAGCTACAGGTACATGTACAAAAAACTCATTCGATTCGCAATTAATTAAGTCGAGGAACCCGATGGAAAACGGATGAACCGCGCGCGAATCCGCTTTCGACTTTCCTTCCTTCCCTCCTTTCCTCCGTTTTGTTTAGCCTCGTCGCATGGATGAACAGACATTTAACTTCTAGTCCACGCTCACTTGTTGCACGTGCACTTCGATTTATCACATAGTGTCGCGCGCGATGTAAATAATACCGTGGCTGATGAGATTCATTTACACGCGGTGATTTCTACTCGTCCATGCATAACTACCGACACGGAGCCCGATTCGCGCGTTAAAGTCTCTCAAACTTTTCTACACGGACGAACGCACGAAACAAACTTGACATATTTTTCGAAAATGCGTCAACGCGAGCGAATTAATTATTATTATGTACTGTTTATGATTTTCTGCGTTACACACCAATCGCACTTGTTCGTAAATTAAACGGAGAAATTCTTCGGAAAGATAGTTTCGATATTCGCACTTCCACTTTTTCTTTTCTTAAAGCAAAAAAATTAACAAGATCACGCAAATGCCATATAGAACATTGCTGTATGAGAAAAGACGTCCAATTTAATCGAGACAGCCTCACTTCACCGGAAACCGTAGACTAACTTAAGTAGCCAATTTTTATCGCTACTTGATTCAGAAGCGACGATCGATTCTCTGCGTGAAATTTTGTGTATCTCTCTCACTTTTTTCTTCTTTTTTTCAGATTCTTCCTTCTTCTTGCGGTCCCGCTGCTAACGTCGCCCTGGTATCGAATCCTTAAGAAATAGGCGCAGCATGAGGGACAGCTGACGATCAAGAAGATTGATTATGACGAAGGAGCGCCGGACAAGTGTATAGAAAGTCGAGGAGCACACGTCGCGATTGAAATATTGCGTGCGCCGTGGATGAGTCAACTCGCGCGTCGATACGGCAATTAATTAGCGAGACGATTAGAGCGGATCTCCGGGTTTTTTAAAATACTTTTTCTTATTTTTTTATTACAGCGTGTCGACCGCAGCCGTAGAACCGGTCGGCTGGAGCCGAGTACGGACATGTATGTACATCGCAGGATCGCGCGGAACAACAGGCTACGGCATGGCACGTCGGTCGCGGATAGCCGACGAGAGCACCGACGGGCACGCAGTTTTCGGTCAACTGTAAGTAAGGCTTTACTTTCACATTAAAGTGGCCGCGCGCTCGCACGCGCGCGCGGGAACGTATGTATGTACATACGAGCGAGCGAGCGCTCTCGACAGTCGCGACAGCCGCTCGTGAAAACCCCCCTTTCCCTACCCCGCTACCATGCGGCTCTCGGCCTCTCGGACTCTCACTACCATTCCTTTTCAACTTGGAGAACCGGCGCGGCGGTCCCGGTCCCGTTCTCCAGTCTCGGTCGACCTGTACAGGTGGCGGTGAACACACGGTGAAAGGGTGGGGTGTAAGACCCCACGGAAACCCGGGGCCCAGGCCAGGGTACCTTTCCCGTGTGCCGTGCCACTCCGCTCGCTGCCGCATAGGCCGTGCGCAGCGAGTTGCGACTATTGCGACCGGGAACCTTTGGCGGAGAGAGAACGAAATCGAGAGTGGCTGGCCGGAATGAAAGGGGACCGCATTGCGTCGGCGTCCGGTTATGGATTTTCATTCAGGAAATACACACGTACACACATACACATCCCCGGCCTGACACAGAACTCTTTTCGCGGCGATTATCGTAACGCTTTGTTCTCAGGACCCTTTACGGGACGGACGCCAACGAGATCGAGTGCATTCTGCAATACGGAGATCGAGAGTCATGAGAAATCGGCTTTTCGACTCGCTGCATACCTTTGAAAATTCAACGCTGAATGCTAAACTCACCCGAACGACTTGTATTTTTCTTCATAACTCATGCAGTTATTTCCCGTAAAAATTAAAATTAAAATTAATTAAATCTGAAATCTCGTATTATACAAGAACTAATCGTCTTTGAGCCCTCTTCGTCGTGATGCCTCATTTTTAAAGCACTTACGAACCCAATGAAATCATTCTACAGCATGCGTAAAGATCGAGAAACGTGCGAGAACGTCTTTGACTCGCGGTGTTTTTGTAAATTCAACGGCAAACATTGAATGTAAATGTTGAACTTGCCTTGTACTTTTCAATTGACGTCAATTCTACTTCTTATAAAAATAATATTAGAGTCGAAGAGCTGTCGACTTCGTAAATAAGATTTTGCAAAAAAAAACATCGCGCGCTTCCTCGATCAGCATTCGCAATCTTGTGTTTCTACAAGAACCAATCGTCCCTGACTTTTCTCCATCACGAATCTGCGAATTATCATAAAATTTCTTTCAATAACACGATAAAATGTAGGCGTAAAAATACAGCGATTTCAAGTACACGCGCGTACTATTGCCTATTACATCACTCGTAGCGATAATAAGTACGCTGTGGTCTATGATGTCGATTCACAGGCACATGACGATGACTAATCGCAGTTAGTCTAACGCAAATAAAAAAATATCACGTGGGCATTATTACTGGCAATTAGTTTTACTATTTGCAGAATAATCTCGCAGTGCGCCGCGATCGACACTCCATGTCGAACGTATCGGAATTCCGAGGATCAGTGCTGCAGGGTGAAGAGATAACGAGGGAAAGCGGAGGGAACAAAGAAGCAGAGGCGCGCCAAAGTGTATCGAACGGAGGCGAGTAGAGAAAAATTTAAAGAAGAAAAAGAGGAACTAAGTATTGGAGAACGTAACGGCGTACGAGCGACGATTGTTCCTCGACTGCAGTAACGATCGAATCCGATCGGATCTGTTCAGCGCCGTTTATTTGCGCCCGGGCGGATTGCAAGAAGCAGGAGGAAAACGATCAGCGCTGCGGGCGAAGTCTCATTCGTTTATTACATCGAGGATACTGGAGTAAGGCCGAATCGGCGCGGCCGCGGCGGCGAGTCGCGGCGAGTCGCGGCGACTTGGAGAACGGTCGTATCGCCTTGAAATATCCCGGCTCGCTATGATACAATCTCCGGCGATTATTATGTGCCTCTCGATCGTTGGGCAATCGGGATCGATGGAAAAAACGGATCTTTCCCCGCTTCTGCTCCTTCCCCGAGGGGGATCCGCTCGCGATCCAGAGAGGATACGTCGCGTTTGCGTCCGCCGATCGAGTCAACGCCCCCGCGGACCCAACGGACGCGGACTCTCGCCGCGATCGCTGCGGAAAATCGGAGGATTATCCTGTGAGATCAACGGGGGGACGTCATAACGCGCGCGTCATAACGTCATCGCGTACATGCGAAACGAGCGTCGGCCGCGCCGTGAGGCTTAACGCGCTGAGAAACGAGTAAATTATAAGGATCGCGATACCTATCATTCTTTTTTCTTTCAATGACGTTATTTATGCGAACAATGAGCGGCGAGCGCCGTGAGATAATGCGCTGAAAAGTTAATAACCGACGCGCGAGAGATTGAAAATGTACACGTATGAAGATGACATCATGTTGCCCTGTCCTCTGTTACACCTTTTTAATCCGAAGTAATAATATAATAATTTATTAACTTCGGCTTATACGTCCCAAGAAATGGACTTAGTTTGCGATTCTTCCTTAACACACTCATACCTTTTTAATCTGAAGTAAAATTCATTAAAAGAAAAAAGAATGATAGGTACGCAATTAGAGACGTTGAGGAGAGAAGGAAAGATGAAAAATACAGGGTTTAGCTGTGAAGAACGAACGAGAATTATTCCCGCGACAGGTGACCTCGCGTACCTGCTGTGGAAAAAAAATAGAACAAGGCAATGCGTCGCCTTAACAACAATATGTTCTCCAAGCTTCGTCGAGAGCCTCGACGGACATTCTCCACGGATTATTTCCTTCCGACTTCTCGGAAGCTTTTCGGGCGCTTCCGCGAGAAAACGCATCCGATGATAGTTTTCTTTCTTTTTTTGTTCCATCGGGTTTCTCTGTCTAAATAGCGGATTACGTCACACTTTCGAAAACGAAAGTGCAACGTATGAAAGTCACGATTACGCAAGCGGCTAGTACAACTTGGTAGGTTCGTAAAATTGTGTAGGGTCACACTGTGTACGAATGCCGCCGCACTGATACGTAAAGATCTTGGTAAACTTTTTGGGATAAGATACCGATTGTTTCCCCAGTCGATTTCCCGCTACGACAAGCGTGCATGTCCGATCATCGTCATTCTTCGTGCTTTTGATAAGAAGCGCGGGATCCTTCTCGCCTATAACTTTCTGTTTATTTAAATCGAGGAGATCCTCTCCTTGAGAATTTCTCTTCTTATTTTACAGGTATATGACTCGGTCTCGCGTTTTTATTCGGTCAGTAAAGTGAGCGGATCGAATTGTTCGCCAGATCGTTTAGGATGAGTGATCTCTGCCGTTAACAAGGATTCCACGAGCAATTTTCACTCCGTATAATAAATGAATAAATAGGTAAGATCAGTACTAGAGTAAGTTTTTGTATTTTGTTGCTTGTGGGTATTGAATTTTTCGTTTAGAAACGGATAGAGATATTTTAAACGATATTTCCTGTAATAGCTACTTGAGATTTTATATACATATGTACATATAAAGTCTCTCTTTAAAAAAAGACAAAAAAAATATATAATATATATTTGTTTTTTGTTAAAGACATATAACAGACTTAAGTAGACTATCGTAGGAAACACCGTTTCTCGACTGGAAACGGGTAAAGGCACTTTAATTGGAGAAATGGTGGTCAGTATCTCGCCACGCCTCACACTCCTCTCTTTTCCTTCCTTTCTCTGTTGCGCGTTTGGTATAAAAATAACTAACAGATGTAAGCGACACGACCATACTCCTGAGCGCCTTTCGTTCTAGGTAACGTTAAAGGTGAACAACCGCTTTAACAGGGTTTAACAGTACATGTCAAGAATATATAACTCATAATTCCATCACACGAATTTAACTATTTGCTTGAGATAAATAAAAAAAGAGAGGGGAAGAGAGAGAGAACTGTGAAAGATGCATGACGCATACAGAATTTCTTTCAGCGATAAAGTATAGATTAAAATAATCATGTATACATTTCGTAATGTTTATAGTGTGCCTAGTATTGATTGACGAACTGGAGAATGCGATAACGAAAATAATTTAAGCGATGCTTTTCAACGATCGTCTCCAGTAATCGTTCTCTTATCATCGAGGTGTGGGCGCGTGGCAGCTGAGGCAGCGTAGAATTGCTGTCTCAGCGATTTGAAACAAAGCTAGCTTAGAGTGTTACTGACTCTGTCGCAAGGTACAAGCAAGCAACATCCGTCCGATCATCGCGAGATAAAGGCGTCAACGAACAGGAAAAGGAAAAAAAAAAAGAGAAAATGCCAGATGAGAAAACTGTGTCGGACGAGCGATTGCTCGATTATTTACGCGCATATGCGAAAACCATCGAGTTGACGGCCCCGAAATTTCGCATAACCGAGGGCACCGGTAAAGGCGATAATTACGTTAGCCTCGTTTATCGCGCCACGATCGAGGGCAACGAGAACGACGGCGAGGTCAAGAAAATTCATCTTATTCTGAAAACTACGAAGATTCACTCAGACGATCTGCTATCGGACAGCAATGTGACAAAGATGTTCCAGCGTGAGATATTCTTCTACCGAGAGGTGCTGCCTATTTTCAAAGAGGCTATGAAGGGACGCGGCGAATTTGTCGACCGCTTCCCTATTTTATACGACGTTAATGATGAATCCGGAAAAGAGGTAATTTTGCGGTTCACCACCGCTATACGTGATCCATGCCTGATGAAGCAATAACGCACGTACGAAGCCGAGTATCGTGTAATCGCATATGTAAATTCCATACGTTTGCCTTTACATAATCTCTTTTCTTGCGCGGATATAGCGCGCGGCCACGTAATGGAGCCGTAAGAAAGATAACTGCTCGACAATCACTTTTTTTTTTAAGGAAGTTATAATAATATTAAATAATAGAAGAACGATTATTGTTACGTATGTGTAAAATTTCAAACGCTATTATTACTTAATAGCATTTATTACTTATGTTACGTAACATTATCTTTCATTTCGATCAGCTAAAGCTCATTTAATTCGATCATGCTTGACTCTTTTGTACGTCCTCAAGACAATGCGCTTTGCGATGCGTTGCTAAATTGGCTCGGCGAGATTTATACGTGTAATAAAGCACAGGCATCATGTCGCGAAGTGAAATGTCGATTTATAATGACACACGGACACACGGGCACGCATATGCGCGCGGCCCGGGTATAATAAACTGGTTTAAAGATTATCAAGTGAGACATAAGGTCCGGTTAACCTTTGGATTGCGTAATATTTTTGCTAATGGCCAATCTGCATTTAAGCATTTAATACGAAGGAAGCTCTTATAATTTGGCGCGGCTCCAATATAAAATTATCGATAATTTATCAATTTTAGAATTTAATCATATTCGAAATTCGCAGAAGCGAACTCCCGGAAAGCTTTCCTTTCAATCGCAACCCTCCAATTATTTGTTCGAAAGTCACCGGCGTATTTGAAATTTATATAAGAAAACGGTCGGGGCAATCGCAAATCGACATAAATAAATGCTATATCTTCCGCAATTTTTGGAATATTTTCACCGTTCGTATTTAGCCGTAAAAGTCGATATAATCAATGTTAGGCACGCGGTAGAAGTACGGAGCAAAGTGTCTGATAATTAGATGGCTCGCGAAAGTACACGTACACTTCTTGATTCTTGTTCGGCACGTAACATCACGTACGTAATGTCTGACATTTTGATGGAAGAACTTGTGCGCGTGAGACATCAAAAAAATGAGTTAAAGTAATTTACCTTCTAATAGAAGGTGTCCTTATCTTATCTTGCACAAGATGTATAGCTTTAATATCTCATTTAATAATAGTGATTATACTTGACTGATAAGACCTTAACAGAGAGAAAACTGAGAGGAAACTATTTTGTAATTCGCTCTAATTGTAATTTACAGCTGCTTCTTACGAATAATTTATTTGTATTACACGCGCGTACTTACGTGCACGCGTGCACATAAAGATGCTTATTCATCAATAAATAACTATGAATATCCACTCATGAGATGACGTGACTCGACAACATTGCGATTATCATTTTCAGTTATCTCATAACATATGATAAACTTTCCCATGTTTTTCATGTAGCACGATTACTGAGATTAGATCCGTATCTTTTCTAAAGAATACACTGAAGCGACAAGAAGCGAACGTTTGAGTAACGCCATATAATTTACCGTAGATCCTGATGTTAGAAAATCTTACGCCCCAAGGTTTTGTGATGGCAAAGTCAAAAATTTTGGATTATCCACATCTCAGCTTGGCGTTACGATGCTTAGGTGAATTGCACGCGTACAGCTTCATTACGCGTTCCGCGAATCCGACGAGCTTCGAGAAATTAAAGCGGTTGAAAGATCCCTTGTTTTCTCAAACAGCTACTGATAAGAAGGATAATCCTGATGGTAATATTATTCATAAACGGCTCAGCAATACCGTATTGAAGGTACTAATTCGCATTTCGTTGGTTCTTAAAAGTTATCGATATACATTGTATTATATTAAATCGTTTTCTTCTTTATACCAGGCTTTAGCAAACGAAGACAAACATTATTCCGAAAGGTACCAACGATTCATGGATAATATAACGCAGAACCTGATCGATGCAACTGATGGAAGAGCCGCTGAACCGTACGCCGTTCTAAACCATGGTGACTCTTGGACGAACAACATACTCTTCAAATATGATCAAGTACGATATATACGATTAAATACTTTCTCAATAAGATATACGTCGTTATCCTAAGATTTGCGTTAAGTTAATGTACATAAGCATGTACTTTCACATATCTCACATGGCATTGTTTCGTTTCAGGACAAAAATCCGTGCGATTTGCGTTTCGTAGATCTTCAGATATGTCGTTACGCGTCTCCCGTTTTAGATCTAATTTATATACTCTTCTGCTGCTGCACGCAAGAAACAAGGAGTAAATATTTCGATCAGGTAGTACACGAATATTACGAAACACTATCCAAGTGTATCGAAAGAGCCGGTTACGATCCTAAAATCCTCTTTCCTTACGAGGTATTGTCCCAACATTTCACCAAATTCGGGAAATACGCGGCGGGAATGGCTACTTACACTTTACATATATTCACCAGTAATGGTGTAGACATAAAACATACATATGACGATAATGTGCTCCAAGAAAGAGTACAAAATGACAGCCTTTATAGAAGTATGTTAATAGGCACTTTTAAAGATCTCGTCGACAGAAATTATATATAAATTAATACTTTCACAAAATAATATTGATATTACGAATACCAAAGAAAAATCTTGGGGTTAAAAGTAAAACACTACATATATATTAAAATTACAATCAGGAACCAGTGTTAACTGTACTATTATAAGCCTGCTTAATCAAATTAAAGGAATTTCATTAGCAGTGATCTATTTACATAGAGTCATAGACGTAACTTGTAAAAGTTGTGCATATATTTGTCTTCTTTTTTGGTGCTGATATATATCATTTGAAATATCGGACATAGATATTGCTATTGACTATTAATAAACAAAAATTTATTACAAATTTATCGAATTCTTATAAGATTTATGTAGTAATGCTAAATAATTTTCTCTTCACAAAAATTTCATTAAATTTTTGTATACTAAAGTACAAAAAATAGTATGTAAAGTAAAATTTTTGCTCATAAATTTATGATATCTATATATCTTGTCATCATTTGAATCCATTCAAACTTTGATAAACAAGTTTTTATAAACAATGTTACTCAAGGAAAGACGGAAATTGTATAAGAGATATATTTTAAAATGAAATATACAATCTCAAATATACAAAATAAAGGCAATCTACTACATTGTACGGTAATAAAAGGAATACTAGTTTAGTGATAATGTATTTCAGCTCTTAGTAATAAGGTCTTCTTGGATTATTCTGAAAAAGACGTAATAAATAAAAGCCATTAGATATTTTGTTTCCGTTATTTTATTATAACAATCACGATACTTACCAATGGATTAGGCCTAAATCTATAGGCGAGCATCATACGTTTTCTATATGCATCAAATTCATCATCGTCCCTAGATACTCCATCTGGTCTTTCAGAACCTAGACCTGCGCTATCGAGTCTATTCGTCGCTCTAGAAACGTTTTTATGGATCAAAAGCTTGAAAATATTAGACAAACATTTTCGATACAAGGGAAATGACGGTAACTAGTAATACAAATAATGTAAAAATAGTATTACTTGTTAATTGGTTCAATACGACCGCTACCCTCGCTACCCAACCCTTGTCCTTCGCTCCATCCAAGCTTTTGTAACATCTGAAACCCTGTAAGTAGAAAAACGTTATTGGATTATCCTGAAATAATTTTTAACAAGAAATAAAGAATGACTTTAATTTTATTAGTATTTAACTTAAAATGTTTGCCAACTTAAAAATTAATAGTAATTAAGAATACAATCATCGAATTTAACTACCTTATATTTGTTATATAAATATAATATTGATAGAGAGAGCACAAGAATAAAAAAAAACTTTTGGAACATACCTATATTATCTTCCTTTAACTTGTATTCCTTATAGTCGCTCAAATCAGGTTCTTTTCCCTGCTTTACGGCATTATATTGTTCCATAAATTTTTTCAACTCATCCGGTGGCAAAAAATCGCCAATGTGATGTTTGCCTTCTGCTTGCGCGGTTAATTCCTCGGCCCACATCTGTGTCGCCTCCATTTCAGCGGACCTCAGTTTGTGTTCCCAAGTTCCCCCTTCCGTCTCTTCATCGCTGTCATATTCGTATTTATGTTTCCCTTGTGCTTCCAAACGTTTCACTTCTTCTCTTTTCCTTAAGAGATTTTGGTACAAGAGATTTATCTAAAACATATATACACATATTTTTTATTTGTGGAAAATAATTGATTAATTATTAAAATTCACTTTCTTACATTTTCAAGTAGAATTGGATGGAGAGAGTGAATTTTAATATACTCTGTATATATTTTTTTACATTTAATGCAATAATCTACCTTATAATGATCCTCTGCCTTTTTCCACTGTTCTTCACTTAAATCGAGTGTACCAAACGTCTGTCTCGCATATTGGATAAGTGCAGGATCATTTCGTGAAATCTTGGTAAGCATTGGATTCTTTGATTTAACTTGTTGTCTCTTCGATGGAGAAGGTATTATAACTGCCGGTTGCCCAATTTGTCCCGGTATAGCTATGCCAGGTTGCGGAAGTACAGCACCTGATCTATTACCAGAAGGTACATTTGTCTCTGTAACGAGAACCTTATTGTCTGGATCACCCCAACGACTACGTTTTCTTCTTTTCCGTTCTTCTTTATTATCGTCCTTTAACTGATCTGCTAACGGTGGCACATATAAACCATATACTTATTAATAAAACTTGTCTTAAATATTATTGAACTGTATACGTAGTTATATTTACCATGTGGAGTTGAATGAGATTTCTGAGATTTATCCGCCTCGTCATTGTCACTAAGAGCTTCTTCAGGACAATAAAGTTCTGCACCACTGTTCTTCTTATCCTTATCTGGCTTCTCCGCACGTAATTTCGAAACCAATCCCCTGTACTGCAGATACGCTGCACTTTGCTTTTGGTGCAGAAACCTTGATTAAAATGATACTTAAAACGCTGTCTAGTAATATGTATTCCTATAGATACAATACTTTTATAGAAGTGTAACATTTTTTAATATAGACGTAAAGTAAAAAATAGCAGAATAAAATAATCTAAAATTTGTTTGGATCAAGGAAATTGGAGGCATTGATATTACATATAGTATATGTCTGGCATTTCAAAATATGCACAACATATAAACACTAAAAACAACAAATGGCGTAAGTTTAAATAAATATATAATTGTGCTTCAAAAGATATGATTATAACTTGAGAGATATATGTATGTATAATAAAATTTTGAAATGACAAATATCTTCTATTGCTTAACTAATATTAAAAACCATCGCATAAAATTTATATCTTAGAATGTAAAGCATTTCATATCACTGGTGTAGCATAGATATCTAATAGATATAGATGAATATACTGAATATATATTGGATACGTATAAATGTTTTATGAATATATTTAGATGTTAGATATTATTTAAAACTTTATTATGTTAATATTAAAATGTTTTTACTTAAACAATCAATATTTTTGTTTAAAAAATACGTTTAAAACAAGATAAAATGCGATTGTTGAAAATAATGTGTTTAAAAGTAAAAGAATACCTACAGCAAATGTACACAAAACCTCAATTAGAAAATAATTGCATATTTTGTCTCAAGCTTTTTCATATATATCATATCTTCTGTAACATTTTTATAATTTCAAATTTTTAATTTTTTTATGTGGAAAATGTTATATTAGTAAAAACATTAGTCTATAAGAAAAATGAACGTTTTCTATGCTAATTGTAAGTCATGGGTTGTCAAATACATATGGTACGATTACAGCGATTGCAAGAAAAAAAAAAGTTTAATGTGAGAATGCATTCATCAGTAACAATTTTATCGAATCTAAAAATAGCTTGCTTTATGAAAATATAAGGAAACATATAGAAAATACAAATTTCTGTAATCAGCAAATTATTTTGCGATACAGTTGATATTTAGGAATGCAAACATATATTTGCAACAATTCACATTAAGCGGCCATTCAACAAAATTGTACATTCAATCTTTCATGTTACTAAGGTGTCAAGAACTATATGATAAAGATTTGTACAATGTCCTATAATACAAAATAAAATATTATCGTCTTAGATATTATAAAAGTATTAATTATATTACAAACGGAGAATAAGGGAATAGAAATACGAGGACCAGTGAGGACAGTAGTTACCATAATTTAGGATCTTGGGCATTCTTCTCTCGCACTTCTTGTTCTATCTCATCCCCACAGTCAGCCACGATTCGTGCCAGCTGCTCAGCCTCTACTAAACACACTTAGAATTCTTTGTCAGATACTTTGTATAATAATGTCTCAAATATCTATACGTGTGTGTATGTATATGTGTATACTATACATGTACATTTTAATTATTATAAACATAAAAAATATCGTATAGTATATATTAATTCTATTTTTTTAATCTTTAATACCACGTCTTACAACAAATTATTTTCTTAATGTCCCATAATTGCGTGAAAATTGTGTAAGAGATAGAACAAAATGTCTAGTGCTTATAAATAACATTACACAGCTATGCGACACAAAAGAAACATACTTATTAACTGTGATATCGTACCTTGTTGTTCGGAACTTTGAAGATTAGCCGGCGGTCTCACAGGTGGTGGAATTTGTACGTTAGGAGGACCCACCGAGATAGGTACCTGATTGGAAAGAGCATAGCCGCTGGACATAAGACCGCGCGATGGTGCTGCATTAGGAATGACATTGGGAGGCGGGATGTTTGGCGGAGGAATATTCAAGTTTGGTGGTGGAACCGAATTGATCGTCGACGGGACGGTATGCACTGGCGGAGGTGCTGACATTATCATGGATGTTATCACGTTTGGGGGTGGAACATTGGCTACGTTTGGTACCGTTACTACGATGTTACAGGCTTGCGAGCCTGTAATAGGCATCATAGTCGGAGGCATTTGCGACATCGGTGGTAAAATGTTCGGCGGTGGAATATTAGGCGGAGGAATATTCGGAGGCTGTAAACTGGCGTTGCACGCCGGCGGTGGCGGTGGTACGTTGCATTGTTGCTGCGGATTTTGTATGATGTGCTGTTGCGCGTTTGATGGTGAGGATAAGTTAGGCATGGGCATAGCTTGAGACATTTGCATATTTGGAGGTGGAACATTTGTATTAGGTGGAATGCTTTGAATAGGGGGAGGTGGTGGAGGGCGTATGATATGTGGGGGCGCGATTTGCATTCTCATATTATTAGAATGCTCGTTCATGTTAGTGTAATTATTGCTAAAATTTTTTGACACCGGTATCCTCTGCATATGTGCAGATGGGATGTTTGGTGTCAAGTTCCTTATATTCGGGGGCGGTATATTGGTCATTTGCATCTGCACCGGTTGTGACATGAGGGACGGGATGGAAGAGACATGATTGTTGTTTTGAATTGGGAATTGCTGATTAAATTGCTGTGCGCGCTGTCCGTTCTGCGACTGATTGTAGCTGTGCCGCGTCTCTGGACTAGGTGGCGATCTTCGCCTTGTAGGCGACGGACTCGACGACGAGCTGTGTTTTCTATCTGAACTTCTTCCCCATCGTGTGTCATTTCTTCTGCGATCGCGTCTGCTTTCCCAATCTCTACTCTTTTCGCTACTGCGCTTCCTTTCCCTGTCTCTCTCTCTAACAGCTTCGTAGTTTCTCTCATCTTTTCTCTTATCTTCTTTTTCCTGTTCTGGTTTGCCGGTCGCTTTGCTGGCTATCTTTTTAAACTGATCGAGGAAACTGCCGTCATTGGCAAATAAATTCACAGTAGGCTTGTCATCATCTTCCCTACAGATAAACAATGGATTTTACTTCTGACACTTCTAAGTAATCAATATAAATATTCCAAACGCGTAAATTAATGTAAATTTCGTCCGGAAGATCGAATTGACGCGACGGCGACGTGACGTGACGTGACAGAGAAGAGATTTACTCCACTTACTTTGGAGCACTTTTACTAGTTGTTGTGGTCGAGGCTGACGAGCTTGACTTCTTCATGCATTCCACGGCTTCCTTCGCCTTTTGTTCCTGCATTTTCGCCTGGATTTCCATCTTCTTCTGTTGTATGATCTGCTCTTGCTTTGACATCTGCGCGAAACGTTCATTTCGCGAAGTTTTCGACACAAACGGATCGGAACCCTTCACACCGCGATACGCCATTTTAGTCAGCGATTTAGCGTTTAGCCTCTCGATCTCGCGAACAGCTCGAGATTTTACGGGCGGGCGATTAAAAGGGAATCTACGTATCTCGTCTTATTTTTTTTTATCCCAGGATCGGACGTCAACTAATACAAAAGGTTTACGCTCGGCTACGCGCGATCGAGTTTCATAATTCATCGAGCAATGTCGACGATGTCGGCCTGGTCGGCCATATATATTTTTACTTGCTCAAAATTTGCTAATTCTCGCAGTGCCATCACATCCATTTTATCGTGGATGTAGAAACTACGTAGCCACATCCACTTTTCGAGATGGTAAAATGCTATTTGGTTCATATCCGTGCTATCCTGGCTATCCAGTGACGTAGCCGATCGCGATATATCGAAAGTCGCAACCTGATTGGCTCGCCGCATCGTCGTTCGATTATCGCAAGCGTTTCAAATCCAGTCAACGGAACGCATCGCGACGCGGCACTTTTGGCTTCGGGAAGTTGTTCCGTATTTTCGGCAATTTCGACTCGCCGAGAGCGAGTCTTGCGCGATGGCTATCGTTGGGACTGTCGGGAGTGCCGAGAGTAACGTTCGCATGCTCATTCGTAGCGCCGGGGCAACCGCCGAGAGCAACGTGTGTCGCCAAGTCGTTCGAGCAACTCGTAGTAAAAGGGTTAACGCGATGTCGCGAATCCGCCGCGTTACGGCAATTCCGAGTCGAATTCGCCGCGTCTCGTGATCTCAACACGCCGAAAATGAGCATCGCGAGCTAATTGTCGTCTCACGCGCTCGCAATCACCATTAATCGCGATCAGGCCGAAGCGTGCGATGCAGCAATGCTGCAGCAGCATACAGGGTGAAGTGTAAGGTGAATATGCCTAATGTATAATATAATGATCAAGGCATTCATTGTGGAGTGTCAAGTGTTTCGCAACGATCGGATACTTTGTTGGATCCCTCCTCTCGAGTCCGACGAGAGACAAGAGAGCAAGTGATGGAGGTAGAGGATTGTAGCGACGCTGGGCTGGGCACATCGATCGGGATCGTATCAACCGTAGGCACCGTAGGACATCGATGCAGGACCGTCGCCGAAGTGGTAAGTGCTGTTTATTGTATTATCGACGAAGCCGTTGTTAGCGGCTGCAGATGGCGTCATCATAACCTCTTCGCGTCAATTTGAATACCCCCTAAAAATATTCGTTTCGCAAACTCGAGCTGCAAATCTGCAATCAGATTAGATGATATATGGCACTTTTGATATGACTTTTCGAAATAAGCCTCTAATCGAATTGCGATTGGGAAAAATATTACTCATTATCAAATATTACAAAGGACTAGTTTTCTAACAATAAAAATTAGTTTATATAAATGTTTCTAAACGTACTTCAATTTTCAACGCTTTAACGTAAATTAACAAACTATAAGGAACTACCCAAACTATATATGTTCACATCTTGTCTCTAATATTGCACTTTATTTTTAAACATACAGACATACAAATAAAAATGCTATACAATACTTACGTTTCTATGATATACATATATATCGTATGTATATATATAACAACTATGTATACGTGTGTATGTATATACACTGGTATAGTAAATATCGACATATATATGTATATATCGGTATAGAAGGAATATAAGTTACATAAAAACGACATAATATAAAATAGTAAAAATCAGTACAGAGAATCAGAAGTCTCGTTATTATAAGTGCGGGTCGCTGCAGCGGATTTAGCCTCTTATAGCGACGAGAGAAATTTATATTCATATAGAATGATATATGTGTACTCGTGGACTGAATTCTCTATTTATCCGAGCTGCTAGTTCGTTTCGCCACGACATGACATACACCAAGCTGCTCGATAAGTTCTCTTAGATATATCTCGACAATATTTACTGATCAATGTCAGAGTATCCTACAAAGCCCATGTCACAGCTACTACAAGAGTCTATCGAGTATCGACCATAGTTAACAGCGTTCAATTACAGACCAAACACGTAAGCTTAAAGCGATTTAGTCGCGTAAAATTGGCTATATGATAATCTCTGTAAAATACTCTGAATTACCGTAACTTCTCGCTATCCCATTTCGCAAACGAGGGGGGTCTCCCCGCAAGATTAGAGTTAATTCCGGAAAATCCCTTTTTTAAATATTAGCATTATGAGTGGTGCGCGTTCGTCGCCGCTTCCGGCGTAATCGTTCAAATTAACATTATGCTTGGCTTTGAATTCAGTCTTAAAATTTCTCTACTGGACAGCAGTGTAATACCTCGGCAAAATGAATGCTACTCCGGCTACTCCCATACTGTCATTGCCAGTCTTTCCGTTCGCGTCGCTCGGTGGAATTGTCGGAGTGAATTGATCGAAATGTTTGTACAAAACATTCAACTCTACCTCGCGTTCCGATACCTTACCTCTGAAATATCTGTTTATTTACGATTATTTGCGCTATGCGTGCGCGCTGCCCGCAACGAGCGTAATATTAAAATCGATTCGCAAACGTTTTACTGAAATACATCATTGTTCTTGGTAGTTTGTACAACTGGCGGCTTGGAATTGGCATGAATGTCCTGATAATGGTTATATAGGCCAGCTCTGTTGTTCACCTGCGCGCCACATCCAGGCATTTTGCATCTAAACATGAAATACTTGGATTTTGGAAAAGCTAAAACATACCTACAAAACGTATAACACATACATGTATCAGTTTACTTACATGAAAAAGCTGACAGTAGATGCCTTTCCTTGTTTTACCTTTGGCATTTGCTTACCAGTATTGGAATTAATTGTATTCGTGACTAATTTATGACTGTCTTGATGATGACGATAGTACGATATGTATTTGAACTTCTTTCCGCAACCGTTGACGTCGCATTTATATGTTTCCTGTTTGTACCTAGACATGCGTTGCTTCTTTGGGGTGTACTCCTCGTCATCCGAACAATTGCTATTTGTTTCTATGGAGCTCTCTTCGATTTTCAACGAATTCTCGCGCTCGAGACCGCTCCGAAAAACTCGCTCCATGTTTCCAAAATCTATTCTATGCTCCTGATTTCGTATATTTAAATTGCATATTTCTGTTTTCATATTTTTCGTAATGGTTACGTCGCTATTTATATAAACCACATTATTCTTATCCTGCGTGCATTCCACCTGAAGGATCTCTTCGCACTTTGGTGTTCCAGTATCGTATTTTCGTAAGAAATTATCCTTAATTATAAGCAGATCCTCATTGTTAGACAACTTGTTAATACCATTCAAAGATTCATTATTCGAGTAGTCCTCGTTGTTCGTAACAGCCGTAATCTTATTCTGCTCGTGACAAAACTCGCTCTTCACCTGAATTTTATTGTTAGTTTCGTTTCTAATAGGACAACTTTCTTCCTTATTTCCATATTCATCCTTTGTGGTAAAATTTTCGCTTGGCAGTTGTTCATAACATCCCTCGTCAGTCTTTTGCATGACTTCTTCGTCTATCGCATTTTCGGGGCCTTCGAAACAAATTATCTCAGGCTCCATTGGCAGTGTAGGCGGTTGTCTATGACAACTCTCAATATGCTCCTCAAGATTACCACTAGTAGATTGCAAAGATCCGCAATTAGTGTATGGACATACAAAGACATTTGTTTCATTGTTGTGCCATTCTTGATAATGTCGCCACATGCTACCTGGGTCTGACAATTCTTCTCCGCAACCTGGCTCGCGACAACTATGAAAAATTTACAAGAAGATTTATTAATAAAACCTTAAAAAGAATTCTAAACTTAATATTGCCAATAAATATTCCATAAAAATATTTGATGAAAATCACATTAATCAATTTGTAAATATCTTGTTTTGCCACAATCCAATGAATTGTTTTACACTCACATGAATCGAATTTTCAAAGCCTCTAATGCCTCGTGCGTCTTATATTCATCTTGATTAGTGAACACCTTACCGCAACCTCGTTGTTTGCAAGTGTATACTTCCTACATACATATTGAAAATTGATTCATTTAGTGAAACTTTATTGAATGTATAGCACGGATGAAAATCATTTCAATGCCAATGAATTCAGTCGCTGATGACAAATAGATCATGAATAGATCATATACTGATTATATTTCAACTTTTATTACAACAAATGTAAGAATAATTTTCCCAGTCTCGATCAATTCTGATCTAGGCATTGGATAAAAAATAAATATATACGAAGAAATAGAGTCAATTATATTTTTAAAATTTATTCAGAGATCTCTTTTAAGAGACAAAGACAAAAACTGGCTGCTTGTGAAATTTACGTCGAAATTAAATGAAAGTCATCGAAACAAGAGTCTCGTTTTTACACCCGCTCCGGTTTATTCTACTATTTGTTTTGGCTTAGGGGTCATTGACCCCGGGCGACCAATGGCTCTGTCGTAAACTTTACCTTTTTCGGTGCGATTTCCTCGATGGTGCGATTCCGCGATACGAATCTGATGACGCTGACCTCCGTAGGCCGGTCGGCGCACGTCTCCGTACCCTGGCCCATCCCGCGGTGACTCGTTTCGAAGCGACAGCGAGCAGGGAGAGGACGAGCTCACTCACTCGCTCCGCTCGCGGAGCCTCACATAACCTCGCGTAGCGTATCCTCGTGTGACGACAAGTTTGACAGAAAAAATATCGTCTTCGCTGAATAAATTCCTGCACGAAATTCCGCGGTTTCTCGACGGGGCCGACCCTTGGGTCGCGGCACTTACCGGCCAAACGCGCCCTCGAGTACGCACAGAAACGCGCCGTCGATTCCAGCTCACATTATCACTCTGTCAATAATAACAATTACTTGTGTTGTCAAGTCAGTGCAGCGGAATTGTCCCCGGTCGCTACAACGACGCCGCGCCACCGCGCCGGTCGCTTTCAGCACATTGAGAACCGCTGCTGCACGACCTACAATTCCAACGCGCGCATCACGGATGTGTAAAATGCATCCAGAGGACAAAGAGAAGATAAGCAAAAAGGTTGAATTAATTAAAATAGCAAAAACTTTCTAAATTTCAAAAAATTGCCTACATTTCTGATAATTGCAAGAAAAAATCTAAACAATTTTTTTTTTATGAGTAAACCCAGCCTCCAGAAAATAGTTTATTAGTTTTGGAACGCCATTGGCTAAAGACCTCTTTCGGAATAGCTGTGAATCAGAGGGTTCTTTGTTTTTCCAAAAGAGATCTCTGCTGTTGACTATGTAAAAAAAAAATAATTAAAATTTGAAAATTATTAACAATAATTATACATAACGGACAATATAAAATTATTTCTTATATTTCTCTTGTATCTCATACACTTAATTAACTTTGTACTTTAATTTACATTATAATATACGTACTATTTTATACATAGGTATATTATTGTTTGATATAAAATCTTGACAAACACTAATTTTTTATTGATCAGTCTTTAATTATCATTAAAATAATTTATTTCTAAGAATTCATTGCTCTTATTCGTATCATGCGTTCTTTAGCTGCTTTAAATTGTTCAAGGACATTTTCAACGTTATTCACAAGTGTATCGGTGCTCACTTTGTCGGAGTCATCTCTTTGATAATTGTAACGCTTTATGTGCGTACTACTTTGTAGTATTATATTCATATAAATTATAATATCTCCGCTCGGTACGACTTTCAAGTTTGATTTGTCCAAAACTTTGCCCTCGTGGCCCATTGGAATACCGCAATATGTTATATCCTCGAGCTCGTAAGAACCACCAACAAAAAATCGTCTCAAAGTATCGATAATGCTTCCTTTCGCACGCCATGTAGGAACTGTAAATTTGTATCTACCAGGCGTCATTGGTATTGGCAATGCTGCGTAACCCTCTATTCGATATCTACAAAACAGGACAATATTCTATATATCACAATATTGCTGACAATTAGAAAAAATATTTAAAAATATAAAAATACAATATAAAATTTTTTAGCTGAATAGAAGATATAAAAACAAATGTCGAGAAACAAGGCATTCCGCAAGCATAATTTACCTTGTCCAACTATCCAAAGACGCTGCGGAGAGTAATAAACGAGGCCAGAGTGACGATGCACCGCCGCTTGATTGTTGAAATTTATTTGATGGATAATGCAAGGATATGTCCGTACAATAACTAAAATGCGCAGTTTTATTTTCTAAACGGCATTTCTGAGTTCTGCCGAACAGTCTCTCTTTCTGTTTTGTACTCCAATGTTGCGGCAAATCGATGAAATAGGTAATAAACAATCCGTCATAAGAGAAACCATGAGCTGACGCAATATCCAAGCATATGAATAGTGTAGATAAATTTGCTGGTGGCAATTCTAACTCCTTGTATAACTCTACTTCTTTATAAGCAAGCTGCTGTTGTACTTCCTGCAAAGAGGAAAATATTAGTGTCGATATTTAATTAATTGCTAATTAATATTTCATTAATCAAAAATTAATTTATTCAGTTAGGAATCTTTGAAATGCATATTGCAAAATATAATTCTTTACAAATTTGATTATTTAACAAAATAATTATTTAACAAATGTTACAGAAGAAATCACTCTATAGGTATATCTATTAATTTCTTAATTGTTATCAATCTCTACTTGCAATAAAAGACAAAGAAAGAGATCATTATTTTAATAATAAAAGTTTGCTGAGCGAGCGAATATTCGAAGACTCGGCTTACTTAAATTACGAGACGGATTTTAAAAAGATTCTCATATCTATGCATATCGTACCTATCTCGAATAGTTACGAAATAAGCGCGCGAAATAAACTTCGCTAATCTCCGCCGCTTTGCAGCGAAGTGCAGTGATAAAGCATAAGCTACTATTGCCGTGGGATAGTGTGCGAAAGCCGCTTCTATGTACGCAGATATACTCCTGCCCCACTGTGCACGTATAAACTGTATATACACATTACACACGTATTGGCTGATAGCGCTACATACAGCCTCATGGAAGAGAGCGTTCAAGAAGACAGTCGGAGAACCATAGGATTCAGTCGATCGTGGTCGATCGTAGGAAGTGCGGTGATCAACTCGGGCTCGGCGGGCACGTGCGCGCCTTCATAAAGAAACACAAAAACACGCGCCTACCGTGATTATCATTAATATATGCAAGAGTAGCAAAGAGTTCAGTTTTGCTGGCTATTCCATCATGCCCGAAAGTATGACGAGGAAATCGATCGGCCGCAAGATCATTGGGTGTGTCTTGAACAACCGGAAGAGGGAAAGAACATCGGTGAACTGACGGATTTTCCGTGAAGATGCCGTAATTCGCGCTGAGTATCGGGGATAGTTACAGTGTACGATACAGTGTACAGTAACAGCACGGCGATCATGTTCCATCACCAGCGAGCAATGCGTCAGATCTCACAAATTTCCTACGTGGGGTATGTACAAATCTGTTCTCCTTTTTTTTATTTTTTTCCTCCCTTTCTAAGCGACCGGCAAAGATTTTCGATAGCGCGCTCGCGCAAGTGACCGCAAAAAACTTTTTTGCAACGCAACGTTCTCCTGATACCGGATAATGATGGACTCCTGGTCGCCGTATCGCGTCGGATTCGCTGCGCTTTTTTTCTGCTGGCTAGTAGCAATCGAACTTGGAAGCGAATGGATAAATGTGTACATCAAATTGCTTCATCGCGCTAATCCAACTTGATAAACATTCGATAAGGCTCTCCACGTGCCGCGTCACGTTTTGCCCGTACTTGACCGAATATTACCGCATAATTGAAAACTGCTTCTACAAAAAGTAAAAAAGTAAAAACTCAACTTTTAAATCGAAATAAATTACATTGTTCGTATATAACATAAAAAATTGCCTTCGTTCGATATTACGCAATTAATCTATTACAATTGCAATATCTCCTATAAATTTATGTAATTTAAAATCAATCAATTTTATTAATTGATCGCTATATCGTATCGCGATAATCCGACGACTTTTAATAGCGTACAATTTTCTTACCTCTCGTATCAAAATCATATTTGAAAAGATAATAAAACGTTTCTTCAAGATTTCTAACTGTGTGGACGTTGAAAATGGTTCCCGATAGCGTAATTGTTGCGAGTAATTATTTGCGCCACACATGCCTCTTATTGTACTTCGTTTTTCGCAAAGTAATGATGACGAGCATCATGTTACATACATCTAAAACCGATATGAACATTTGTTGAGCAATACCATTCTCGGAGTAATATATCTCTCATTTTCGGGGTCGTCGACTATTAATATAACTATTGTATATCACTATGATCTGAAATTAGTCTGATACTGAATAAATGAAATTTTTTAAAAATGAATTTAAGCAAGAATATAAAACGCGCTTCTAATTTTGTTCTTTACTGTTCGCTACTCCAATAATATATGTTTAAAATTATTGTATATAATAGCATATTATCATATTAATTATAATAATTAATTATTAAATAATTAAACTAGAAATGGTACTAATTGTAAGTTATATAGACGTCAGAAAGAGGAAGAAAGGAAAGAGAGAGAAAGAGAGAGTAATGAGTCAGAGCGGTAAGAATGATCGGATATTAATGTAGCTGCGTTGCGGGTTGCGGGGCAAATAAACGGACGTCGCTCGGGAATGCCGAGATTGGTATTTCCACGAAAAGACGGTCTTTTTGATCAGTGTGCGCGCGCGGTGACGCGAAAGTTTGGTATGCCGATCGTACGCGTCGTAAATAGCCGCATACTTACACGCCGCGCGTCTTCGCGGTGCTCCTGCAATTCCAGCGGTGTTCGCCCCTCGGAAACGTGCTCAATTCGATAATTAAACCTGACGCCGTAACCGTTGGTGACGTTGTAGTGCTGCTGGTCGTCGATCGTGAAATCGGGGCTAATCGTTAGCAGTTTGCGCGCCTTGTCGTACGTCACCGTGCAGAGCAGCGTCTCCGAGTCCGTCGACCCGATGATCGCGGGCTCGTCCTTGCGCGAAAGATCGGCAATTACGTGCATGCTGGTACGTTCGGTATAAAGATAATGGTTCGATCGGATCTTAGTATCCGTGATTCTGTCGTCCACCACGTTTTTGTTATATCGCTCCCGGAAGGACTTGCGATTTCGCATGGCTGGCAACGCGGTCTCATTCTTCACGGATAAATACGATCTGCGAGCGAGAGTGAAAATGTTTAGAATCTCCGAAAGTTACAAAAAGAAACCAAAACCCACACGTTCTCCAATGTTTTGCAATCCTCCGAATTCGACATGCAACAAACTTAAAACATATGAATCTTGATTTTATCTTGATTTTATATCTTTCTTGTTTTGAATGAAAAAGGAATTTCCGTGTTACATAGGAATCTTTTTGTTTAGAAAAATAGAAATAATAATTTAGATTATCCTTTGTGCCTAATCTTGTTTCTAATCCTTTAAATAATAGTCATTTAAAAAAAGATGTGTTAATGTTTTACTTTAAGATGTCACGATAAAAATTTTTCCAGAACTCTTCATAATCGAATGACAAATTATCTGTATACGATATCTAACAATTAAATCCCTGCCTGTAAGGCACCGTCAGGAGGTCGTCATCGGCGTAGTAGGAGTCGTTCTCCGTGTACGAGTACAAACGTGCGCCCTGTAGCTGCTCGTCGCGTATACGCCGATGATACTCTCGCTGACACTCGGTCAGGCAATTCTTCTCATCTGCATAGAAATCGATCTCGAACGGACCGAACACCTTGTCCTGCCAGCTAAAAATACGGTCCTCCTCCTCCAAGAAATTGGAGTCTCTGGTCTCGCCGCCCTCAGACTCCTCGGCCAGCAACTCGGCCAGCGGGGACCTCTCCTGCACGACTCGCACTCTGAAACAACAAATAAACGCCGACGAAATGAAATCTGGTGTAATTCGGAAAAGGTGGTTCGCGGCCAGATGCCCGATTCATTCCCTGTTTTTGTGGGATTGAAAGATTCAATCGCTATTTTGTCTTCGCTTCTTGCTTACGCCGGTGATTACGACTTAATTATGAGAGTTGAGTTAAAACCTGCGTAAATAGCTTTACGTAATTCTTGCGTGAAGGACGTTACTTCTAAAATTTTCTCAATAAAGGAGATGAACACGTGGCAGAGAGATATAAATATCTTGAATGTATCTTATTAAATTGTTAAAGAATATTTTTCAGCTTTAATTTCTCATATATGTTTTTTATCAGATTTTTCACGCTCCAGTAAAATGGAATAATGCTCGATATAATTTTTTCTCACAATCAGTTCGAAATTTTCCATCGTTTCCTACAATGATGACATCGACCAAACTTGACATTTCTTTGGAAAATAACGAATCAATTCTCGGAAAATACAGAAATTTCATCTCAAGACAAAAGATATAATCACTGACGCGATCGAATGTCAGTGGCGATGCATGAAGGAAAGGTAGCTCAATATGCGCGGGTTAGTTACATAATATCTCGATGTTGGAGGTTTATATCTTTATATTATTATCGCATCGAACAAATATGCTCTCTCGTTCGTTTTCAACCTTCGAGTCTTCGGTTATATTTCACGGAATTTTGGAAATGCAGAATTTTCTGCTGCATTGTGAAAATTAATTCAATGTCCGCCACATGAAGATAATTATAGCTCTTTTTTATTTCCATGTATATATATATATACATATATATATATATATATATATATATATATATACACAAAGAGATTTATGTTAATCAGCGTTTTTTACGAGATTTAACAAGAATATAAAATTTCTTAATCTTTCATACATCATAATTATGTAAACTAGAATGTTCGATTTAATTAAATAAATGAACGATATATATAAGCGCGTTCTTTATTATCAATTACATAAATCTACGATCGGCTGCAGGCTTAATGGATCCATATGATAAACAGAGAATCAATATATCATAGCGGCCTTCCAAGCCTTCAGAAGTCTCCCGCTGATTTAGCGCTGTATTGAGAAGTATTAGTCATATTGCAGAAAATTCTGCAGGTGCAATTGCAGTTTTATTTTTCACGAGTACGTTACATTCATTCTTCAATTGAAGCTTTAATTTAATCTAGTTGAAATTTCTAATTAAAGTTATAAATCTGTACACGTCGTGTGTATAAGGACGGACAGGAAATGAAATGCAATTTAATGCAAAAGCAGACTTTTCTCATATATTCGAATTTGCTTCGGTTGATATTACGATCTCAATTTACGTCACGCATCTAAATACAGAAGACACACCTTATCCTCAAGTTACGTATCGGTTCGTTCACTCTGTAGCTCGCTGCTATCCTCATTCTCTCTTTCGCCATTTCTCAGATGATCTGAGATCGCCGCGCCGCGCGGTATTACACGACGGGCCCGACTTGATTATTGTTACAAAAACTGAACTGCGGAACGCTGAATAAGCTACGGAGTACGGGGGCTGTCAATGATCTCGGGTGGCCCGTTTGTTGATTCATAACGTCGCTAGGCAACCTCACCGCTGCGCTGGCACGGCACGTAGGTCGTAGAGCGGTAGAGCATCGTCATCACGAAATTCGAGGTGCCTGCCGCCGTCGCGGCTGTCGCCGCGGGAAGGAAGAAAATATACTCGTTAGTTAACTTGGAAAAATATCATCGTTGACACATGAAAAATGCATCTCCATTCGCATTTACATGAACAATATACCTACGTAATCATGACAGGCATATTCCTTATATACCGCCGCGCGCGTGTAAAGAGTCTCTCTCTCATCTTTATTTCTTTTAATAGCTTCATTAGCAAGTTTCCAGTGAGTCAGAGCGTTGCTTTATTGCGTTATGTCGATGAATACCTCGGTAAACGATCGATTCTGCGACTTATTGTCGCGATTAGACGTGTTTCCCGACGGGCGTTCTCCGTACGAACGAGCGGCGCAACACCTTCGACGTGCGTCGCATCGCGAAAACCTTGAATTGTCTAGCTGTCTAGCATACATCCTGTATCCTGTATTTACAAAAAAAAAAAGAAGCGGTTTGAATAAAGCGGAAAATCTCTCTCTTTCTCTCTTTTTAATTCGCGTCCCGCCCATCAGTACATATGTATATGTACATACATACATACGTATGTACACTAAAAAAAGAATGCCGAGCGGTCCGGTTAAAAAAAGAAGCCACCCGGCTATTGTCTATCCATCCTGTACGATTAAGAGAAAGAGAAAAAAAAGGGAAAGAAAGAGTACAGTCAGAAGGTGGTGGCTCACAATCAGTGAAGAAAAAGAGAAAGCCGTCCAGCCGAGGAGGAGAGCCCTGAATTCGGGATCACCAGATCGGACAGTTCGTTCCCCGAAGCCCTCTGCGAAAGAGACGAAAAAGAAAGTAGGCCGATTAACCTCGCGGTAGACTTTCCAGCGGGTATCCAGTTTTCGCGTCTTCGCCGAGTGTCCTCGGACGTCGTCGCGGCTCGGCAGGAAGACGCGGCCGGCGGCCGTCCGAAACGGTACCGTTAACTGCCGTTAACTCTCGCTCGCTCGCTCTCGTCTCGTATCGACACACCTGCCTGCCTGTCTGCCTGCCTTTGAGAGATCGAGCGTGGAAAATCCGACCCCGGAAAGAGAGAGAGTGAGAAAGATAGCGAGACGGTAAAGGTCATTGGCGCGTCTCTCCCTGTCTCTCCCTCTCAAGGTTTTTCCTGGGCCGTCGCGTCGTTTGAGTCGTCTCGGCGAGTTCAGAGTTCTCGGGCTTTTGGTCTTTCCCCCCCGTCGCTCGGCCTCTTGCAGCCTCTTGCCTGCTCCGAATCTTGAAGGTTAGGGTATGTACGTTAGAAGTTTAGAACACGTTGTGCACATACTTATGTACACATAGAATTTGGCGATAGCGCATAGCGCACGCGTCATAACGATGCGTGTCGATGCGACGCGGACGGTCAACAGGTGGAAGTCAGTGGAAGTGTGAAACGGCGGCCGGCGCGGGCGGCATGGCTCCGCGTTCCGCGATCGTCCGTGACGTCATTGACAGGACGCCGCGCCGCGCTTCCCACGCCGCGTGCCGCGTATCTGCGACAGCGGACAGAGAGATAAGGGAAAATGTGTCACCGCGACGTTATCGGGTCCGAATAACCGTTCGATACCGCACACCGCAGGAAATGACAAATGCCACGGGTGGCGCAGGGCGCAGGTGCGAGCGGGTGGGCCGTGCTTGCGGCCTGTCCCTTGTTGAGCAGAGTAGCCGGCCTGTAGCCCCGGATATCTCGCCGGACGGGGCGAGTCACGCCTTCTCCTCGTGCGAGCGAACGAGCTGCTTCGTGCACTTTGACGTCTCCGTGTCCGGTTTGTCAGGTAAAACGCGTTCCCTGCGTCCGCTGATCTGATCGTTACACGACCGTCGCCGCGTGGCGTTCGCCTCGCGACACGGTCCTCTAGATGCGACGAGCCCAGGGTTCTGCCTCCTCGGCACTCTTTCGAGATCCCTCCTACGTAGGTCTCTTATCATTAGTAAGTGAATGCCCGATAGCAAGAGGCACAATTCGGAAACAGAGACCCGGATGAGTGAGAGATCTGTTATGCCATTCTAGAATCTAGCTTTAAGATCCGTAAATGAAACTTTGCAATGCTCTAGTGAGACATAGAGTGTCGTGTACTGATTATCTGATGTTTACTTTGCAGAGGTTTCAAATTGATAAGGATGTCGACTAGTCGAGAGGGCGAGACTGCGGTGACCATCCCACTGCAGTACAATGAAGCTGTAAGTGATATTTCATGTCAGTGATATCAGAAATCGATGGTACAGAGGTATTATTTTGTCAGTGCTTTCAGGCATTTTTTTCAAGAGATAGAAAGATTTCTTAAGAGATTAAATTCTTGCTTTGCTCTCTTTAATTGTATATTATTATTAAAACATATAAAATCATGTAATTGGAAATAATATGTTAAAATATGTTCACTATATTTTATTAAAGCTTCTTTTCTTTCTCTTACTCTTCTGTAATTACTATTACTTATTTCCGCTTGCAAGCTTAGTTTCCCTTACGAATGACTCATACGTGAATTGACAAGCTTAAGCGTATGATTCATTTGTAAAGGAAAGGTATATATTATATATTCAGAACATTACTTCTATATGATACATTATTGCTGGTAACATGTGGCAACATCACACAGCCTGAGAAATCTTACTGAAAATACAGCACTTGCCAAACACTTCATACTTGTGCCAAAATAATGTTATATTTAATTATCGTTTGTTTTACAGCATTGGAAAGCTATTTTTGAGAAGTACGATCTCGACGGAGATGGAAAAATATCGCTACAAGAGCTGAAAGCAATGATACGCGGCCCAGAATTTTCCAAGGACATCCCTGCTGGGGTAGTCCGCACGATAATGCATAAGGCAGATCTGGATGAATCTGGTTACTTGGAATATCCAGAATTTATAGCAATGGTTAGTCAGTCTTTCGATTTCGTACATATACTTGAAATTATATTTGTTTTTCTTCCTCCGTGTTTCATCAATAAACATACATTTTGGGGATCCCTAATTATCGAGTTCACGTCGATCTTTTTCTTATATTCAGATCCATAGAAAGGACATGCAGGGTATATTCGGTACATTCATGCAACGATATGTGCACTCTATGATACCTCAACGACCAACCCGCGCACTAAGGCAAACTTCCGTGGTCTCGAGGTATTATCCCCAGCGACAAATCAGTATTGTAATGCACGCACCACCTTCTCCTCCTCCTTCGAGCTTTGGTGATTCTCCCCAGGCTGCTATGATTAGTAAAAGATGGCGTTCTGCACGTTTTAACGGTCTACAGCAACAATCAAGTACAATAACGGAATCTTCTCTGTACTCTAGCGACTATCCAGATGGGCTGTACGAAGAAGAGTACAGTTGTCGACCGCCGGCTGTAGCAATGATAATCATATCGATAATAGAAATCATTTTGTTCATGTATGATGTGATTAAGCACAAATCTCTTTCTGTAGAAGGACCAGCGGCTCAGTTATTTATATATAATCCGCACAAGAGATTCCAAGCCTGGCGTTATCTAACGTATATGTTTGTACACGTCGGGTATGTATAATTCTATTTTACAACTTGTGCATTTCCATAAGATATATTGCGAATCATTGAATGAGTATTTTAACGTTCCTTGAATTCCTTTTGTATTCGATAGGGTCTTCCATCTGGTCGTTAACCTACTGGTACAAATTATGTTGGGTATTCCACTGGAGATGGTTCACAAATGGTGGAGAGTATTGATAATATACATAGCCGGAGTACTGGCCGGTTCCCTCGGTACGTCCGTTTCAGATCCGACGGTTTACCTGGCCGGTGCCTCGGGTGGTGTGTATGCGTTAATCACTGCTCATGTAGCGACTATTATAATGAACTGGTCGCAAATGGAATTTGCCGTGCTACAGCTGTTAGTGTTCCTCGTTGTCACGAGCGTCGACGTCGGTCAAGCCGTGTACAATCGTTATGTGCTCGATACCAATGACCAGATCGGCTACGTGGCCCATTTGGCCGGCGCTATAGCAGGCCTTCTAGTGGGCATAAATATCCTTCGAAATCTCGAGGTACAAACTTGGGAGAAAGTTGTTTGGTGGGCCAGCATGGTTACTTATACGGGTCTCATGACTGCAGCTATTTTGTGGAATGTATTATATCCCTCATATTACGAATGATGATGTTCGAATCGGTATTTATCTCATTCGAGTTATTTAACAGCACCCACACGCATTGATAGAGACAAATGTATTATTACTGAATGAGAACTTGCCTTAAAGTTGTAGGTATATGCATAAATTTGCTATATATTTTTATATGTTAAATGATATAAAGGTATACTCGTGTATTATTTTATATTAATATAAATAATTTATATAAAATAAGATTTTCAGAATCGAACAAAATAGCTTATATTTTCGTATAAACTTTATCGCGAAAAGATAAGACTAGGATTTGTAATAAGAATATATTAAGTAATTTTAAACGCAGTATTTTTTTAAGCGCACGTTTTCGAGAGCAAATAGTAGAACAACAGATTCTGTGATACTTTTGCTACATGTATTGAGTGTATGCAATTATTTGCAAGTTTGACAAATTGAATGATGACATTGAAACTCTATGCGCGAAATATTTCTATTTTAGATCTATTGCCTTATTGTTTGAAAATGCGTAGGAAAAACTACCTCCATCAATATGCACAACAATCTTGCGCACATAAAACGCCAATTAATCTTTCATTAATAGTTCAGGCATTACAAATTCTATCTTCAATAATAACGTACAGAATCTAAGATCTAAATAAACTGCAATGTGCTGAATTGCTAATAAAATCTAATATACATATATGTAATGTTTTTTCATCAAATTAGAGAGATGCCTTATGATTAAAATAAGATAACTAGGCAGAAGAAGATTGCCTTCTCAGACGCTTATTAAATGTGAAGGAATGTATATAATTCATAACTTGATGTGTTCCACGATTCAAAGATGTGAATACGACACAAAACTGTGTTCGGCAAAATAAGTAACTTTCTGTTTCATGAAAACATTGTAATAATTATATTTATGTATGGTACGAATTGTCACTTGTATTATTTATAGACAAACATATATATATATATATATATATATATATATATATATATAGTTATACTCACAGATATAAAATAATACGTGAACATTTTTGGAAAATTTATTTATTTTATCTTAAATTTATGAATAATATACCTGAGCATATGGTTTATTTCATGTACCTGATTTGCACGGATATATTTACATGTTTGCTATCACGCGTCACATATATGTGACGTACTGGTTCGCGATAGTGAATGTGTTAATATATTAAACAATTACTATCTCGAATACGTAACGTGAAAGGAAACATGGGAAGAATCAGCTTTGCAACTTTTGTTCACAATACAAATACTGATAACAGAATTATTGCTCTAACGTATCTGTTTGAACAAATGATATATCTGTGAATAAATTGTTCTGTAAGATGTTAACTGCAGTGTTAATCTTTAGTTGGATGCAATAAACATTGCAATGCCAACTATCGACTATAACAGCTTCAATTTAGACAGTAATATTTACAAGAATAACTTTAGAAATGTTTTTATATTTTATTTGATCACAGTGCAGCCGTCTGTATCTTTAGTTAAATGGAAAGAATTGTTTTTATTAATTCGTAAAGTGAAAAATAAGGCTGCTATTATAAGTCTAGAATGCTTAAAAATGAAGAGATATGAATTGTAATTAAATAATTTATAATACAATATTATAAATGTTATTTACATATGCATACATATTTACATCATTTACATTAATAACTATTATACAAGATGATTCTTAATTATATATCGATACTTTAAGCGGTTAGTCTAGAATCCAAAACAAGAAAAAAGACCGTCATGAGCATTACTTTAACTAATGTTAAGATAATCGGAAGATAGAATAATCCGATAAAATATGACTTTAACTTACCTGTTTTTTTTAAATTTTACCCTCTTTTCTTAAGTGTCCTGGATATTACTTATTATTATACTCTATTACAATATCGATGACAGTATTCCCACAAACAAATTGGTTCTGTAAAATAGATATAGTCTTAAATAACAGCGATAATGTCTATAATTTTATATCTACTTCTCATCTATTAATGCAATGCACATGTTTTCCTACATATAAGTGCCTTGAACGTACTCCTCATTGTACAATATTTAATGTATAGGAGTAATGGGTATGAACTTTGACCGCGAAGAGACGAGTGTGCCTCATTTTTATGCAAGATAAATATAGATTTATATAATATTTTATAACCGATTTCAACGAAACCTTTGTTATTGTTCGACGGAGTGACGAGAATGTCTGTAATGTATGTATATTTTGTATACGCTTTGTATAAAATAAAATAAAGCGATTGAAAAAGAAATCAATCCGATAATTATCATCTCATAAGTGGGATACACATATATTGCATCCTGAGACGAAGTATCACGGCTCGCTTTAATTGAAATTTCCATAATAAATGTTCTCAACTAAGCACCACAATCGACAGAAAAAAGATAACATTAATTTCTTATTTGAATTTGTTACTCGCTCATCCCGTATTTTGTAAATATATATTTTTTCTTTTTAGTAAAACAGCAGTCTCGTTCGAAAGGAACGATGCGGAGCGAAATCAAAAGGCGAAAGCGAGGAGATGTGCTCCTTATTATAACGGAGGTGATTTTTATTTCAACAAAAATAACAATTTACATTGAACTGTTTTGATAATAATATTATCGTGTATGCTACATCTGTAGTTTTACTGTAGGCGTGGTATGCTCTCGCTCGCTATAATTAATTTTCAGTTACTTTGTTTTGTAATTAGTCGCATTAACAGAGCGTGTTTTCGTGGATAATAATCACGTTTCGTAGATAGAGTCTTTCGCTTTTATTCTCATCGTCTTTCTTCCTTTTCTTTTCTTTATTTCTTTTATCCTAGCTTGACAATTCTGCGATCGCGCCATATGCGTTTATTATTATTTTTTGTTAATATTAATATTATATTATTATGATACAACAATCGGGAGGGAGCTGTGTGTACCTCGGCGTTATCATATCACTATGTACAGGCTTGTAGTCTTCCGCGTACGCGTTAGGGATCGAACGATAGACACACCGAACAAATTAGTCGATCATCTTTCCTCGACGTGTTACAAATGAATCTAGGTACATATACACGCGACGTTTACACGCTTTCACGTCGCCTAAATCTCTAATCTAGATGATACTCGTACAGTAGTTGCAGCGATAAAATTCGCTTCACCTTTTCTTTGCTGCAAAAAACGCGTCTCTCTCTCTCTCTCTCTCTCTCTTTCTCTTTCATTCTCGAGGAAGAGATGCTGTCGGTGTTCCACTCTCTTTCTCCGCTTCTTACATCTATTGTATTACAGTACTGCATCGTACCTGAGATTGCTTACGCACAGACGATTTCCCTCGAAGAATCGAATGCAATTGAAGACTTCATGGCAACAATCATCTAATGTCCATTTCTACCAATGTAGATTAACTTTAATCTTGATTTAACTTGCTTCTTATCTTTTTCTAGTTTTAACAATTAGAAAAAGATGAAAGGCAAGTTAAAGATTAAAGTTTATCTGCATTGGTAGAAATGGAGATAAATAATTTTTCTTTTTTCAAACACTTGTTGGAGGCAGCTGGGCTAAGTTTTCTCGACTTTGATTCATTATTATGACAAAATGTCTTTACCGCAATAATGACGATTACACTATACTTATATATTAGAAAAAGTAATTCAGTTACCATATATTATATACGTATATTTTATACATAATTATATAATATAGCTAAATAAAATTATAATCCAGATATCAAGAAAAAATATTTATAAGTAAAATAAAAAAAAACAATATTTTTAAATATTTATTTTTATATTTTAATTTTTATATTTATTTTAATACTTATATATTTTTTAATGGTTTCAATAACATTTTTCAGTAATGTATAATAATCTTTTTATGAGATAAAAGAAGAGAATTAATTTTTTATTGTGTTGTAAAGTTTTTTCAAGCGCTTGAAAAAAAGAAACAGATTAGATCACTGTTGTACATACACTGAATCATTCGAGTTTTTCCTCTTGCCGAGGGGATTATAGTTCATTGAGAAACGCGAAAATCGCCTGCGAATAATCGACCCGTACGAAAGACCCGACACCCTGAAGATCTCTCTAAATATGTACCAACGAAAAGGAGTTGGTGTATATTCGCTATATGTCACGCATTATATATACACGCCGATTTTCTTCTCTCCAACAGCGGGGGTTTAAATTCACAACTATCCTCTGTCTGTGTATGTATATATGTTTGTATGTGTATTTTCGCTTTTTATATGTACACGCAGACCCGTCCCTTACACACGCGTGTGTTCAAAGTTGCTCCTGAAGTCAAGGTGTACCTCAATCGCGCGAGTGATCTCATCCAGAGTGGTGCGGCTCTCTCCGGCGCTTGCGAGTATTTATACGAATTTATTATGAGAATAAGATGTAATAGATTATATGAACAATGTAACAGAGACACGTGAGAAAAATGTAACGATAAAGAGACATTCGAAAGGTATACAAGAGTTTTTACGACATTCTATTCTCTAGACATTCCTTAAGACGATATACAAAACATTTCATCGACGATTTTTTCTTTGTGCCGGACTTGGACCTCGCACCACTCCTCGTGCTTCATCGACGACGGGGGCGATCGCTAAACGCGGGGCTCTGTGTGTCGCTCAGGTACTATACGAGGAGGAGAAACGTGACGCCGAGGACACTCTTCTCTAAGTATGAAGTACGAAGATCGAGTCACGGCTGTCGCGCTATTGTTCGCAAATGTTATGCATGCCTCGAGCTAACTAGATTAATTCGCTTCGGTATGTATCTGTGTGTATGTATATATATATATGTGTGTCTGTTATGTATGTGTTACATCTATCTATACGATATACATATCCATCTCCACTTATACTCTGGAAGCATTCGACGGTTTTTTTTTTTTCAGGACCTCAATAATTACATTTTGTACAATTAAGAATCCTTGGAGGTGCGCGCCTTCTGTGACAGGGTGCAGTGTTTTGCAAAGCTTGCCGATTCTCGTCGTTATTTAGAATAAAAAAAGTCGAACTATAAACTGTATAAAAAAATTGATTGCAAAATTTCGAAGTAACATTCAAATGCTCAGTATACAATTAGGATGAGTACAAACATCGCAATTAATATCTTCAGTGCGTAAGTTATTGTTTTTACCATAAAAGTAATAATAATCCTTTCTGCATGTTTTAACAGCAACAAATGAGGAAAAAGATGATCTTATTATTTAGTTATTTAGCAATTTCTATAAATTTTTTTAAAAGGTTTTCTTGCTTTTTCATTTATATATTGCATAGGTCAGCAGTTTCATGCGAAGGATAAAAAGAATCGACGAGTAACACATCACGAACTGCTACCCTTGTCCAGACGCTTGTTATGGAAAGTGATAAGCGAACAAATAATAACAAGAAGTTAAAAAGAGAATGATACATGGACCGAGGATACACTCGCTGTATCGAAGATGCAAAGAAGAAGCGAAAATACAAATGAACGAAGTGTCTAATCGTCTGATCGCTGGCGTGCGAATGGAGGCAGTCGTCTTTGTACAGCGAATCTCTGCTGTAGTCTTGATATCTCAGTCGTCCGAAACGACACGGAATTATATATAATCGAGGCGCAATCCGGCAGAAGCAGGTAACTCACGGCGCAGCGATTGAGAGAAGTAACTCTCGCGGTGACGTTTGTAGAATTCGTCGGGTGTCACGATGGCGAAGAAACAAGGCGCAGATCGCAAAATAGTTGAAGCTACAAATATAAAATTAGGCTGTATAAAAAGTATGCATGTATACGTGTATGTGTTGTGTGTGTTGTGCGTTGTGTGTATGTGATAGTCAGAGCGTACACATTCTCTCTCTCTCTTTCTCTCTCAGATTTGTTTGAAACAGATAAAATAAATCTACATCCAATTTCGCTTCGCGAATGATAATTCCATCAATTTAATCGCCTGCATATTTGTTTTGCCGTCATTTACTAATAAGTAGAGTTCGGGAGAGTCTTTTTTTTCCCCTAAAATCAGTTCGTGGCTGTTTAAACTCCTAAATGCTGGCTACGTCGATTTCATCACTAAACCTAAACTCCTTATACAATAGCGTGTACGGATTATCTAGCCATATTACTTGTTTAACTTAGAAATTAATATTTACTATATACTATGTACAATACACTTTGTGTTACGATTTTTTTCCTGTTTTCTCAAACCCAACTCACCAAGATGAGAACGATCGTCGAAAGTTGATTCTCGTTGCCAGAATATTTCGATTAACCATCTCGTATTTACCCACGTGTGTCAGAATACGTTGTACGGCATTTTTTTTCGACGTATCTCGCGCTTTCCATCTCTTTTGCTTTCTCTCTTTTTTTCTCTCATCTTCAGTTCGAACTACAGGCTATGCTTTGCACTGGTATGTAACACAGTTGAACCTATTAATCCCAGATACATCACAGACTCATTCCAAATAAAAACACGCACGCCCTCATTAGCGTTGTATATTATTACCGCTTAACGATTACATATATTTTTTTCAGGTATGTACAAAAGAAGCGTCTGTTGTATTGTGGACATGGGATATACATATATAGACCTAGATGTTTCACAGATCGAATGCTTGCGCGTATACCGACGTCTTTTTGCGGACTGATCAAGCCCAAGTCAACGTAAAAAATAATAATTCACCACGATCGAACGACTAAAGCTTCGCGCACTCGGTATATTAGTACATATACGAAATAGAATGGATATATATATATATATCGAGTGCCGATCCCGGTTTATTTCCTTTGCGAAATGAGACGCTAACATACACATATACATCTGCGAGTATCGAAAAACCTAAAAAGTGAAAAATATGTATATGTATAGGCGAGTACATGTTACTTAACAATTATGTAACGATTTGTTTTTAAACTATCGCGCTCATAAAATTTCGCTAAACTAAAATTCGAACCTGTACAATTAACTCGCGAGATTTTTAAAAAGGAGCCCATCAAAATCACGGCGATCAAATGTAATAAATTTTTACCACGTTGACGTGTACATATACATATATTTATACAGATAACTTTAATGTCCATATCGGCATTATAAATTATACATCGCAAAAAACTAATTATTAGATAAAACTATTCGTCACTATGTATTTAACTGAAAGCCAGCGCAACACCGTGAGAAAGTAAATAAAATCAAGTATTTGTTTCGTAAATGTGTGTTTACCTCTCTTTGTGTAACGCGGGAATGATCTTTGACTAAAAATACAATCAAGTTACAAAGAGTTCGTAAAACAACAATATGTGTGGGATTTTGTTTTTAAAACATCATACTTCTCCACTTACCTCGCCGGAGATCGCAAATTCTCATTTATATATATATATATATCTACATGCATATATATATATGCGTATATATAAAAAGAAGAAGTCTCTTAAATTACATTAGGATTTGGCGACCGACAAGAACGCAGTGTGGCTTCTGATTGCCCGTAAAGCGTCGATAAATCGTCCAATATAACCAATCATTGTTTCAATCGATGATGATGTGCGAGTATCCTAAAAAGACGTATGCCACAGCATCTCTCTGCATCCGTAATAGCCGTGCATTGTCGTGCTAGCATAAGCATATGCCAGTTTAGCGTAAGAATAGTTATAACGCTGAGCGGTTATAGAGGACTATCAATCCTCATCCGAGAGCGGCTCGTATTGCGAGGAGAGCAACGGCGCCGGCTCGGCTTGCATCTGTTCCGATTTCGTCACAGAGACGGATGTGGCTGTGGCGGGTGGCGGAGCCGGCGGTGGTCCCGTGTGTACCCCTAACGCACTAAATGGATAAAACGTGGTTGTAGCTGCAGGCGCAGGTGGCGGCGGTGGTTGTTCACGTGTAGTTGGATTCGGTCCACCCGCATCGTCGACCACCATCTCATTACTTCCGCTATTGCCACCGCCGCCGCCGCTGCCACCATTCGATGGGCTTCTTTCCACGCTTCCCGCACTAGCCCCCTTTTCATCCTTTTCAGATACAACGACGGAATTACCGCCTCCGTTCCTGTCGGAGCCAGCGCCACCATCGCCGCTGCCACCGCCGGCCTTGTCGTCCTCAGTGCGCATCACCTCGACGATCTTGTTCTTCACGTAGTCGAACGGCGATATCTGATGCGGCTTGTTGGAGGGAGTTCCGGAAGTGGATGTGGCAGTGCTCGATTCGTAGAAGCGACGTCCGTAATGATTAGTAGTTGCCTCCGGCGGCGAAACCGGCTCGACCGAATGGTATTGCTGCTTTCCCGATGACTGATGCTGCTGTTGCTGCTGCGTTTGCTGCTGTTGCGCGACGCGTATTATTTGACGCTCATCCCCGGTCTTCACCGAGTCCGGCTCATTAATTTTTCGTCTCTTCCACTGATCTTCGGAAATTTGATATCTATTGTTTAGAAAATAAAAGATTCCTGTTATTTACGACATAGATTCGCCAACACTGTAGTTAAGGCTCTTGGATACTCACCGTGGCCATATTGAATTCCTGCTCTCGAGGCGAGGAAAACTACCTATTTAACCTATTTTGTCGTCCACTGCATTTTCAAATAAAAAGACATTTTGATAAAAAATCATTATAGATCGTTTTATAACACTTCTAAAATTGGCCGACAACTATCCTTTTCCCTCCACAATGAACAAACAGTCACAAACCGAAGCCTAAACATAGCGTTGTTCATTGTGGAGGGAAAAGGATAGGTGTCGGCCAATTTTAGAAGTGTTATGAAACGATCTATAATGATAATAAATAAGTATAGGCTCTCAAGAATAAATCAATAACTTAAAACAAGGCAATTCGAGCCGGGCGCAGTAATTAGTGCGCATATATTAATTTAAACCATACATTAATAAAAACGAACGTTTCGGTCTTTTTTTTTTTTTTGGGCCATCTTCAGCGTAGTCAAACGTCGCGAGTTACATTGATCGCCGCGCGTAACAATGTGTCAAATTCGCAGTCCCTATCATAGTCAAATTCACATTCCCTATCATAGTCAATGTCGGAGGAGAATTGCAATCATATCTGTACCTTCAAACTTATAAGCTCCTTATGGAGACACACACAAAGGACATAATTAGATCTTTATTCTTCCTGGCCTTCCAACCTGGGAGTTAAAATATTTAAAGATGCCTGGTGTACTTTGGAGCAAACGACTGCATTTCAATGAGAGCGACCAAGATCAACGGAAGAAAGTCGTAATTTTTTATCTTTTCCGACATTGACTACGATAGGGAATGCGAATTTGACTATGATAGGGACTGCGAATTTGACACATTGTTACGCGCGGCGATCAATATAACTCGCGACGTTTGACTACGCTGAAGATGGCCCAAAAAAAAGGGACCGAAACGTTCGTTTTTAATAATGTATGGTTTAAATTAATATATGCGCACTAATTACTGCGCCCGGCTCGAATTGCCTTGTTTTAAGTTATTGATCTATAATGATTTTTTTATCGAAATGTCTTTATTTGGAAATCTAGTGGACGACAAAATAGGTTGTTTTCCTCGCCTCGAGAGCAGGAATTCAATATGGCCGCGGTAAGTATCCAGGAGCCTTAAGAAAAGTAATTCAAAAAAAAAAAAATTTTTTATTACTTGTAGTTTTACAAAACGGAATATTTCGCCGCGAGCTGTAATCTCGAGTTAAAGTAACGACGCACTTGCTTTGCGCGGAGACTTACCCGTAAGATCTGTACGACGAATGAGGCGGGCCATAATCTTTAGAGACAATATGATCAACATGCTCGCCGAGAGTGATTGCTTTGTTGCTGCCACTTCCGTTGCCGCTTCCACCACTTCCACCACCGCTACCTTCACCAGCGGGACTATGGGCTATGCCATTAGGTTCTTGCTGAGTTTCGCGATGAAATCCCTACAAAGACGGATTCAATTTACGGAAAAGAATGAGATTGTAATATGCAATAATGTCGAAAAACAAAGCTTCTTAAAATAAAGCGTATCGTACAACAAAGTCGAGAAAAAAAATAAAGACATGTTCAGTACCTGAAAGAGACGGTCGCCAGCACGAGCAGGCTGATTGGCCGAGGATCCGCTTGAACTGGAATTATCAACACTCTGATTGATCTGATGGGTAATGATAGCGTCAATCAGACTGGCGGCTGTGAGAGTCTCGTTCGGCTGATTGGAGGATTGACTCTGTCGCGACGATGACGAAGACGACTGCTGCTGCTGTTGCTGAGATTGCTGAAGCCTGGAGGACTGTGAGAATCCGCTGCTTAATAATCTTGACGAATCTCTATCGATTTGTTGTTGCTGTTGATCTCTGTATAGTTGCGCAATGTGTCTTCTCTCGGCCTCCATCCGTTGCTGTTGAATATGCTGCTGGAGCTGCTGTTGCTGTTGTTGATGGACTAGATCCCGTTCGCGATGATGAGCTTGCTGCACAGCCAGGCGATGTTCGGCGTGCTCCTTCTCGCGTTGCTGCTGAATGGCAAGCCGCTGCTCCTGCTGCTGCATCTCCTTCTCGCGTTGCTGTTGTACAGCCAGTCGATGTTCGTGCTCCTTCTCGCGTTGCGCGACAGCCGCTGCCATGTGTTGCATCTCCTTTTCCCGCTGTTGATGTGCGCTAAGCCGATGCTCGTGTTGAATATCCTTTTCCCGGGCTTGCTGTAATAAACGAACATTCTCGGCATGTATATCCTTCTCTCGTTGCGCGAGACGGTGCTCTTGCTGCTGCAGATCCTTTTCACGTTGCTGATGTTGCTGATGTTGCTGATGGTGCTGCTGTATCGCAAGACGGTGGTGCTGCTCTAACTGTTGCAATTCCTTCTCGCGATGCAAACGTTGTTCCTCCTTTTCCCGCAGATGAACGAGGTCGCGTTCTCTATCTCGGTCACGTTGATGTTGCACCGCCGCAGCCGCCACTGCTAATCTATGTTCTGCGACCTGCATTGCCGCCATACGATGTTCTTGTAGCCGTTGTATCTCTTGCTCGCGAAACGCTCGGTTATTGTCGTAACGGTCGGCCAGCAAGCGATCCGCCATTGTCTTACCGAGTCCCTCGTGACCGCCACCACTGGATGCAGCTGGATGGCCGTGCGGATGTGGTACCGGAAGACTGGGTTGCTGTGCTGCCACATCCACTAAACTGGAGAACGCGTCTCCTAAGCTTTGTGGCGGTGGTGGATAGTGCATTTGCTTCTGTGGATTGTGCCTCTGAATGACGCCTTGCCGCGGCTGCGTATGTGTCTGTGATGGAGGAGGCGTGCTGGTATAATAGAGAGTGGACGACGATGGAGGTGGCGGCTCGCTTTTACCAGTTATCTCAGCAGCAACAGATGCACCAGCGCTACTGCTACCACGAGCACGCGCATGCATCTGCTGACTTGTGATATAGTCGTTCATGATAATCTGCCGGCTGGATAATTGCTGCTCCGTAATCGTGTAACTAGGTGGTGGTCGCCCGGAGGTGGAATAAGAAGTGTACTGACTGCCGCCATGGCTTACTACTACGGCCGGCTGACTTGTAGGACCCTGTCCCGGCGGTGGTGGTGGAACGTTGCTGCCGCCCGTGACAGGCGAATGCCGGATGGTACGATGATAATCGTACATGGGCGCACCACGTTTGTCAACCGCGAATGGAAGCACCGGTGTACCTTGAGTAATTGAACCACCTGTATCTTTTGGCGTCCCCGGGACAGCGGAGCCGGTATTGACGGAGCTGCCGCCGCCTCGTTCATTAGCGTTCTGAGCGGCACCAGTAACTGTCGGGTTGCCGGGCGGCGTCATTTGCCGCAACAGACCTTCATAACGCGCCGTGGATACAGGTGTTCCATGCGTGATTGAGCCACCCTTGTGACCCGGCGTGCCCATGCTGCTCAATTTTGGAGATAGTTTGGGATGAGGTGGTGGTACGGTGACTTTGTTCATCTTAGGTGTAATGGGTGCTTGCGGTCGCGGTGACGAAGCATAAATCAATGGACTTTTCGCGCCACGTCCTTGCTCGGGATGAGGCGCGTGAGGATGATAATACGCGCCCGGCGGCGGTTCCGGTCGATACAACGAGACTGTCGGCGGCTTGTGAAGCTGCATCGAATGATTGTAATCTTGTTGTGGTCTTGGTTTTTTGATACTCAAATCCAACGTTCCTTCCGTTTCTCGAAGCGCCTGTTGCACTTGCATGACGACCAAACCTTCCTTAGGCAGCAAGTCCGAGGACGAAGCTTGACTACTCGGCACAGCGGGTGGACAAGGGGTAATGGTAGCCTGCATCTGGCCTAAAAGGAAAAAAAATATATCGTGAGTCCATTTAATTTTTCGAATGAATCCATGAGTGACATAAGGCGCTCACAGAGCAAAAGAATAAGAATGGATTTTGAATAAATGTGATAAACTCATTATTTTGCAAGAAAGTTTTATATAAGAATTTTAGAAACCTATAATGATATTAATAGACCTACCAATCTGCTGAGGGCTGGGAGCAGAACGATGAGCATGATGCGGTCCCGAAACAACGGAGAGCGTTGCTAAATTTGTATCTCTATTAGACAACACGGTTGCTAGAGTATCTCTATTAGTTGAATCTCTGAGATTTGCTAGATTTGTATCTCTGTTAGACAACGCGGTGTTCGCCATGTTTGATGACGATTTGTAACCACGGACATATGTTATGTCGTTACGATGATCGGTCTTCAAGATACTAGATATCGTCGGAGTGCTAGAGCTATTGGGTGCTGACGAACCACCGCCGTCGGGTGGTGGACAGTTGGGCGCACGTTTTAGTTGCATCTCGATGACCCCAAGCATAAGATCCTTAACAGTGAGCGGATTGGAATTACTCGTTGTTGAGGGTGGCGAGTGAACAATTGGTGGTGGCTGTGGATGTTGGCTCTGTTGTTGACTTTGTTGTTGCAACGATGTCGTATTACTACTGGAGGTTGTCAGAGTCACCACTACACTGCCATTATCTAAGTCAGCACCTCCCTGACCTTCGTCCGCTGTCTCCTGAAACAATTACCGCACCTCTATCAGACGGTCCTATCCCACGAAAACATTGTTTTGCATCTTATTTCTTAACTTTATTTTATTTGTCATTTTCAGATGCCAATACAAAGAATAAGATTAATTGTATGTATGTTTTATGCAGGACAAACTGAAACCTGAAAAAGGAAACTCAAGAGCTTCGTCTTACCGTGGCAGAACTGTCGTAATCTTCCCTGCCGCCGGATGTAGCGGTAGTGGTTCCACTATTGGAAGACTGATGAGACAATCCGGGTGGCACGAGTGATACCACGGATATATCCGAGAGTTTCTCGCCAAGTTTCTGTTCGGTGGATCGTTGAAAAGACATCGGTAATGACGACGATGTCGCTGTAGTACCACTCGATGCTGCGTTACTGCTCGTCATAGTTGGACTTCCCGCGCTGGCTGTATCACTCGAATCGTGAACCTGGAAGAGAAAATAGCGTCAGACTAACTGATACATAAATAGAAAATGTTTAACGCAATCTCTTATTAAAAAATTAATGTAAATTAATAATTGCACCAAAAATAGGTAATTAATATTAGCTAATTTTATTTGTAGTTTAGAATGACAAAATGGCATTTTCTTAGGCGTAAATGTATATATACTTATCATTTCAAATTCTGACTTCAGATTAACATATGTATATTCAAACAAAATAATTTTTAATAATTTGTGAAAAACACTTACAGCTAGCTCATCGCAGCTGCTAGTACTACTACCGCTTTCCTCTTCATCAGTCAGACACGGTCTTCGTTCCTCACCCAACGAAGCGTAATACTCGGCCACGACCTGATCGAGACTCAGTTTCTTTCGATAAGCAAAGTAATAATTTTTGCATTGATGATTCGTCTTTCCGGGTATCTGCTCGGCGACCTTTGGCCAATTGGTGCCGTGTTCCCGGAGCGCCCTGCGGAGTTGCTCGAGCTCCTCGTCCGTCCACTGACGCGACAATGCATCGGCACCATCCTCGGACACTTCGGTACCGCCGGCGAGATGCGGCGCCAAACGGCGCGATATGCGGCTGAAGCAGACCGAGCAGCATTTCGTCGCGCTGTTCGGTATTTCTAAAATAAACGGGACGGTTTAGTAACGAAGTAAGCACTTGAACAAAGTTTAATTCGTCAAGTATTTTCATAAAACTCAGATAAAAATATAAAACGTAGAAAGACATAGAGATGTAAAAAGAGAGTGTGGTACATATAATTATATATATAATCAAATTTAGATTTATCTCATACATACTCGGATAAATTCTATAAAAATTTGCAAGAAATACTCACGGAATTCTTGAGCGATTGGCTCCCGGATCTCCGGCGGCAGGTCGAGCCACTTGGAGGGCAACGCTCTAAGTCGCTTCACTCTCGACTTGGAGCTGCTCAAATTCGAACAGCCCGGCAGTGGGCAAGCGGTGTAACGTCCTCGAAGGGCCTTGCAGCGGCAGGTGTTGCAGACGCGCGCACCGGGCGGCACTTGATCCTCCTGCAGGCCATACTGCGATGCTTGGCTACACGATAACGCGCGGCTATGCGCGCTTCCCTCGACGACGCTTTGGCACACCGTGCAAGCGTGAGGCCCTATCTGCCTGCCACCTTCTGAAATCATAACAAGAAATATATTAGATATATAGGAGACACGTAAGAATAAAATGAACGAAACGGAGTAACAAAGTATAAAATCGTGGTTTCCCTTTGAAGAATGAAAGAAGATCAAACTGACAATCTGTAGAAAAAATGTACAGAATAGAAAAAAAATTAAAGCGTTTTCAAGGAGTAAAGAACCTTTCCGGAATGATTCTCGATAAACTAAATTTGCAAAATTGTAGCCGTAAACGCTCGCTCTTCTCGAGTAACGCGGTGAACTCCGCCGATCGTCCCGCGCGATCCGCGTCCCGCTGGAAAATGTTTCTGAATCGAGAGAGCGCGTGTTTCGCGCTGATATGCCGCGAGGGATGACAGATAAAAATCAAATAAAATATAAAAGCGCACGGGAGAGCGCGGGACCAGGCGACGATACGCTTGTATCAGATGGTGCATATGCAATGCGCTACCGCCACCGCCACCGCCGCGCGTGTTAGATCCTATCGCGGCGCAATTGCGATATGACGCGCACTGTCGCTAAAACGTCAAAGGGGCCGGTCTATTGACGCGATTCGGCAACGCCAACGTGTCTGCGGCCCGCCGTGAAATATAAATGCACGGCGCTGCGCGTGTTAGCCCGTGCGCGATATGCGGAACGCGTACAAAACGCGACGAGCACGCGGCGCGATAATGGCCGATCGTGTGCCATTCCGAGTCGTTAGAGTCACCAAATGAAATTTCGATGAAGCTCGCTATAGTAAACTGGGGTAGACGCCAAAAACGAGATAAATATAAAAATACGCTCCCTCGTTCGAGTGTGTTTCCTTTTTTTGCTTTCTTAAAATCGCACCAGATTGTGAATTATTCCAGTCAAAAGAGAGGGCTTCTAAAACATATTATATATTATTATATCCTATATTTCTCACTATTCCTATTATTTCTTACTATTAGAGCGTTTATACTTATCACTTAAAAATATGGAAAGAATATGCATTTGACACACACATGTGCGATATCCGCGAACTTTGCGATGGATCTTGATGACCCGATTAGCTCAAACTGAAGCAGTTCGATTTCAAATCTTTAGCAAGTACTTTAGTAAATCTTCCCATTATCTATAGTCTATACATATTTTCTAGAGCAAAATCGACATTTCCCAGAAACGTTAATTCAAGGGAGAATCAGATATTCGTAGGACTCTCGCTCGACAATAAACGCGCAAACGGGGTTGACTTCCGACAGCTATTTAGAGAATGTACTCGCGTTTATCCGCTATGAAATTGAGTAAATATAGTTAATCAGGAGCCGCGGAAGGAACCCGAGTGAAAACACGAGCGGCGCGGCGCGGCGCGGCGCGGGGAGAGGGAGAGGGTTGGCGCACGGAAACGGAGCGAGAGACAGTATAATTACTCGGGACTCGGCTAATTAAGGACGCCCAATTAAAAAGTTCTGACGTTCGTTCTTAGCCTCCCGTAAACGTCGGCATCGCTCGCTCCTAAATAAGATCGCTTTGATAGTTCCGTACCTCCCTGCGCGAAACTGCGTAAATTTACTCCCGTCGACAATTATCACGGAACGCGAAATCGAGCACACCTAATGATCCCGCGAGATGATGAGCCTTTGTAAAATAAATTGCCAAAATAATAACATCAGCCAAGAGGTCCCACAGGAATTAAGTAAAAGAAAATTCGTTTCACTACGCTCGATGGTTCGGAGAGGCTCTGCTCGTATAACATTTTACGCTGTACCTACTACATTCCGTGAAATTTACGAAATATTTACTCAGCTAAATATAATCCTCTCCCCGTCCCCAACAAAGATTCGGAAATCCGGATTGATCGACAAGATAAAAAAATAAATTTGACAACAGTTTTTATTAAGACGCGATCATGCAATCGCGTCACGGTTCTGGGATTAATCTAATTCAGCGAAAATATATGCGGATGAAAATCCGGAATTAAACGATGGTCGCTTGATGCGCTCGCCAATTATTTAGCGTTCGGTAGTCGGTACTCCTGGGCTCTCTCTCCCTCTCCTTCTTTCTCCCTTGGAATTCATACATTGCATCGCGGCGAATCGCGGACCCCCGGATGCCGCGCGCGTCTGCTCTCCGGTGACCTGTCACGCCGATGCCGCGCATCCCGCGCCTCTTTTGGATCGTACGCGGGATTATTGTTGACACGGAATTACCAATGTGACGTCGCGCTCGTGCAACGTTTCGGCGATGGCGAACGGGGGTAGTCGGGGGTCACGGGGGTGCCCGGAGCGCGAAAGCGAGTACCTAGCGAATACCGCGATTGGAAGAGTTGCCGGCGAGTCGGGTAGAGGATAACACGCCGTGTGAGAATTCGCGACACTGATTGACAGGTATTCCCGAGAGCGAGAGAAAATCGCTCTCGCGTAATTTGCGCGCCCCTGCCCCGCGATCGACAGGCCAATCCCGGCCAAGTAGGATGCTGCACGGAAATTTTTGCGCATTTGGTATCTCCAAGTATCGCGAACCCCCCGCATCGAGCTGCCCGTTAGCCGATCGTTCGAGAATAACGCGGCCGATATGCACAATGTACCTTGACTTTTTTGCGATCTGTCATTTACATGATTTACAATAACATAATTAAATTCAAACGCGTAGTGTAAATTCCATGTTATTTTAGATACATAAATATTTAGATTATACATAAATTTGATATGTGCAGTATTATTTAATTAATAAAACGTTCGAATATCTTCATGAGTCGGTGGCATATTATTGATATGTTAATAATATTTCCTATTATTACCTAAATTTCTCTTGTTTCTGGCGTTTTGGGTTCTTCAATTCCAATAGAAAATTTTTTTGAGGCAGGAAGAGAGAGAGAATAACAAATGCAATAGAAGAGAGATTCTTATTTTATATCAGACGAGTTTTTCATTTTTATGCGAAATATGACGTTCGTTTCTTTATAATAATCACTTCCTCAGCGTTTCAACGAGATTTTTCTTCGAACGTTCGTTTCACCAAGAGCAATACCAACAGCGACCCATAGTACAAAGCGAATACAATATACCTGTGGAATATATAACGCACATGTCACGTGGAATAATTCGTAAAGCTCGTTCCCCATACACTCAAAGTAATACGCGGGGAGATCTCGGGAGAGCGGGTCGGGTAGGTAAAGGAGAGTTAAAACTGGATGAAATGTCGTAATGAATAATTTATACGAGAGCCCATTCAATACAGAACCCATGCGCAGTTACGCGATATTGCAGTCGGCCAATGTTAGGCGGAAACAAATTAACTCGTCATGTCGAGCGGTAGTTTCGAGCAAATTAAGTTCAAAACACAGGGCCTTTGTTTGCGTGGCTTGTGGTTGTCTCAATCGTATTTATAACTTACGATCTTAAAGATCTGAAATTAGGACAGGAGAAAATATAATTAAATTTTTTACAATATGACACTAATGATTTATCGAGACACGTAATTGAATGTGTTAGCGAAACAAAAACCACCATGGCCCCGGAGTCAAACCCTGCTCAAACGATAAACCCAATGAAAAAAAGATGCGGCTGCGAGAAGAACGGGGGACATTACCTCCGCGCTAATTAAGCTCGTTGATGGAGGATGGGTAATTTGAATATTTCATAAAGGCCATGCCGCGAATAATTCGCCACTTTGCTTCCCTCTTTCTCCCGTAATAAGACGTTATTCGAGTAATTCGTCTCCTTTCCACAATCTCGCAGAATAGACTGCATAATTACACGTACATGTGTGTGTGTAATTATTCTTAACATCCTCCTGTGAAATTGCAATGCACTGAATGAGACCATGCATTGAACAACATATAGACTTCTTCGCGTAATTGATGATTGAATTTTTACGATCGATCAAAGGTGATCATCAGCTGAACCAGTGGATAATCAAACCTGAAAGGACATTTGCTCGCGTCGTTTTCTCGCGGGAATCCCATATCCCCCGAATAAAATATTCCCTTTGATTTTGGTCTCGTGCAAACCGTTGCGAAACCGACCTCTCTCTTTTCCTCTCTTTCTCTTTCTCTCTCTCCCTCTCTCTCTCTCTCTCTCCCTCTCTCTCTCTTGATTCTTTGATCAATTTTAAGTTTTCTGCTTGATCAGCTTTTCCTATGTTATAGGCTGCGTTCGGAAACATCACCCGAGTGCCCCCAGGTATCATTTTATCCTTGTTTAACATTCGGTGAACAAGGATAAAATGATACCCGGGGGCACTCGGGTGATGTTTCCGAACGCAGCCTTACAGGGGAACATCAAAGTGTCGCATTTAACAGCGTCGCGATTATCTTTGGTGTTCGCAAAAATTCGAAACAAATAAAATCCATTCGGACACGAGACGATTTCTCTTTCGAGGACAAGCCCCTCGCGCTTCAGCGTTCTCTATGAGGTTCGGCTTTAGAAAACGCGTCGATCGCGGCACGATTTGCTCAGAGGAGAAAAAGCGGAGAAGTCTAAAGCAAACGCACGGCGGACTAAAAAGGGAGGCGCGCCCGCCCGCGGCGGCCGCCGCGGATTCGCTCCAGGCTGACATTTTTGTATTTATGTATTTATGAGATTTACGCTCTCTCCTGCGCTGGCTCCAGCGAGAATGATTAAAAACAAACATGCGCCGCGATTCTTCGCGATTCCAACCACCGCCGCTCGCGCCGTCCGCGTCCGGCGAACAAAAAGAACGGTCGATGTTGTGAGAATGCGGTAATACGTGCAATAAATTCACCGTAACGCCGGAAACGCGTTATGTTCTCGTTGCAGCTTAAAAAGATACAGTCCTATACACGAAACGCCTAAAAAGATGCGTAATTTCTGACTGGTACTGTGAACAAAAATATGTTCTACCGTTAAATTATCTCTTCTATTTCGTCCTTGTTATGAATATCGATGCCAAAAAATTATATATTATTTATTAAAAATTATTTATATTTCATGCACGAGAATAATAAAGGAGGAATAATACATGCTTCTTACCAAAGTATCAATTAGACGCTTAATTAGTTTATACTAATTAAGTAATTCACAATTATAGACAATTTTTTGTAGTGAGGATCGAATGTCATCGAATAAATAACGTGTAAATACGTGTAAATACGCATCTTTGTATCTCTCTACAGTCTGCGCAATGTAATGGTCCAGCCCTCTCTCCTTTGACGAGCCACCTGCGCGATTATCGTTAGCGGGGAACGGGCCATGTAAATATGGAATCGCTTGTAGCGTTTCGGTGGCGCTTGAGCCGTACCGGGCTGGATCACGGTCTACTTGTGCAAATAACATCTGTCAATCGCTACGTGGGCGAGCGGGAGCGAGGGGGTTGCTGTCGCTGATGACGAGACCGTCGCGGTCGGTCCACCCTCCCGCGGGCGCGCGACCCTTTAAAACATCTCGTCGGCTGATTGAATTACGGTGATTAGCCTACCATGATGTCCTCGGGAACAATGTAAAGTATACCGCCGATGGACGATGGTGCGATATCGATCTACCGCATGCCGATGCTGCGAATTCATCCCGCGAGAATTTGTCATTAGCAATTTGATACTCTGATACCCGAAAATAATGCGCAAACGCTTTCGATCTTTTACATCATAATTACGATCACGTCGGGAAACAAAGAGGCCATTAATACAATAATAAAACGAAAGGTGATTTAAAAACGACATAAAAATTCGACTGTTATTAGGGATCGAAAGTCCTGACGTGGACAAACAGGAAATTAACGTTGCTTCGTTTCTAGAGCATTGGCAATGCGGCAAGCAAATTACAGCATCACAACAGTAGGTATCTACGATATCTTTTAAATATTGCCACATCCATGCAATTTGGCAAAACCTTTGGCGGAACCTTTTTGCCTCTTCCATTACTCTGTTGCCTCGAATGCGCCCTTTGCCCTATCGTGCAATTATGCAGAACGGACAGATAACCGCGGCGGTGAAGCGGACGGGACGAGTCGATGGCGCTAAGTAGCGTTAATTCGTACAGGTGAACGCGCGATACGTGCACGGAGGAGTTTTCGACGGCCTCGGCACATTAGCCGTGCCGTGTGTATTCACACGTGTATAATCCGACGGTATTTGCGGAGCGGAAACGCGCGCCCGTGCCGAATTCGAGCAATAGCGCTCCCGCTTACCGCCTAGTGCACACAAGAACACGAAGAGAGAGAGAGAGAAGAGAGAGAGATGGCATAGCGGAGGCATTAATTGGGATTAAGTAAATCAAGACGCTAATTAGCTCATGCCAGGTGCGCGCGCGCGGGTTTTCACCCCCCGTTTCGTCCCCCCGTTCTCATCGCTACCACCACCCGCTGACCGGCATGACGAACAAATCCCCGGGCATTTAATTTTCCCAACAATTTGACTACGACTACTCTCTGATTATGACGCATGTGATCTAGGAGCAAGCCCCTGCCATTTATTTGCGTGTTATCGAATTAACGCTCTCTCGCGTGTCTCCACGGTGTATATTAATTCAGGGATACAGTTGAACAGGATACTGCTGGATTTCAAATAGAAAAAAAGAGAAAGTCTTGAATCTTCTACGATTATAATAAAATAAACGTTGTAAAAAAATTTAGTAAGAAAATATATGCGTTAATTTTATAATAATTAATTAATATGTAAAAATTATGATGAGCGATAAATCGATAATTCGTTTTTAAACTTTACTTACTCTTTTTCTAAAAAATGGTATCTTTATTTATCTGCAAACAAATTTCTGTTGAGATCGTTTGCAATATTTTCATCAACTTTTCCTACTAAAATAGGAGGCTTCCATATATACCTACGTTACCTCGTTGGAAGAATCTATCAAAAAATTATTTAGTTGAAAATAAGTTTATTTAGCGAAGTAAATAAATTTGACATTTCAACTAAAGCATTTTTAATTCATATTACCCGGGAAATGTATTCAATTTTCAAGCAAAGAGCGCATTGCAATCGAATTATTGATCCTAAAGAAAACACCACATAATAAAACAATAAATATCATTAATAATTCCATTCTCCTGATCTTTTTCGCAACAAAGTGCCTTTCTGTTACTTAAATATGCGCATAAACGTAGAATAAAAGAATGTTATCACGATTCAAGAAAAGTTTGACATTAATTTATATTTTCACACAGTACAGTTAATTATGTCATTTGTCAGAAAATTATCACGGAGGGTCGATAACGCGCAAAACAGCAAATAAGTAGATAAATAATTCGAAACAGTGATTTATTTCCTTACAGAGAAGAACATGAAGAAAAACCTGGAGGATGAGGAAGATGAGGGAACCGGAGAGACAAGAACAGAGGAGAGGGTTCGAAGAGAGCTCCTACAGAAACGCGGCGGAGAACATGCGGTAAGTCCGCGCACAGGGCCTGGTAATATCGCGAAAAGTGTTTGCTTAGCTTGTCTCGACCGACGTTGGAAGCATTAAACCGCGAGCGTTCTTTCGTCTCCTCGAGAGACGATCCCGGGAGCGAGGATCCCCCTCCTCTCCGATGTGTACTCTTCTGCTACCCTCGATTATTTCCGGTGCGGAGAGTCTTGGGGCCCTATACGCGCGAATTCCCATTTTCCCGATTAAAGTAATCGTTGATAATGGCGAACGAGCCAATTAAACGAAAACGTATCTTTTCGAAATAATCCAAAAGCGAATGTAATATGTATCATTGTCATTATTTTGAAGGCATTTTTATAAGTAACTCATTTAACTTCGCTATCTATACCTACTATTTTTATTTCATATTATTACACTGTCATTATTAGATATTATTATTGTTACGTTTTGTGTTATGGGCTTTAACGCGAAGACGTTATAGACGATTGACGAGGAGAAAAGCGTTCACGTGACATGTTTAGGGAACTTTTTCTTCTCTCAAGGTACTTGTCTATTGTATTCCACATTGTTTGATTGCTATTGTAACGACAATCTCGACGATACTCGCTGATCGCGACGATGCTGCGGTAGGGGGTCGACACGACAACCAGACGGATGGAAAACGCGGAGGGGTGCTGCCTCTGTTAGCTCTGGTTTGGGACGACGGCCTCCTGGGAAATGCGCGTAATCGCAGAGTCTCCGTTCTGGACCCCTGGATTCTCACCGATGGCGATCGGACTTGTTTATGGACGCGAGCGCATCGCGAAAAATCGGCGACCGAATTGGCTGACGGTCATCGAAGATGAGCGAAATAAAATAAAGGAAACGATGTTTTCTTTATGCCCTCGTATCGATTCAAGCTCGGACAAATGATTTTCTTATGACAAAAAATAAAAAGTATATATGGATATTCCCACATACATCCTCTGAGCACTCTTTTTTGTACTTGCAATAAAAAACGAGCAAATCTAAGACTTTTCCCACCTTACGAAAAAAATACAATCATTCTAGTCATCGATGATCGTAGTTCTGCCATTCAACTGTCAATCAACTTCCCTCCCGAAAAAATAAAAAAATTAATGGAACTGAATTGGAACAAATATCGTTTCGGCTTCCTCGTAAATGAAAACCAAAACCGTTGACAAGATGAGGGATAGGGAGAGGACGAGTAGCAAAGGTGGTCTCGCGGCGGTACCGAGCACCCAGCGCGCGCGAGAGGTGGAGCAGGGTGGGGTGTATACGAGGAAAGAACGAAGAAGAGGGCCGGAGCGAACGATCGTGGCTCCGGAATAAAGTGGAATTCAGCGCGAGCTGAATTATAAACGATATTATGCAAACACGGCGCCGCGGAGTGAAGAGAAGCGCGTACTCTCTCATGCTGCGAGAGTTAATTTGATGAAAAACATCAGAGGCCATGGCAGGCGCAGGCAAGAGGGTCTCGGAGCGAAAGAGAGCGAAAGAGAGAGAAAGAGAGAACGGAAAAAGGAAAGAGAGAGAGAGAGAGAGAGAGAGAGAGAGAGAGAGAGAGAGAGAGAGAGAGAGAGAAAGAAGAGACCGGCAAAAGACGCATCTCGCGGCGAAAGATCGCTTTCCGGAAGGCGAGAGCCCTCTTCTCCTCTCATTATCCAGTCGGCTCTCGAAAGACGTTTCCTTTCTCCTCTTCTCTTTATTCGTCTTTTCCTATCACTCGCGTTTGCACCACATCGCGTTTAACGTCTCATTTGAAGCCGACAAATAGATCAGCGTTTATCGTCACAACTGCGATGCTGTTTCCCGCCGCACGCGAGAACAATCCATTTCCTAATATTTTTGAATCACGAAATCGATTATTGCTCGGTAGATCACGATTCTAGAAATACTATTTCTCTTACTTAAGAGAATTTCTAGTTCTTAAACTCGTCTTTAATTCAAGAAACGTCGATGAACTACCGAGTACTTCGTCGATTGAAAATTGAGAGATTTAACTGACGATTATATCTGGACAATGCAATATTTCGAATGTGGTATTTCTATCATCGCGAGCTCTTCTTCCAATACAATCTTCGTACGCAATCAATTAATATTTATTCAATTATTAATATCCTAATATTCTTATTAATATCCATTAACATTCAATCAATTAATATTCATTCGCGCTACATTGACGAGAAACAGCATCCAAGTTCCAAGATTCTCATATGATTTTCAACATGTATAGAATTAAAGTGTTATTATCTCGAGCTTCGTAATTATAACGTAGCGTGTGACATAATGGCATGGTTGCATCCTGAATTGAGACGATACACGCGTTCGCATTGCGATCTGTTATCTATATATCGTTCGTGATAACGGGTGTTTTACACCGTGCCGCTATGTCTTTGCACGCTATTGTAGATCGTAGAAGTCGTCTTATTCAAAAATGTGTGGTGCAAAAATTTTCGATCATGCACGGAAGGAAGGGGGTCCGCAATTTATCTGCACAATTGTTATCTAATTCTTGGCTTTGCTCTCGATAGAGAATTAATCGCGGGATAAACGACGCTTAATTGTGAAAGATTAATTATCAATTATCCCGTCATCCCTTCTAACGAGATGCGATAGGATCTTTCGAAGTCCGCGAATTCTTCGCATCTCTCGTGTATCGTGCGCGAAACGAGGGCACGATCAGGAGCGCATCCTGTAGCATCGCGGTAGAGAAGTCAGAAGACTGATTCTCCGGGCGCAGGTGCAACTCAGCCACGAATGCGACGTACGCCGCCAATCTGCGCTCGTTGGGGGCGGTTCTCGGTCGCTCCGAAGGGGGTTGAGCCAACCCTACGCGGTGCGGCGTAGGTGGTAGAAGCTCGGCTCGAAAAAGCTGAGCGCGACTACGCGCAGCTGATAAACAGTGCGACGATGGTGCGCCTGCCAGCCGGCGTTCCGGCGTTCAAATCACGAAGAGCCGCGAGATCGGCCCACGTCGAGAGCGTTCGCGAGAACGGTACGCATCGAATCCAAGATCGTGGTATCTCGATCGACTTGTATACGCGCTGATATCGCGTGAGAGATCAATTGGTGACTTTCGGATCATTCTGTCCGCGACACGGTTTTCAAGAGATTCGATCTGAGAAACGATCGGACCCGTGTTATTGAAGCTTGGAAACCGCGGAGCGTTTAACAGAAATCGTGAGGGAATATGTAAAGGAACTTCGACTCTTCCGTCTTGTGGATTCTGCGAGAAAATAACGATGACGTCGACATCAATATACGGAGCGATCAGTGCTTATAGGATCCTAATCGTAAAGCTCCTATCCGTTTGCAATCCCTCCTTACGCCACGAACGACGTTAAGACACTATAATTTCACCCAAGGATCTACACCGGTGGATAAGTGGACTGGATCCACAAAGGTGAAAACGACGATGTATGGTTTATACAGAGCGTGGTTCGGTGGCGGTGCCGGAACCAGCTACCCCTGTCTTCAGGACACGTTCTCACCGCCCGATACGGTGGTGCGAGTCGGTAACGAGGGCGAGCACCAGTTTGTCGCGCACAAGGGTGTGCTCGCGGCTCACAGTGGATACCTGAAGGCCCTACTTGCGAGCGCGACGACAACGGCGTCGACGTCGTCGACGAACTCGCCCTTCGACCCTACCTGCGCGACCGTCGCCGTCACGGCGACCAATGAACAGTCGCAGCGACCGGTCACCTCCGTGTCGGTCTCGTCCATCGGTAAATATAGATCAAATTAGATCAAATTAGAGATAACTCATAATATATCGATTGCCTCGTTCTTGGATAGAATTCGATAATAAAAGATTACTATCCTCTCTCAATTTATTTATAAAATCTATATACACGAGAAGAAATTTAATGTAAAATGTAAAAAAGTATTTAATGTAAAATTAAAGTTTCACAACAAACAAAATACAATGTTTTCAGAACTACTTTCGAATAATTACAATAAGCCAACAGCGAGACGGGAATAATTAACAAACTTTTAGCGGTCGCGCAGTCATTGTTACTTCCAATCTCTCATTAGGATTTTCCAATAGTTACCCAATTCAATCCAATCCAATTCAATTCAATCCAATAATTGAATCGCCTGGTTCACAAGTGGCATAAGTCTATTTTTGCAGTGTTTGCAAACAAAAGCGTTCCCCGCTCGTATCGCAAACATTCTCCAATAAAATAATTCAATTTATCGAACAGCTATGTCAATAAAAATCACGACTCCAAAAGCAATATAACGTATAACGTATGAACGTATCTTAATTCGCCATTTATGAACCAAATCCTAGTTATAAACAGAGTATTTTCCAATACGATTGCTAATGCTTAAGTATTCGCGTGGAGTAGAAAACCATGCGGATACCACGTTAGGAATATCAATTATACTCTCTCCTAGCGAGCTAAATCCTTCAACTAGAAAACTACGCGTGTCGCTAATCGCTAGGCTTTCATTTTACATCTCAAGACAAAATCGAAGGAAGAATATTTATCAACTCGCATTTAACGTATCCCGGCCCCCGATCTGACCTAGGTGGAGAAGCGTTCGCGCCGCTGCTTAACTATATGTACACCGGACGGTTGGAGGTGACACTGGACAACGTTTACAGCGTGCTGCTGGCAACGCATTTGTTGCACATGCCGGGGGCATTGGAGCAATGCAGAGCCGCACTGTTGAGGCTGCGGGCACCGCCGCCTTTGCCGACGCCCGCGTCGACGACGACCGGGTCGTCGCCGGGGACCGCCGGCAGCATCCTACGACCTATACCGAGCAGGCTGGTAGTAGGCCCACCGCTTTGTTGGCCCCCGACGACCCCGCTCGCGTACCCACCGACCGCTCCGGCACCGACTGTTATGTCGCATCTGCCGCCGTCGATGCAACCGTTGATGCAACCGACTGTCCCACCCGGAATCAGCATTGTCGCGCCGAGAGAGAAGCAGGAACAGTGCGCGCATTATAGGTTCGCAATGAGCTATCAGATCTTTTTACGTGGCCTTGTCTTGATTTATGATTAAAGTATAAATCAGAAGAATCATATCTCTTTTAAAAAAAAAATGCTAGAAGATCTTTAGCAATAATGAGATAAATCCAGTAAATTTATTAATCTTTCAAGATTTATATTATTATCGTTATCATGATGTCTTATAGGAATTTTTATTTAATAATCAAGGTAGTGCAGTGTATTAGAAATTAGAGTAAACTAAAAATTCTTATTATTTGTTCGAAAGAGAATTTAAAAAATAGCAGATTTTTAATTTTTATTCCGTTTTAGCCATGAGTTTTAGCGGTTCTTTTGGAATCGAAGAAAAATTGCAAAGCACTCTTGTTGGGTAAAAATTAATTGTAAACTTAAATAAATTATTCAACTTCGGAAATAGTAGCACACATTGAATGCAAGTAATTCACATTGCATCAACTCTCATCAGTTTCTAAAAAACATCTATGTATAATGTAACTAAAATACGTAATAACTGATAATGATAACAATAATAATTCCTTTTAAGAATCTTTAGAGAATTAGAATTATTCAAAGATTTAAAGATTAACAGAGAATTATGTAAATGTTCGCAGCATTGGCGAGGTGTCGAAGTCGCCGCGGTCCTCGCCGTCCACGGCGCACCACAAACGCCCGAGATTGAATTCTAACAGATCGAAAACACCGGAGATCGTGTCTACCGTGTCCACCCTGCCGTTCGTGGCCGCGGCCGCGGCCGCGTTCACCGCGTTCGCCGTGACCAGCAACACGGCGAGTTCTGCGACGAGAGCACCGTCGCCGTCGCGCTCGATCTCGCCGGCTCCATCCTCTGTATCGCGGACGCATTCGCCCATGCACCACAACAGTGACAGATCGACAGAACGCGAGGCTCAACGAGGAGATGAGGTCGAGGATCGTTCCGCTAGATCATCTAACGATCAGCCACGCAAAGCGTGTGTCACAACATCCACCGACAGCAGAGCATCGAATCGCAACCACGGCAGTAACGACAGCACCGATAACGGGGACACGGTCGCGATATCGGAGCACGACCGAGCGCGTTCGTCTCGTCGCCGAGCCCGAGTCTCGGGCACAAAGGAGGGAGCTTCTACTACGAACACCGTCTTTTCCGTGGTGTACGACATCGCGTGCTGCGACGGACCGGTGCGCTTCCACCGTGTATTGAACGAGAATTATTCGTCGACGACGTCAAATGGACCACACGGTACGCCGATAGGTCCGCCAAGGAGATGCCAGCTGACGGAGGGCGAGGATCCGTCGAGCGAGAACGACGAGAATGGCGGACCGGTGACACGAGGAGGTAACCACGCGCGCAGTCCCAACAACGACTCGAGCAACGACGGCAGCAACAACAGCAACAACGGCGGCTTCTACACCTGCGAATACTGCAAGCACACCTTCAAGTCGCAGTACTGCTACAGGAAGCACGCCAAGCGACATTTGTTGCCGACGAGGATCAACGAGGCGACTGGCAGCAGCGACGACGGCGGAGGCGGCGGCAGGGAGAGCGTTAATCACGAGCCGCGGCAAGATGCCGCACGCGGAAGCAGACGGGAGGTCAGATTGCTGGATCTAAACGTGCAGTACTATCCCTGCAAGATCTGCGGCTGCAAGTTCCCCAGTTACTACTTCGTGCACAAGCACCGGAAACTCTGCCACACGAACGACGAGGAGAGGCAAGGCGCCACGGATGGAGCGAATGCGTCGAGTCGTGACGCGGACGCGGTGGACGCGTCGTCTACCCAGGATGCTCCGTGAAACGAAAAGACACGATTCTTTCTCTCTTCCTCACTAGGTAGTATTGAGATAATACCACAAACTTTTTTTCAAGCGACGAAAAGAAGCAATATTTTCTCCTAACGTGCAATTCTAATGCTTCCAGATTATTCCCTTATCTATTCCCAACATGAACACCGATGGAAAGCAAAAACGAGATTCCCCGCTGGAGAACAAGAGAAAAGACACTTCACAGATGGAACGTAAAGTACCTATCGATATTTGCGCACGTATCGAATATTTAATTGCAAATAAACTAGATCGGCAATCAAATCAAACTATTGTAAAATGTAATATGCTAAACATTATGTTTGATATTCAAAATTAAAGCATGTTCTTGCGTTACTTCAGAAATGTATAAATCATTAAAAGACGAACGTTCTACGTTCTACGTATTGAGAAAAAGATTTATACAACTATTAATTTATGTTTAGATAGCACTTAATCACGTTTCTCCCTTTATGTGTATTCTTTGTCGTTACATATCTTAATATTATATCAATGTTTTGGTACATATTTCGTGTACCAACAAATTGTACAAAAAAAGATAGAAGCCTACGATGTATAGTTACGTAGTGAGGTCATCAAATCTTCAATACATATAACAGTTTAATTGTAAGAAAAGCTGTAGTGACAAATAAATAGGAATGCTAGTTTCTCTATATAAGATAAAACTGCTCGTATACAAACTGTATTTCACCATTAAATTTAAAATTAAATGTAAGTTAAACGTTATTGCTATATTTCATTCGTTTTATGTAAAAAAAATTTAAGTCTGCTATAGACAAGTTCTATGTTACAATAATGTATATGTACATATATCTTGTTTCTCTGAATTCAAGTGTACAGTCAAATTATGCTAATGCGATATGTCGGACGCTATTCTTTAAATTTACAGAAATAAACCACGAGACGAGAAAATATATTATTAAATATCCTACCGCTTCCATCACGAAAGCGACATAACAAATGCTTTTCCAGAAGTATATCAATAATGGAATGAATATGATAATTAAAGATGTGTTTTATTTCGGATATATTAAATTAATTGTGATTAATCTTTGAAGATACACGGGATAATTTAGATAAATGGTTGAATTCGATCGAATAACTTCAATATTTTAACGTTATCAGTCCAATTCTCAATGCGTTTATATATAAGATATAATGAGCAAATTATAATTACGTATTAATGTAGATATTCGAAAAGCACATATAGAAATCGAAAAGAATCAAGACTCCAGCTCGGAGTAAATCCAAATGTCAAACAAAAATACAAAATATCAATTAACTCTAAACTTACCGATAACGTCGATCGACGGTGCCTCCTCGTCACTGGTCTCCATAGGAGTATGATTCTCCTTCTTCTTGTCTTTTATTCTACCACTAGCTGCCACATTAGCACCACTGTTGCTCGTGTCCCTGCAACCCGGCTTCTTTTTACTGGATTCCTTGAAATCTGACTGGATGTTCGAAACGTTTGTCGCATTATTCAATGAAGACGCGGATGATAGCGCGCCTTTCCCTTCCATTCTGTAACAGTATCGACGCACATAAAATGAATATTTGCTTAAACAAATACAAGCCGCATGAAATATAAACTTTGCGCGCGCTCGTGTTAAACGGCAATCCATTGAATATTCTGTTTCAATCGTATTTCTACTTTTCAAAAAATAAAACGTGAGGTTTTGTCGTGATAAAAAATATTTTTCTCGTTAAAATTTTGCTGATTGTGTGTATATGTGCCTTAAGAAGCAGCAGGGAATTCGACACTCGTCATTCTCATTGGGCAGAATCACATTTCCAACCATCGAGTCAATTACGGTGATGAGAGCCTACGTAAACATAATCCACTAACCGGTAACCATTGATTAGCATTACAATCTGCTAATAATTGATCTCCCTCCCACCCACCCTTCTCAGGCCGCTACCACCGTCACATCTACCTCACTCCGCCCCGTCACTCCTGGCGCATCCCCGTCACCCCCGAAGCAGTTTTCCACCCTTCAACGACTTGCTCTTCCGTTCGACTATCGCGCGATCACCGTCGATAAGTAAAACTTATCTCTCTTAGTATAGCGCCGCCGAAAAAAAGCAGATTAAGCTCCTTTTTTGCGCGCGTTTTTGTAATATCCGTGCGCCACCGAGCGGCGTATTGTAATCGTTAAATGGGTATTCGCGGGTCGCCTCTCCCACCGTGGACAATATTGAGATTGGTTCGTTGGAGTGGGGTGTGTTTGCAGAATGAATATCTTCCGGCCGATGGATACGGTTCATTCAATCAGTCCGCGTACACGCTTTTATATAGATCAGAATCGGGACCAATTGGTATGCGCGTTTCGCACAAAATGAGCCGCGCAAATTTTTTTATTTCTTATTCGCGTATCGAAAATGATTAATATCGTACTGTGAACATTTGAAGAAATAAAAAAAAAAGGTAAAAGATATATACGGTATGCGCGTGACAATATTCAGTCGACGTATTTGTACATATTAAAATACATTCTATCGTGTTGGTACATTCTATACGCTATCGCGATAATTCCGAAATTTAATAATCGCATAATCAACTACATATATAACTTTTAAGTGCGTACCTAAATTACGTAAAACGTGATGTTGCGTAAAGTTTAATTAAAATATAGATTTAAAAAGTCACACGTACATTACTTTAATGTCCTTTCCCGACGCCGTCTCCTGCGGTTCCTCTTTCGGCTCTACCTTTATGAAATGAGATTCTTTCGAATCGACTTTGTTCTCCTTATTCTCCTTGCTCGCCTCCCTGGAATCCTTCGTGCTGGGCGCCGTCGACGTCGTCGAGACGCTCGACGTCGCGGTGGTGTTCAGGACAGATGTCGTTGTCGTTGTCGTTGATGCCGTTATGGAATCCGTTGTTACGCTAACACCCGACGCTATCGAGCTCAAAGGAGTCGTCGTCGTCGTTACTGTTGTAGTTGCAACAGTTGTTGACGATACACTCGATGAGACCGTGGTGCTCGTTGTGGATGTAGACGTAGCCGTTGTCGAACTGTTCTGAGGATTCTCCTGAGTCTTCTGTTGCTGCTCCCGCTGTAACCTTGTCGTTACGCCTGTCGTTAAAATATCTATAGGTCCGACGGTCGAGCTGGTATTATTTACCTGAAATAATTACAAAAAATATTGATCTCCATGATATTATCGAGAATTTTCTAAATTTGAGATTTGATGCCATATGATTGTATACGGTATAAATGCTTCAATTATATGCAAGTGCGCGCAAACAACTATCTTAACAACTTTTCTTTAATATATTAATATAATAACATAGATGATAAAAATTGCCAAAAAATGACGCGTTTTATATATTTACGGATGATTAATATCACACTTACTTTATTATTCGGATTATTCCGAGAGCTACGCGTCCGTTGGCGCGATTTTCGTAGAAGCTGTTTATAATTTTCTGCTTTCTTAGTGAGGTAGTAGTGATGTACACAATCTGGAACGGACTTATGTTCTAACGATTGAGCTATCACTCCATAGTTCTTAGGGTGCTGAAGGTATTTCTCTTTGAACAATTCGTGCTCTACCGAACTCCACACATTGATTAATTTACGTTCGCTGTGAAGAGCTTCTAATTCCTCTGGTTGGAGCAATCCATTCCGATTTTGAAACGCGATCCTCCGTTGCTTCGCGTCTAACAACAGAGGCGGAATGACTGCATACGAACGCATCTTCTTATCCTCCATCTGTCAAAGATAATATCATTTTCAATACACCAATTATTTCTTTGTAATATTAACACTAAAAGATATGCTTTATCAATGTACTTCCCCGTAACCCATTGTCTTTTTAATTAAGCCTTCGATGATTTTTAATATCAAGTATATTATTAAAATAAGCTGGCTTATATACTGATAAAACATATTGTATATGTATATGTATGTAAACGATGTTTTATTTATAAAATAAAACGTGGATTTGTATATTTTTTATATAAATACTAAGACTTATATACAAAGAATATATACTCAACTATAACGATTTTTAGCAATAATTATGGATCCAATCTCTTGCACTTTCAGCTTGTTACATTAGGCTTGTTCGTGTTGCTTGAAATCCCCAAAAATGTTTGCACTTAAAACGAGATAAATATATATTCGGACGTTGGAGAAAGAGAAAGCGAAGATTCTAAGTGCAAAAAGTGCAAGCAACACAAACAGACCTATTAAGTTTGCATAATTTTAAGTACCGATTTAATGCATTTTTTGCAACCAATGCATAGCATACGATCCATAACTAATGTATGGTATGAGGTAAGGGTGAAGCGAGCAAGCGCACGTTACTAACCTGACAAGCTCTAATGGAATTTTTTAAATCTTGCAATGTTTCTTCCTGGGGAATCAGTATAAATTAGATGTCTTCCATGAAGTATCATCATAATTTGTCTAGCAAAAATTAATCAAAAAGAAAACGCAAGAAAAACAGAAATAAAAACACCTTTAACACAATGTTTTTTCAAAAAAATTATTAAATGAAACATTAATCACTCATGAAATATCAATCAGAAATTCTTTTTAAAAGTTAGACTTAATGCATATCGTGAATTGCAGAGGGATACTTTATTAAAAAAAAATTTTCTACTGAGCATCATGAATCTGAATTAATTAAAACTTTATTATCTCGCGCGTCTCTATTAGTCCGATGGTAACTTTCAATCATCTCCATCCATTTATCCAGTTTGCCATCCTTTCCCTGGTCAGCATACACGAAAAGACCAAGAGAGAAAACAAATGTCTAAAGATAGGAAGAAACTGTCAGTTACCATCCTTTACTTATAATCAACTAACCAACTCTTTTCAATCCTTTGATGGGAAAATAGCGCTTTCACAGAATTGCTTTTGGAAAAATAGAGAAAGAGATGAGACAACAAATCCACAAAAAATACAAAAGGAGATATTATATCTATAATTTTCGCTGAATCTAGAATATAATTAAAATATAATTAGAATAATCTTAGAATTAGAAACTCGCGTACGTTTCGGTATAAATATTAAGAAACTTGATAAAGGTTAAATTTTTATCTTTAATATACGCAAGTTTAGCTGTTTCGCTACGTATACTATTTTACTCACAATAATAAATGATAGCTGAAATCAGAATAAATTACAACACAAAAATTTAATAAAATTAACTCAAAACTAATATTAATCATTCTCTATAAATTTATTTTATTCTATATTGTGTATAGAAATTATATATTGTGTAGTTTTTTTAATATTTTGAATATTTGAGTAGATAAATAACTTTATCAAATAGCGGCAACAGACTAGATTTGCATGCCAAAATAATTCATATTTTATTTTTTAACTTATATAATGTCGCTAATTCAATAAAATTAAATAAGTGTCTCTTAACTCTCTTATTTATTAATTTATAGTCTGTTTGAAGTCCCCTTTTTATTTTACTTCAGCTGCGTGTCGCAGAATATTTATCTAATAAATATTAATTTAGTAACGTGCCTTTCTTTTACTTCTCCCTATACCATCCTTTTGTCTTCACCATACTTTTGTTCCTTTCTTTCGGAATGTATCATGTTGCTCATTTCATGACCGTTTCGTTACAAATGCATACTATAATAATGGAATATACCTCTTGTTCTTGTAAACCGTCCATTATTTCTTCAAGATCAGCTTCACTCTTGATGCGAGCACCAACTCTGTTAAAACGCTCCTTGTCTTCCCTTTGCTTTCGCAACTCGGGGAACACCTTCTCGAAGAACTCGCGATTCTTTGTCTCTTTCGATTTCCTTTTCTGCATTGCCTCTAGCCGTTCCACCTTACGATGCCACTCTTGAACCAAAATGGCGTACGTTTGCGACTGTTGCCGATGAAGAGACGCACGCTCGGCATGTTCTCTCCGAAGCCTAGCTATAAGTCTGGCCCGCATACACGTTTGATGCCGTGTACGATTCTCTTGGTATACGCTTGTGTCCGACGGTTGATTATACAAAGGTAGTTCTACTTTGGGGCCCAGTCTTTCTAAAAGCCTATGAGCTTCTTCTGCCTTTCTCTGTTAATAAAAATATGCCGAATTAAAATTCAATTCAACCAATATTCGAACAAATTTACATTACACACCGAACGCAAGACATTCTAGTTCGATTCAAGCGTTTTGGCGATCAACATGTAGAAATACCTAATTATTATTTACATAATTTACCCTATTCTCAGCGTAGACCTTTTGCGCCATCGATTGATGCTTTGGTTGCTGTGACTGTTCCTCAGTGTCCTTTACTTCCAGAGGCTTATTCGCTGTTTCTTCTAGTTCTTTTAATCTCTTCCGCAACATGTTCAATTGATTTTCCCTCTTAGCAATCTCTCTGTCGACTTTACCAATTTGCTGCAAGAGATCGTCCTTGGTACTTCTATATTGTGCATCCTCCTGCGTATTCGGCTCCGGAAGCGTAGGCGAAATAGCTTCCGTTTGCGGCGTGTACGCTCCTACGGCAGGCTGCTCCTAGCAAAAATTCGTCATATCATATTGTGTCCAACTTTCGTTTCATTGCTTTTCGTATATTCAATCTGTGTTTATCATTTATTTGTTTAGTTAATATCCAGTTAATCTAAAGTATTGATATGCATTATAAATCATTCTATATTTAGTTACATATTAATTTATTTATATTTATATACAATTATTCTCGGAGAACGTAAATTAATCTCAATTTACTCCATACTCATAGCTATAAATGGGATTAACTGCATCTGATTTATTTATTTAATACAATCTCGCGAAAATTAATACTATTATTCCAATGTTTTGATTTTCAATACTATAAATGAACGATATTACGCAAACATGAGATAGTCCTAACTAAATAGCGAATTAAACCTAAAATGTAATTCTGTATTGCCAATAATAAAAATAAACTTATTTTTATTATCGATAATGAATATCGTCAAAATATATTGTAATGATTAAATAGATAAGCGATCTCTCGGTTATCGAGTGAACTGTCTATCGTACCCACCCTGGTGTCTATCCTAAGTGGCTGTTGCAACTGCACGACATGTTGTTGCTGTTGCTCCTGCTTGCCCCCGCATGGATCCGCGGGTGACAGGCAACGCGACTGAGGCTGCGATTGCAGCTGCTGGACCTGCTGATGTGGTCCCAAACGGATCTTCTTGAAGGGTGGTGCATCCTGCTGCATATTGGACATGTCGACGGGAGTGCGACTGCAATACTGATCAGGCTGGACGGGCATGAGGCCTGCTCGCGGCGGGTTCCTCGCCGCCGCCGCATGTTGCTGATAGTCCGATGCGGCGGCGGCAGAAGGAGATGGTATAGACGTCACCGAGGAGCCGACAGGCGGCAAGAGGGATATCCTCTGCCGATCGCCTCTGCCGCCGGCTCCCATGCCGCTGTACTCCGCCGCGGACACGACCCCGACGCCGCCAACCCCACCAACTTGCGACAGAGGATTGTTGCTCACGTTGATGGCAAGCCTCTCGTTCACCTGAAAAGAAAACACCACGGTGAAAAGTCTGCTCTACGTCCTCCCTTTCTTTTCTTCTTCCATTCCTCTTTCCTGCCTGTCCTTCCCTTTCATCGTCGTTTCGCACATTCCTTGCCAGAGGTTCAATTTATCTCCCGCTCCTCTCTAACCTTCTCGCCGAGGAAACTATTTCAGAAAAATCGATGACCCGGTTCAAGAAAGCACGCGGTACCGATATACCACGCGACCGCTGCTCTGTCCCCTACGCTCTGTCTACCGCAATCATCTGTTCGAACTTTTCTCCCCTTTTATTTCTGCTGGTAGTTTTGCGTTACGACGCTGGTTCATTCGCTCGTCATAGTTTGTTCCGGGCGGTTCGCATAGACAAGTTTGTACTATAAACTTCGTATCAGAATGATTCTGAAGAAACTACTCTATAAGTTGCGGCGGCTAAATAACCGACTCGAAATATACGTAAGAAACAAGTAAAATAAGATGCGGTTGTGTCCTTGTGTGCATGTGCACGTGTAACATGCGTATATGTGTAGCCTGAGTAGGCGACTGTAACTTTCTCCCGCCTACTCGCATCATGCTACAAGCTAAATATGATAATGTTCGCTAGAACTGCGTTATGCCGTGAATTTAACTTGATTTAAAATCCGTAAAAATTAAATATAACATAATAGAGATTAAAAGACATTATATTGTCGTTCTAAAATATTCTTGAATAAATGTCCAAAAATCTTGGAATGTCTTTTACATAAAAGTTTGATTACTTTAAAAATAAGATATCGCAATCAAATTATGATTTACTTAGAATGTCTCTCTCCCTCTCTCTCTCTCTCTCTCTCTCTATTTCGATAATCATATTCAAATCTAATTTCGATTACATATTATATATTATATATATGCACCATCTCCATTCTATCATAAGAATAACTTTGGTTGAATAATTCTCTACTAACAGTGACATGCTGTATTTAAAACTGTCACCGTCAGACTCATGGATCATATTGTTAAAAGGGAGGGAAAAAAGGAAGAGGGCCGATAATCGGTGAAAGTCAAGGACGGGGTCGACCGATATGGCATGCGTGCGATTGCGTTGCGCGATGCGTGTCCCAATTAGTTTAGTGTCTGATGTTACGAGTGAATATCGATTTCTATCTCGTTACTCCTATATTAAATTGACCCAAATATTAACAATTAGCTAAATATCAAATAAAATTTTCAGAGCAATTACGATATCTATCTAATAAATTGTCTAGAAATTCTTATCGTGTCCTTTTAAATAATTAGAAATAAGGAAAATTAAAATGTTCTATTTAAATGCTGCAGAAAAGAAAATATTATTCGGGTAAGCAACAGTCTCAAATTATAACAAAAACCAATTGCAAAAGAAAAGACTAAAAATATAACTGTAATATATTCAAAAATAGTCTACAAAAAAGAATCGATAGTGACCTAGCCACGCGGTTGTTCAGCTTAATGTTGAAGTATTTATTGGGATAACATAGGGTAAGCATTAAAAAAAGCAATCTCTTGATCTTTAAACATAATGCTTCAGCGCTTTGCTACTCTTTCACTGTACCACGATCTCAGTGCGTCTATATAAAAGAATTAAAAAAAAAACACCTTGCTCTCAAGCGTGTTTGTATGACCGTGACCGCTCAACGCATCGTGACGTCATATCGGGGACCTCGACTGTTGATAGACGGATAGACCCCGAGGAAAAGGTGGCAAGAAGGCGCATCGCGCGCGCCCCAATGTATATGTATGTGGTTCGCGTCATGGAAATACCTACGTTCGTAGTGCCGGCACGATACGCATCTCTCGCGATGTAGGCAGTCCCGGTGAGTGGCGGCGGCGGCGTTTGGCTGGCGATGACAGTAGGTTGACTGTGAGGTGGTGCGGAAGCGGGTGCAGGTACGGGCACAGGCACGGGTGCAGCCAGCGACGGTGCGGTAGTGACGACCGCTGCCACCGCTGGCGTCGAGGTCGGCGGATAGGAATGAATGTAACGGAGTTGCATCGGCAAGTTGACATACGAAGTGGCACTACCCCCGGCACTACCACCGCTACCACCCCCGCTGCCGCTGCCGCTGCCGCTGCCGCCGCCGCTACCGATGTTGCTCGCACTGTTGTTGTTCGTGCCGCTATTGTTCACGCTGCCGCCGCCACCGCCGCTACCGATGTTGCTCACACCGCTGTTGCTCGCGCCGCTATTGTTCACCCCGCCACCGCTACCACCGCCGCTACCGATGTTGCTCGCACCGTTGTTGCTCGCACTGCTGTTATTCGTGCCGCTGTTATTCACGCCGCCGCCGCCACCCGTCGCAGAAGATAGAACGTTCGAAACGCCAACCAGACCGCTGTTACTCGTCGCGGTGATTCCACCGGTAGCAACAGCGGGGCCGCCCGCGGTCGCAGCGGCCGCTGCGGCTGCCGCCGCCGCCGACGACGCGGCCGCACCACCCTGCACGTACGTCGCTCCCGTTCCTATCGTCCTCGGAGATACCGGGCTACTGCTCTTGATGTTGACATAGTTTTGCGTCGGTCTGCAATAATGATAAAATTTTGTTACATTTTCCGCAGAGGGAAAGAAATTTGTAGGACAAAAATTTTATGACTAACAATAAGATGTAATAATAAACGTAGCAAAATTATCTTTTGTCGCTAAATTGTCGAGTGCAATTGAAAGCGACAACTTATAGAATTCGACCATCAATTGTTTACTTATTATGTGATTTATTCGACATTCTATTATTTAATCATGTCTTCGGTAGCAACATAAGAAAATATGAAATATGCGAAACGCATAAGTCTATATTGCGATAGTATAAGCCCCGTTTACGAACTTAAGTCTTCCATGAATAGATGAGCTGATATGATATTCTGTAGTTGACAACTAAAAGATAGTTGCGCTTTAATAATATCGCCAAGTCACGTTGCAACTTCTTCTTATATATTAAAGATCATGATAACGTCATCGTCTGTAAAGAAAATGCAGCAGCGAAAGAAAATCTAGTCGCATGGGGCACCTTATCGATATTATTAATCACTTGGCCGCCTGATTCAAATGTAACTTTTTTATATTATTTATGATCGAGATAAACTCTCTAATGTTACGTTTGGCGAAGGCATTTCTCGATAATCTCCAATGTTAAAAATGTAACGTGGTAGAAATAGGAATTTTATATATAATGTCATGTATATTAGTCATTCGACGAGTTTGTTACAGCAGAAGCGTCGTAGAGGTTTGTTTATCGGCTCGCGTGTCACTGGCACACGTCATACACACGGTTGATCCAATTTGACCAGCTTAGAAGAAAAAGAAAACTGTCAAGCCGCGGCGATTGACAGTGGCCTAAACAACTTTATACGACCGATCGATGCCCCGTCGGCCTTTTTTTCTCTATCCAATCACGTTTCCATCAGTTTCTAATTCCTTTTCCGAAGGCCACCGTTCTGTAATCCGAAACGTCGAAACAAAGACTTTTTCTCGTATCCGACCGAACCATTTCGCAGATTAATTTTTCCGCACCGTGTTCCGTGTTTTCTCCCTCTTTCTTGCTCTCGGTCTCTCTTCCTCCGGTCAATAAATTTGACGATATTGAATAACTCGTACACATAGTGCCAAAAAGCGCAATTGTACAATTTTGAATTTGTATGGATTCAATTGTCGTACCTTTGCTTTTAGACTTTTAGAGAATTGCGATGTTATTAATGTAGAAGTAAAAAATACACAAGCAATAACAAAAGCTGATCAAGCCCGTAAATGAGTTGCGCGAAACTTGCAGAATGACTCTAAAGTGAATAAGTAAAACTTGGCAGCGATACTCCGAGCAATTTGGAGTCAATTTAACGCGACTCCGTTTATATCATCTCCGTTCTGCATTTTTGATACTAGAAAAACATTGAGAAATTATTCGTTTCCTATTGCTCACTCGATAACTACTTTCGCTAAAAAAAGATCAATTGAAACGATACACTTCGCGAGTTTGATAACCCAATGTTTCAGAATAACCTTGTGTATTGGCATACGCGTGTTCATACTGTTTCGTCACAGACCCTCTAATAACCGCGAACTAGAATCGTATCTCTTAAGTGGCCTTAACGTTACAAATAGCTCTCGACGAGAAACAAGGACGGAGGGGGAGAGAGAGAGAGAAAGAGAAACAGAGTCGTGACAATAATAAAAATATACACTTTAGTTTAATTCGACTGGCAACGATTGTAACTTGATTCTCGTCGACTCATTAACTCGTCCGATGCTCACGCGGATAACGGTACTGTCAGGCGGGATCTCTCGGAAGTATCGCGTATCTCGTCGAACCAGTCATCTCAATAACGACATCGAATCCGCGACGAGTACACGTTGCAAGCATACGAAAATCAAGGATTATTGAGCCCAAAGCATGCACAATTCTGAGAACATACAATTACAATATAAAGATAGAAAAACGCGAGACAGAATTCGAAAAAAAATTCGAATGTGTATTCGGAAATACGCATACTTTTACATATCACATTTTATATTTTGACATGATTGATATTTATATTTCACATTTAAATTCTATGCGTACCTCTCGAGACTATAACGCTAGAAAACGCTTTGAAAAAAAGATGGGGCTTATTGTCAGTCGGTTCTTCGTTAAGGAAAAATCGTCTGCAATTAACGAGTGAATCGACAGATCCAGTTAACTCGGAATAAAAAATGTGATTGCAAAAATTGCAATTTCTCCGCTTCGGTTCGCCTCGCCGCGCCATTGGGTTATTAATTTAATTGAACTAATTAGTAATCCCGACGGAATCGAGCGTCAGGTATTAAATGCGATCGATACCGAACACTCGGAGTATCCATTGATATTAGAAAAAGAACATTGTCTACTTTGCTAAGTGCGAGTTTCACAACAAACGACGCGTTATCAATCAGTGCCGAATATCGACGAAAAATTAGGTCTAATCACGCTCGTATCGTTAAAATGATGTACGATTTAAAGGGACCAAGCAATCAGGGGGGTAAAAGCTAAGATCAACGTTCACATTATTAAATCCAAACAGGTTATTCCGGCTGAGATTTATGGCGCAAATCGTGGAAAGTTTCACGGAAAATTTCTTGCTATCGCTCGCCTTAAATAACACGGCGCTATCTGTGTAACGGCGTTTTTATCGAGAGTCTCGCTAAGGAGAAAGAGATTACGAATTCGAAATCCATCGGTGATACGTTTCCGAATGAAATGCCTAGTAGGTACGGAACGTTAGATTTTCTCGAACGCGACTGGACCTCTTATCGGCCTGATCGCAGGCGCAAATAAATGATGCTCACGTCTACGGTCTAGCAACGACCTCGTTCCTGACATCTCTCCTCGTGCGTATCTCAATCCCGAAGGTTCCCATCGATCGCATCTACTCGGCAAAAGCGAGTCGTCGCCCCCGACCCGCGATAATTACCGCGAGAAATTATCGACATCCACGGCCGTTACGGCACGGCCGCGGCAGGCTGATTTCCGCGACCGAATATCTTGGTTTATTTCGACTCGTAAAGATATGGATTTCCCAATATTAGATTTTCCCAATTTGCCAACGTGTTTTGAAAGTGATGCAAGTTTACTCCGAAGAGACGCGAAATTTTAATCAAACATGAATGCAATTATACGTCATCGATTTTCTTCTCCGTTGAATAGACGTTTTTCACGACACGTTTTCTACAATTCTACGTAAATGGAACGCGAGAGATTCGCCAAATGGAGTCGCGTAAACGCGATTCCATTTCGCTAGAGCAATTAAGATTAAACCGGTCAAATTAATGCAGGTACATCGCATATTATCATTGTAGTCGCGATCCGATTCCGCCAGCGTTGGCGTGCTCCTCCCATAGCCGTGAGAATGCATAAAGCAGCTGTCTCACGAGAGCGTTTCGGCTTTGCGTCCGCGAACGCATAGTCGTTCAAAATTCGATCTAGGTGAAAAGGGAAAGACACCGCGCGGGGGGCGCGTGAAATAAGCCGACGAAAAGAAAGAACGGCCGAGGCTGGAGTAAAGAAAACGAGGAGGAAGTGGCCGCGAATGGAAAAAAAAAAAAAAAGGACCGTAAGAGAAGGCGAGAACCGAAGAAGAAATTACGGGTGCTCGTGCGGTGCCGAACGTGCCCGACCAATCGCGTGATGCGTCGAAAATACGATTCGCGCCGGAATAGTTGCCATTGGCGTTCCGCGCGGCAGCGTACTCGACGGCGACGACATTTCGGCGGCGGCGGCCACACGTGGCAGAATCCGTCGCGCATGCGCCGAGCGCAGTACAAGTCCTCAAGCGGTGGAGGAAGGAGGGACAGGAGCGCGCGGATCCGCGTGTCGGTGCCGACGGCGACGGTGCCGACGCGACGTCCGAGCGAGCGCGCAGGCGCGCTGCACCCGCCGAGAAGGGTGAATGCGCCTGCCGCTCTCGGCTCTCAAGAATGCGACGTTGCCGTCGCGCTGTTGCCGAATCGGCAATCGCGCCAGACCCCATTAAGCGCCGAAGCCGAGGCCGGGAGACTCTCCCGCCCGCGCTACTTGCTAACGGATTACGGTGGAAGGTTAATCGGTGACGGACGAGAGTTCGTTGTTCAACCGCGATTGCCGCTGTTTTTTCTTTTTTTTTTTTTTCTATCCTTTTTTTCCCCCTCAACCGGACAAAACCGAAGATAGATGAGGTTTTCATTCGCGTTTTCATTCGACTTCTCAGGCACACGCATAAACTCTTCGTTTTCCAAAGAAATTCATAAAAGAATCCATATCGCGAGAAGCGCACATACATTGCTTGACTTTACGAACAAACGAGCGAGCGAGCGATCGCTGGCAATTTCGAGATAAACTAACGGCGGCGTACGCGAGAACGATGAAGACGAGAGAAAAAAAGGCCTACCTTTTCAAATACAGTCGACCCCGAGCGAACACAGGGACGCGACGCGACGAGGCGAACAATAGGCGCGCTTCTTGTGCACCGTCGTCGTCGCGAACACTCGTACCGTGGCGAGTTGCATTTAGCAGCGCCTTTACGATCAAAGCGAAGCGAAGTACGCCGCAAAAACGGAGCGACGAAGTATCGCAAGACTTACAAATACGTACTTTGCGATGCAAAATATTCTTCGCGCAGCCTTGCACTTCGGATCTATATTTTTACCGCGCGCGATACTCGACGGAAAGAGCTCGCGTCTATTACACGTCATGTGCGTTAAAAGACGTATATGTTAACGGAGAGACTTTCATTCTTCGTACAATATTACGAGCGCACTACAAGATGTTTTTTAAATATTGCAGTTTCGGAAAAAGAGCGCTAACGTAATCCATCAGAAATTTAATAAGATATTCATATCATTAATAAAATGAGATGTAAATAAACTCCTGTAAATAAACTCGATACGAAATATAATTGTAATGTATGAACAAATAATTAAACCTTGTTCCAGATTTATCGATGACGTTACGCAGCGTCGAGCAATTTCGAGGCAGATAATGGCCCGCGGTGATATCGTCAAAAATAAAAGTGCTTCCGCATGCTTCCTTCTGATGGCTTTGAATTTATTTCTCAGCCTCCTGGAAGGAATAGAATTACACACCGCACGAAGGAGAGGAGGTTCGGCCGTCGTAAACGGACGGACGTGAAATAGAGCGGACCAGTCGTACATCCGAAACGCTCTTACCACGCTAGAAACTCATACCTACTCCACGTCGAACAAAGAGATACACGCGATGCACGATGCACGAGCGTATCCACCGCCTACGATCGATAACGTGATGCACGGACGAGTTTTTCGCCGCTTTTCAAAATGCAGGAGATGCGAAGTGAAAGTAAACGTCACAGCCAAAGGATTCTCTTTCTCTTGATCAACCAACATTAACATTTCAAACTATTCTATTAATATTTAGTAACTGCCGCCATTCATATTTGTCTATATATTTCGCGAAGCGCCTATTTCGGTGAATAAAAATAGGCGATCTATTTCTAGCATCGACAACGCCTTCATTTGCGGCTCTCGATGAATGAGAGGTCGTTACTTATGTCACTTTTAAAGAGAAAGTGCAACATACATATTCATCGTTACACGTGCCTGTGCGTGAGGAAAATGTAATTGGACGTAACGGTAAAGGAGTCCCTAATAAAATTAAAAATCTCTTTATACTTTCCTCGCTAGTGCGGCCTAGTTTTTTTTTTTACGTATTCTAATTCTTCCCCCTCGCTCCGACTTTACACCTCTCTCGGCCGTCATCCCAGAAAATTATCTCGTTCAGGCGCGCAGGTTTGTAACTATGGCTGGCGAGCACGCATGGTCTAATAATTTTCGCGCCTCCGAGTTCCGTGGCCCGCGCTCCGGGCTGGTCCCGGTCGACTCTTCGTGGAAACGTTGCCCCGTCCAATTCTCGGCGCCGAGGTCCCTCGATTGAAATCGGTATTCGCTCGAACGACCGATGGCTCTTCCTCGACTATGGAGTATGGGCTCTCGATGACGTAACGGTCACTGACCCCCTCCCACCTCTAGCGAGTCCTCTTCTTCCCATCCCCCCTTCACCCTGCCACGGTGCTTCTACTCCCCCACCATGCCGTTGTCATCTATTCTTTCTCCCTCTGACGGGTGATGCGCGCGCGATACGGCGTTCGTTATACGCTGATACGCATGCATAGGTCAGCACGAAGAAGAGAGCGACGGTGTTGCGCGCGCGGGTGTCATGTGCGCGTTATGTGTGTGCGTCGAGTGTCACAGCCGTCGCAGTCGTCGCACGCACATGCATGCACGCACGCATGCGACGAATATGACGAATACAACGCGCCCGGCACACACGACGTCACACTTCACAGTCGTCGTCGACGACAACGAGGACGATGCCGACGCTGCGGACGTTTCACTTTACGACGAATCATTAAGTTTCGGCTACCTCCAACTCCGCTACGTATCTCTAGCACTGGCTCGCACACGAATAAAACGAATGCTCTTGCTTCCCACTTGACGCTTTACGTCTATTTGACTGACGAAACGCGTTGATGATGTGTACGCGATATATGTCCTACCGTATCTACAGCGCTGAAGATTTTCCGGATTATCCGAGATTATCGAAAACTTTCTGACGCATTCAATTTGTGGTAGATGTGTAACGAGTTAAATAAATAAATAAATGTAGCAAAATTGCATGGAAAAGATTTAGCTTTTCTGCCAGGCAGAGATATCACCTGCATCTAATGCATCGGCAATATGATAAATTTCAAAAGGATTTATATAATTGTCACAGTTTCTAAAACGTGATTTTAGATTTAGAAACCACAGACATGCAACGTTTCAATATAACTTGAATTTCTCGATATACGTCGGAAATCATTAGGCACTAGAATTTTACGAGCACTTATTAAAATAAATGGTGTAATCAACATACCACGATAATACGAAATGCTTGAACTTTGAATATAAAAATTCCTGCGTATTTTCTCTTTCCTATTATATTCCTATTATATCTGCATAACGTATATAGAAATTACTTTATATTTTTTTTATTCGGGATGGGGGGGAATGCCTTTAAGAAAATTCGAGCACCAAACAATGTCTCTATCGTCTCTATATATTGAACAGTAACTCAACGAGGAGATAAGTACTAACTATGTGCGATAATATATTATATTAATCTTATCTATATTATAATTCATCCAAAGATTATCTCGTGAATATCAATGTGATAAACAAATTCCAGGCGCATTCGATGATGCGCAGAAAGTTGACGTAGACGAGCAAATTTTTGCAGATCTTGATAACGGTGCAAAAATAGGGAACATTAGTATTGGAAGGAGAAAGAAAGAGAGGACCTGACAACTCGTTGACCGTATATCGTTATGCGTGTGTATCTTGCCGAGTGTGAGAGAGAAAGAGAGAGAGAAAAAGAGAAACAGGGAAGGAAAGCCGAGGCACATGAGGGAGAGAAGCGTTAGGATCGATAGCCCATGTGCAAGCTACATAGTACATAACTCATGTGAAACACGCACGAGAAAGAAAGAGAGAGAGAGAAGCGGCGGAGGACCAAACGTAAACGAACTCGCGTTATCAATGGCACGCTAAATACTTACGGTACACCAAAGAGTGCACTACGGTTTCCGCCAATACCATTCCTACTCGAATTTCCAAACTGCAGCCTTCCATTTCCCGCAACGCAGCGAGCGTTAATATAGCAATGCCGAGTTTTGAGCACGCGACCGATCGATCCCGTCGATTTCTTCCTTCATTTCTTAATAGCGCGACCCGGTGCCCGTCCTGGATATACGTGACCGGCTATGTCGCGAACTCGCGAGAAACGATTCAACCTATTTTACGCGGTCCTATTCGTTGCGCGATCGAATTAATGTCGAAGCAGAGGGTGGGATCGTTGCCGAGATCATCTTGGTAACCGCGATATTTTTAGCCCCTCTATATTAATTCTCGTAGCGAGAATATGCGAAATACATGGACCTGTTTAAAAAAAATGCGCCGGGAATAGAAATCTCTGACACCAACGAGATTTCGCGTCGTCTGCATCGATTTGACCCGCGTTTCATTTTCTGGGACGTTACGCCGACTACGCGCGAAGAGGACTGCCCTGAAAAAACACGTAAACAGAACCTTTCATGAAGGGTCTCACGAAATTCCCACTCCTCAATGCGGGAATTTGCTCCGGGAACGAAGAGAAAAAGAGAAGGAGAGGGAAAAAAAAAAAGAAAAAGACCGCCGCGTCCTTGAGCCTCTTCCATCAACCCTGCCTTCTTTTCCCGCCTTCGCTAACGCCTTCTACCTCCTCGCCTTTCTTTCCTCCCGGTACATATAAATATTTATCATTCGCGATCGCAATCAACAGCGACAATAGCAAAAATATTTCTTCGACGTTCTTCGTGCTTCACGACCCCCCACGAATTTTCGAGCCTCGTTTCGTGGAACGTAAACGAGACGATTATCTAATTACTGCACCGCTTCGTGGCGAGCAAGTACCTGCTTTCCGAGACCACGAAGCCAATACCTAAACAGTTATCTCCGAAATATTTCAAACGAGGTGTATAGTGAAAGTGTCAGTCGTCACGTTATATTCCTGGATTCGTTAAAGTCGATATTACCTTAGTAAAAATTCAACGAAATTGATAATGACTTTTCAAAGTTCTATATTAAATTCCTTTTGATAACCAAGTTTCAACTTATATTTCCGTCACAAAGTAAGATTCACTTTTAATCCTCGATCCACAAAATAATTCTGTAATTGAATTTTGTCTCAACTTTGTCTTGCGAGGGAGAGAAGTCGATTTCAAGTTCGCTAAAGAAAACATTCTTATCGCTAATTCCTGTAAATTTTGCAACGTACGTATGTATGAGTGTAACTTTATCAGCTTCTCTTAATTTATCACCGTTCCTAACTTAATTCATTATCGCCTCGTGAAACTCGTGATTAATACTCTCGAGTTAACGCAAGACAACATTTTGTAAAGTTTAAATATCTTGGCGATTGCATTTTTTAAACGCTTCCAACTATCCTTCCCCGATCTTGTCTCGCTTTGTTTCTCGCTAGAAAAGAAGGCGGAAAATTGGTCTTCAACTTGTATGTCGGTGTCCCATTTAAACATACATATTTCGCGCGTGCATATTTTACGATGCTTCTTTTTCCCAGGGCACCGTTCACCATTTATTTACGAGACATCGAGTCGTATAGCGGCGCGTATGCGGACGTCATAAATGTACGCTGTGTAATTTAAGGGCGAACTATTCGCAAGAGAGATCGAGTTTTAAGTATCAACATTATTCCGTAACGTGAAATACCGCGGTTATAAAAAAAAAAAGACCGCAAGTGCCGTCTATTGTCGCGGTCGAAACTATTCTGTTTCGCGAGAAAAAAAAACGATATAAAACAGCCATCAGTTTTCCATTAGAAAGAAGTTGATCGTTTCTTCACCTATATATCGATCGAGCGTATAGATATTTTATAGATATTGTCCAATTAAATTTAGCTACATGTCGTCATCCTGTAATCTGATAAAAATTTCATCAGAATTTAACCGATCGAAGGCTGCCAGTTTTGGAGCAGCTCCTCGCCCCGATATCTTATCACAAGAAAACAAACTCCCTTTTCTCGATAATTTTACTATCGCAAGACTTACGATTTTATTGATAGGGACAGGAGCAGAATCCAGCCGGTATGTGTAAGAATTGGATTACGCTGCGTACGCGTGCCACACGCATTGCACAAACGTATCGAATATCACGGAGCAAGGCACTCTTCAGCGCGTGCATACACGTGTGCATATCGAGAAGACGCGTCGCGTTATCAGCATTCAGCATCCTTTATCCTCGTCTTCGACTCGTTCCCGGCTCCCCGTTCCGGTCGGGACCTTTCCCCGCCGCGCCCGCGCCGTCCATGCTGTTTTCCTTCGCCAGACGGTCTGATTCATAATCTATATACAACGGCGGCGCGTTCGCCACCTCTCGCTTCCTCCTCCATGCCCGCGGCCCGCCGTCGCCGTCGGGTTAGCCAAGTATGTACATGTGTTGACGAACCTAACCTTACCGTTTTCCCGCGTGGCGGGAGCCTCACTCCCACGCCAAGTCCGAAACTTGACCGTTAAACGTTCGACCATGAAGAGAAGGGCGCGCGTTGTCCCGCGATGTTAGATTAGACCGCATTTTGAGCAATCGAAACCCGAAGTTGCTGGAGCAAGGAGCGAGATCTAACGTCTCGATGGAGACGACAAACATATAAGGATAAAACATTACCTGTAGGGCTACAAAGGGAGGAAGAACCGGAAGAAAAGGAAAACGTGTCCCGAAAGGGACGGACAATCGTAAAACAATGCGAGAGCAAGAGAAAAGAGAGAGAGAGAGAGAGAGAGAGAGAGAGAGAGAGAATGGCAGATAAACAGGATATATCGAACAGTTTAGCGGCTGCGGGATGGACTTGTAAATATTATGAACATGTAGATAGAACTCGTAACTATTAGAAAACACATTACCTCGCAATCGGCCTCTTCGACGGTAAATAAAAAAAAAGAACGCGTGTTATCGAGGCTCACTCACGTGATAGGGGACGCCGACGAATCGTTAAGTTTAGAAGATAGAAAGTCGGGGCTTTCAGACCAGCACAATTCCGTTAAGAAAAAAAATTAAAAAATTTAAAAAAAAACATCTAAAGCGCGTTTGACGCGAATAACCTGCGTAGACTTACGTGAATGAATATGGATAACGGAAATAGCAGAAACGTGTCTGATCACCTAGGTAGCTCGAGAAATTCGGGATACCTAGGTTACTTCCGAAGTAACCGTGCAATCCAAGTTGACCGTGCGAATAACATTGATCATATAAATCAGGGAGATATTGGTTTTCCAAAGGAATTCTGCTTGTTGGGGGTCTTCCGCGCATTTCACGCACATTCCGCCCTCACTACACGTATTACGTATGTTTCGAGGCACCGACGATACCAGAACAACAAGCACAGATAGCACGGCGTTCCGACACTTCCGATAACGCGAGATAACTGCGTCCGCGGTTTCTCACGAGGAATTAGAAATCGAGCTTGGTATTGGAGCAACGTTTAAGGTTGCAAACGATAGGTAGCACTAGTGTGACGTGGCGCGCGTGGTCCGCGCTTGTTTAGGTCTAGACTTGAACGCACCATGCTGCTTGTCTTTCACTGAAGGCAGAAGGAGACGGAGAGACAACTGAGCCCGAAAATATACAAGAATAGGCCCGGCATGTTAATGGCTAAACGGTATATCCTGTCTTCAGATATTTCGTAAAAGAAGGAAAATGTCGAATCATCTTCCCTATCTGTTGTGCAGATGTAATTACTCTATTGTAAAAGAAAAGAGATCCTTAGTATTCTCATATACGTTTTCTTTCATAATGTGTTACGCAAAAAAATATACAGCAATTTCTTCCGAATTTCTCTACGTCTACAATTGACTTCAATAAATATCTGTGCTCATAAGACACCAATTTACTTGTTTACAAAATCAGAATAAAAATGAAAAACGATTCGTCTAAAAAAACCTTCCCACTAAACGTTGGAAGGTCAGCCTGGTCAGCTTCGAGGATCAATCTGTTGTTAATCCGCCGCTGATTGCACATCACGATCGCCTCTCTGTTCGAGTCTGGCAAATTTCGAGGTCGTATTTCACAGAGACCACTGTGAGTCACGTTTCTCTCGAATACGCAGTCGAATCGGAGACAGTAAAAGAAAAACCGGCAAAGCGACCATGTCAAGAAAATGGTTCGTGTTTCACGGAGGAAGAGACTTAAGGGATTTAATTAGTATTATGAAAACAAGCCTTCAAAATCGGATATTCGTAAACGCATTCGCTAAATCGAGCTCACATGTGCGCAATGATAGATTGTAAGAAGATCTCTATAGTCTCTAAGAGTACTTTTCGATTTTCCGTACTTCGGAAAAATGTATTATACAAAAATGAATTCGATTCGAGACTTCGTGCTTCTTTTACACACGCCGTAGATTTTAAAAGGCCAATTGTGAAGGAGTAGGCAGGTAAACGTGGGCGGAGCACGCGTACGCGTACATCTGCGTGATGACTAACAGATGTGATAGAGCGTAGTTTCGAAGACTTTGTATTTTTGAGGCAGCTGCACCAAGTTCACCATGAGACACTCGAGTTCGAGGACTAGATAAATAAATTTAGCTTGTGAGGATATTTGAGTGTTAAAATTTTTGTCAACTTACACGGAGTATATACGTATAGTACCATTTTGCGCGTGTGTGTACGTGTACGTGTGTGTTATCTAAATGTCGACATAATCTTCTTTTCCAAATTAGAAGCGTGTTATCGAGAGTAAGAATCATTTCGAAGAATCTGCGTAATTATTCAATGCAAATATTGTTCCACTGAAAATATACAATTGTTTAAGAAAAAATTAAATTCCAATCGCTAAATCTGTCGTAAACAATCGACACGATGATGATTGAACATCCTGTGTACCGAGAAAGATGCGTTAATCGTGTAATGCATCTTTATGTAACGAATATTTTTTCGAGAGGTATTGCTCAGTTTTTTTTTATCTAATCATTATACCTAATTGATATGAGTCATTCAGATACGAGATATTATATGAATTTTTTATCTTAAAACGTATCATGAGCTTGATTTCAAAAGAAAAAAAAAAGAAAAAGGTTGAAGAGTCGCAAAATAGGATACGCGCGATCAGGAAATTCGCTGTTTACGCTCCTTTACACAATAAATAATATTTTCGACAAATAAGAAGCATTGCCGCGGCAATTATTTCTAATTAACAAGTGTAAGCAAGTTATACGAGCCCTTTAATTTCTGGTTCGGCTTACAAACTCGGTTTCAACAGTCTTGTTGAAGTCGATAATATCGTATTTGCGCACGCGTTACGATAAAAGCGAGAGTGCTTGTCCTTCACGAAACTGGATGTGTGGCTGCTCGAGAAATGTGTATAAACCGCTTCTAGATCTAATTTTGCAGTCTTCGTCCCTTCGAACTACGCGATTCCGTATTGTACATTCGTAAATTCCTCGGCATCGTGCATTCTTCGCTATGTAATAGGCTTAAAATACGATGCAAATGGAGCCAAGAGGCTCGCGGTCCGTACATAAAGTATATTCTAAGCCGCGCGACACTTATATAACGCACAGCTAGAACTTCCGCGCAGATTGCGTTGTCTCAAGCAAAAATATCTCACCTTTCCCAGTGGCCTGTCTGCAGTTATAAACACGATATAAAATACACTCGAATGTAGTGCTGTCTTGGTAAATATGTCGATAAGCGTAAGCAAAAAAGTGCACTCTGATGAAATTTAGTCACAATCCTATCGATTGAAAGTAAACGTCACATTCACTGACGAACAATCGCGTGTTTTGAATCTAACTGCAATAGTGCAATGCAATGCCGACAAGATTTATCTTTAAAAGCATGTATTTGTTTGTGTAAATATTTATGAATTATATTTTTAAATACATATATAAATAATATATCTATAGCTGCGCGTGTGCGCATATTGTGTATCCCTGTGTGATTGGGTGAGTCATCGAATAAACACTGTCGCTTTTAGGCACATTGACGAAACAATACATAGATATTGATTATTCGAATCATTTCCATGCAAAAGACTGCTTCCGCAGCCGCCGTAAAAACTTATTTACAAGAAATGTAAATGCGTCATTTATCATCGAACAGACTGATGTGAGCAAACGTCTGCTGTCCCCAATCAACGTTTTTTTTTTTTAATGCAGAGACGTGATCTAGCATCACCGCGTCAACTACAAATGCCAATATACACAGTAATACCGTGACACGTATACGTATATGTAGAAGCGTGTGCTATGTACCCGGAGGAAAAAAAAAGATTATAGTCGCATCACGTCGCAACGTTCTCTTGTTCTCAAAGCATCCATCGTGCGTCTTTGTACGGTGCAAGACACTGTGTAGAAAGGTCATAATGATCTCATATCTTTATTCATAAACATCCCACAGGCGTAACGAGCAACGAGGACAAAAGTATCTCGTATTTCTGATATCATCCACTGTCCTAGGCGTTTCATTATTAAAAAGTGTCGTTTTTACAGGATTTTGAAACAACGGGTAGCTTCATAAAAAAATCTTGATGTTGGGCGGACAAAAATATATATGATATTTCACGTCAATACGATCGCTAAGAAGCATTTTTCGATTTTAACTTCAATTGTAACTCGTTGATAATAAATTTATAAAGAGACTCTCGAAATATAGAAGCTTCGACTAAATCGTAAGCTTATATAATAAGCAGCTTAAGTTAAAGCTCAAGCTTATATAACTAGAAGCTTAATATATCACTATAATAATGTTCCCTGATCACGGAGTAATATTACCGAGTCCAATACCCTCGCAAAATAATGTCCAAACTTCTTAAAGCCAAATTTTCCGACAAGATTCATAATTTCATGTTTTTTTTTACAATTAAATAAAATGTCTCAATTCTGAAAGCATTTTCGTAGAAAGTACAGTAATTTCAAATTAAGCACGCAATCGAGTAATTCCGCATTCTAAAATTAGCCAATTCCGAACATTAAAGCAATCTTTATTGCTTCACGTAGCTGCATTTACAAAAATCTTTTGAAATCTTTCACATATTATTATTATTATTATTATATTAGAGTTCTGCAAAAGACACGCAATCGAGATTATCCAGACGCATTTGGGATAATTGGCGCAATCGATCGATTTTATCAAAATAAAATGCATTCGTCGAAATGTTTGTTTTTATCATTATACATATAATTTTGTGTTTTAATGTCAAGTTTTGTTTAATGTAAAGTGCGACACAAAGCGTCATAAATTATATCGTGTCCAAGTTTAATTATAGCTCAACAAATCTATTATTATTTCACAAAGATTTTTATTTTTATCCTTGATTCACGATCATGATTAACACATACGACTATTCTCTTTGGTTCTGTAATATTGGTCCGTCGAATAAAAAACATTTCTCACGAATTGATTTTTGGATATTTTCCAGCGCGTCTTAAGTGTTTGTATAATCGTTAATTTTTCTAGATAATAATAAAGCTGATAATTTCAGAGTACGAAAGGCGCAATTGAGACCGCGATAATGTCTGGTTTCGAGATAACTAGCGCGATGACTACGTAACGTTGACTTTTATGTCTGTCGCTACTTATCTTAATAGAGTTTATACTTCCGCAACCAGAGAGAAGACGGCCGCGGCGGAACGTCTTTAGTCTCGTACCGTGTCTTTAATACGATGGCAACGTTGCTCGAGAAACCGCGGATGCATCCTGTATAAGGATGCAAATGACCTCACGATAAATCTAAATGTCGATAGACCCTATAACATAAAACTCCGCACGGTCGGACATCCCGCGCGGAAATACGAGGCCAGTTTTCACAGCAGGTACCCGCATACTCGGGTCTGTCTTGGCTCCGGGCTCCGGATTGGCCCTTTGAAAAGCGTGCACTTTTGAATTCTGTGTTCTCAAAGACCCAGAATTCTACCCAGACAGACCATCTCGCACGAATACCCGACTGCTACCTGCCTGGTACAATCTGCTCCGCGCGCCCCTCCTCCATTTTCCTCCTCCTCCATTCTACACGCACGTTCCTAGCCATCGCTATGATGTCGGACTTTGTGATTGCCCGTGGACTTTCCTTCTTAAAATACACGTACCGCACTGCCCGATCGTATCGGCTTTCAATTCGTGTTTTCTGTTCGCGTATGACGCGGCGAGATCCGTGTGTGAACGAGAGTTAGCAGTTCGCTTTCGGAATTTGGACAGAAATGACACAGTTCTACAAACATTCTTGATATATTTCTAAGAAACCCCCTTTTTAAAAAAAAATTTATGGAAATAGGAGAAGAAAACAACATAAATAAAGAACTCTTTGATCTAAAATCGCGGTAGTAAGAGGAGCACCAAAATGAGAAATGCAATTTTAAGAGCATAATTGTTTTTAGTAACCACATATCACGGAAAGAACAGAAACACGCAAGATCTTTCGGTCTACTTCTTTAATGGCTTTGAAAATATTTGTCGGATAATCTTTTGCCATGTCTACCGCATTAGTGAAATATTTTACCTTTCACACAGTTTGAAAGCCGTCGAGATCAACGACTCCGACGCGACGGCTCCGGTTTATGTACATAAGAGAAGAAAAGTGAGACTCACCTATGCAGCTGTACGGGAGTGGACCTCGCAGGTACGTGCTGGTTATGCGAGGTTGGTGGTTGAGGCTGACCTCTGCCGGGGTTCGACGTCGCGAGCGAGTGGCCGTGGGATCCATGGGGGTGACCATGGGGGTGGGAGTGCGGGTGCGGAGGATGGGCGTGCGGATGTGGATGATGATGGTGATGCAGATCTCCCCCCACTGGGCCCACAGGGCCCACTGGACCCCCCACCCCCAGTCCACTAACTACCTGAACTTGCTTGCCCACTGTCTCCATCACCCCTAGCGCATTGTGAACTGAAACAGATATATAGATCATCCTGTAGAATATAGAATAATTCTCATCTTGAACTGCAAGATTGTTCGACGATCGAAACGTGTAAGAGGAAATATTTGTAGAGAGTAAAGTAAAAATGTTTTAAAAAAATCACGTAAGAATTTATAAAATGGAAATTACGTAAAATAAAAACAATTTACAAAGTTCAATAAATATGATATAACGTCATATTTTTCTGATATATGTCGACATTTCGCGATCGTCGTTCGAGAAAAATAAATATATCGCAACGAAAAAGACGTTTCACGGTTTCGGAGAAATTTCGTGCAGGTGTTGCATATTTTAAAGACGATATTCAAATCAGCTCAATCGTAACGGAGTTGCCTTTTAACGTTAAGGCTTATCAGGAGACCATTATGACCACTGTGACCATTAATAGCGGATCAATTATAGCGATACACACGTCACCGATATCGCTCAATTATCATCGACGCAGTTTTTCATATGTCCACTTAGCGTTGAATAGATTGAATGCATCAATAGCGGCCAGTCATGACACTGCGGAAACGTACGCGGTCTGTTTATCGTGCCTTTCCTTTCGCAATGGCGAGGTATATCAATCGCAGGTAGAAATTAAAAGCAACACAAACGCGAGAAACGCGCATCGCGCAGTATGCAATTACAGTTACATTGAAAACGGGAAGTAGATCAAATTTCTTGCCGATTCACCTCGAGTCTTTGTAACGGCACAAAATACGCATCTATTAACTCTTTACAATGCGAAGAATTGAGAATAATTCAGAAGAAGACAATCGATGCGAAGTTACATTACTAAAAGAATATGAAATATACATTTCTATTTCGAAACAAAACGTGAAACTGTAATCATTGTAAATTACGTCACTGTGTAATTAAAAGTTTGATGAAATTAGTCTAAATTTAACTAATGACTTCGGTGATTCTCTCGAGTTCTTAACACTCTCAAAAAGATCGGCTTGGATCGCTTTTGCCGCACAGACACCGAGATATCTTGTATATAATGTATATGCCAGCATGAGTTGCACATTTATAGAAATTCTTTACTTCTCACATGGCTGGCATAGATGAACTTAGAGGCACACGGTAATACATATATTCATGTCGGATGGGGAGATGGGGACGAATAAGTGCTGCATACGGATACGGTAGAATAAAACACGAATATGTACAGGTTCCGCGCAATGCATAAATTTATACGCAGCTGCATGTCCCTGTCAAAGTATATCGAGAAATATTCTGTAATGTAAGACAGTGCTTCTCAAGTTTTACAATTAGCAGAACGCGTACCGCCGAATAAGCTTCTCTGTCATCAACTAAATTTAAGCTTGCAAATTGTAAATATTTAAGATAACTAAAACCTTGTTTCGCCAATAGAATTTACCGATAATACATTAATAGATTTTTATGAATATTTAATATAAACAGATGTAGCGCAAATTTATAGATAGGTACCCACGCAAGAAACAGATCTCTAGACAGAGCTAATTTTTTTAAACTGTTAAAAGAAGAAAGATCTATATATTAGCTGTGGCAGTAATGTTTATTTTGACATATGTAAATATCTTGAATTTTTAAATAGATTTAATGCTGTATTGCTTGAGAAACAAATATGGAACATGTCCAATGTTCCAGAATTAGAAACTCATATTTTATCAAATGTGGATAACCAAAGTTAAAAGAAAAATGCCATGTATCTTAATAATTTCGAATAAAACTTTTTAAAAATGCGCAGAGCGACAAAAGGAAAATATCGTGATATTTTAAAATAGTTCAGTTTACAGGGAATTTTAAGAAAATAGCTCAGCTAAAGATAACTTTGACCCCACGAATTTTTAACATTACCAATTTTGATCGTATTTGAAAGAACTTTAAAATATGCAAAGCTGCAGTTTCACTTGCATAAGTGTATTTTGTATCAGTTACTCACTTACAAAGATAAACTGACGTTTTATCGGTTTGTGCCATTAACGAAACAAGGTCCAATCTAAAATACTATTCAGTTGGTTTTCAAGATATATGAAGCATAGAAAACTAATTCAATATCAATACCAGAAATTTTTATATCAATCAACGACAATGTCTTGATTTCATAGATATTAGTCACTTAAAATATTAATTAGATATAATCGGATAATTTATGAAAAAAAATATATAGTGCCTTGCATATGCCATCATTTCGATTATTGAGTTATTAAAATAAATAATATTGAGCAAAATTATATTTTTAATGCATTCTTTTAATTAAAAAAGGTAAGTCTTCCGCTTTTAATTTTACAACAACGATCTTTTGAAATCCAAAACAGGTTTAATCGACGTGCAATAAAGATTAATGAGAGTACGAGGGAAGAATATAGCACCGGCCCCGTTCTATAGAAAGCGGTATAGAGTCGTGGACTTTGGCGCAACGTTATAGACCGTTGGTGATGTGCCGTCTGCTCGTTTTACACCAGACAGCAAGCCGTCGTCACGCGAGCCCGCCGCAATTCCGTAAAGAAAGGAAAAGTCAGCGACGCGCGATGTGCAATAGACGTCGGCGCTCGCTCTGCCATATTATAACGGCATTAATAGTAATCGAAGTACGAGCGACCAGCGCGCAGCGGGAGAATCGCTCGCGAGACCGTATCGAGAGCAAATCAAATTCACGAGTGACACAAGTTTCGCGTGGACGGGAGCGAGCAATCGATGTAAACGCAAGCGTTTACGTACGAATTGAACAACATAGGGAACAAAGCTAAACCCATCGCTGTACAGGTGAAATTACGGGAAATGTGCTCAATCGGTTGGAAATGTATTTAATCGCTTCATCATCGAACTAAATTTGCGCCTTCGGTGCAATTTCACACGCCAAAAATTTTATTTATTATTCGTTATTCATTAAATGCACCGAGCTCTATCGAAAAGTATTACGACCGAAATAAAAAAGATATTATCAATTTCCGCATAACGAAAATGTGTAGTTGCCACTTTATACATCTTTTTCTCACATTTTATTCTCAGAATATCTTTAACATACTAGGATCCTTTGAGATTCTATCGAAATTCCGAAAATGGAGCCTCAGAAAAGAAATTATTTCTGAATGTCAATTGCGTATGCGAAATAATTAATAAGAACAGTAATAATCGAGGCAAAGAGGAGACGCGTAATTAAAGTTCGAGGAAAAATAACCGTCTCTGAATTCGAGACCTCATTAACAGGAAACGAGTCGGATGCCCGTGACAAGTAATCTCTGTCCCTCTCTCCCTTGCTCTTTCCGAGAGATGCGGGGTGCGTTACGTCACCGGCTATCAGAACACTTGCACGTGGCAGAGGGGAACGGAGGGATCTTACGAACCGGGCGTGTACGTGCACCTGCTTTATGCGCTAAACTAAAAATGACATTCGGACGACGGTAGCGTGGCGCAGGCAGGGCGGTCGGCTATTAAAGCGGAACTGCTTCGGCAAAGGCGAACTTCCCGGCCCAGAAGTCCCAGAACCAAGTAGTCGACGACATGCGTATTTCTGTTGCGCGTCATTAGTCGACTCGCGCCCGCGACTCTTTGTCTTTGAATCAACGCACGCGTCACTCCTCTCATATTTCTGACTTGACCGTGTCACGAGCGGCAGGACGCGTATTATATATCGATCGGTGAAATTATAGAGTCTGCCTTTGAACCCATCCGAAATTAAAACTCAACGGCATGGCCGCAGCTCGTATAAGCTTTTTTTACGTTCCACGTTCGCGGTCCATCCCGTGGACAATTGTCCGGGCAGAACGTAATTCGCGTCGAAAGAATAGAGAATTTTAGTATGACGAATGCGTCGACAAGAGGATCTTTTCCGCCTTCGTTCCACATATTCCCTTTTCGCTTTCTCTTTTCCTCCGCGCACCCCTCTCGCCCTGCGTTCCCCAGTCCCTTCGTCTGTTGCCATGCTTTCCCCTCCGGTATCGTCCCTTTCTAGTTCGTCGCTTCCCACTCTTCGCGTCTCGGTCTCTCCGGTCGTCGCGTCGCGTCGCGGTCGGCCGTTTTGTACTGGAACGCGGGGATCGATATCGGAGTCCTATATAATACATGTATAAAAGCGGGGTAGAGATACGCGTGCGAGAAACGGGGGAGACGACGCGGTTGAGGACATTCCCGCGATCGCGATCGTGACAAACGCGCGGAAATAGAGAAAAAATAAATTAATTAAGGGTGACGCCGGCGCGCGTATCGACGCCAAACGCCAGATCTATATCCGATGTAGAGAGCCTAGTTGGAGAGAAAGCTATGGAACTTTGGAGGGAAAGAGTTCCGTTTGCCGTATCGTATCCCATGCGAAAACGACTCAACTTCGCCACCGTAATCGATCGCTCAATATTACGGCAAAACTTCTTTTTCGTTAAATGAGAAGAACGTCGAGTTCAAATCTAAAATTGAAACTCGGTGCCAGCTCTGATCGTTTCAATCAACGTGAATTGATCTTGTAAAATTTTTCTGTAAAATTATAATCTAAAATATCCGAAAGTTTATCTGTGATTAGAGACGATAAATTTAATTAAACTTTCGTTAACGTTATACAGAATCAAGCATTAATCTTTCGATTTAATTAAGATATGAAACGCCGAACGTATAGTACGGCGTTCATTTCTCAGCCTCCGACTGAATAAAATCCATAATCATCGTCCTCCAGTGAAGACCTTCAGTTAACACGACTCCCTCTACCCGAGCCTCTAAAAAATCGTCGACGAGCGTTTATAACGCGTTTTACTATTCTAAAAATTACCGCCCGGCGGCGGACATGTGCCCTTCATTATACACCACGGTGCACCCTTCCCTCGCTCCGACTTTCTCTAAAACCGTCTTGCCGGTCAGCGTCTGCGTCTCGTCTAACTGCACAAAGAAAGAGAGAGAGAGAGAGATGCGCGAACCGTGCACAGCTCGCACGGGCGGCCATCTTTCCTCACGCTTGGAAAAGAAGAACGACGGACTCGCCTGACGGAGTAGCCAGCAGCGCGGAGTTCACGCACACTAATGTACAGCGGGAACGCAACGCTCACCCACACGCACACGCGGGCCGACCGACAGCCGACAGGCCGTTACCTGGAGAGGATCAAACATATACGTCCGAATCACACGTGCACGCGCGGCCAGAACTTTAAAATTAGCGGGCCATATGCTCGCGAGAAATAATGTCTCCGCGAGAAAACATCCGTCTCGAATATTTGGAAAACTCATAGATAATTGGATGAGGCTTCACGACACATTAGCGCAATGACTTTATCGCAATCTCTGTAATTTAGTAGAGATGTCTCGTATTCTGTCAGTGACTCGAATCATTGAGAAATATCGCTCGTGATAATTACCTATAGCGACGGATTAGCGCGACTTTCCGGATAATCGGAAAATATGGTGTCCCATTAATCTGACACCGCTGCCATTCGAAACCGCGTACTTTAAGGGGGGAACCTGCTTTAGAACGCTTCAAAAAGCATAATTTTTGCGATTTTTTTTCTCGGCTCCAATAAAACGAATCTTTTCTAAACTTCTGGGGTGTTTTAGTACACATTTTGACATTAACAAAAAAATTTTTTTATACAAAAATATTGATCTTTAATATGAAATGTTTAGCGATATTTACAACGCCTTTTTTCATCCTCGTACACTCTAACGTGCGTAATTTGTGTCTGTAGCAAAAAAAAAAAACATTTCTTAATTTTCATGTAATTACCTTCTATGTAAACCTAAAAAGTTTTTCTTCAGTCTCACAATTTGTTTAATTTTCAATATTTAAAGTTTTTTAGGTTCACATAGAAGGTAATTACATGAAAATTAAGAAATGTTTTTGTTTTTTTGTTACAGACACAAATTACGCACGCTAGAGTGTACGAGGATGAAAAAAGGCGTTGTAAATATCGCTAAACATTTCATATTAAAGATCAATATTTTTGTATAAAAAAATTTTTTTGTTAATGTCAAAATGTGTACTAAAACACTCCAGAAGTTTAGAAAAGATTCGTTTTATTGGAGCCGAGAAAAAAAATCGCAAAAATTATGCTTTTTGAAGCGTTCTAAAGCAGGTTCCCCCTTTAATAAGCAAGACAGATACCGGCAAATATCGTTAACGCAGGTACGAAGTGCCGCTAGGAGAAGAATGACGTTATTAACGGCGCGGCCGGCGCGTCGCGCGTCTCTTCCAAGCTCGCGAATACGACATCGTCCTTCGACATTTTCATACGTTCGAACGCGCCCGCGAGCTCCGCGCTGGCTAAATTACGGTAATTGCCGACTTTCTCGCTGACGCGTACACGTCACGCGTGTATCCCGCGGACGCACGCTACGCCCCCGGCATTGCGGTAATTAATGCCACGACAGGCCGATGGTCCTCGAGAAACGCGGGGGTAACGATCAACACAGTTAATTTTGCGTCCCGCGTTTGCGTCTACCGAGATCCGAAGACGAGGACGCGAAGGATCAGTATCATTACGTTAGGTCTTCATTTCTTATCGAGGCTCATTAAAAAGTGAGTTCGTGCCACGGGTCGGTAGCCGCGAATCGAAAATAATTTTCCTCACGTGACTACGATGGCAACGACGTACTGTCGTACTATACGGTGTTGTACGGCAAGGCGAATTTTTATCATCTTACGAATAACTTTTCTCCGTCTACGGCGCGGTCGGCGCGTCCTAAATCCGCGACGTTACGTTGCTTTTCACGACTGGTACTTTAGACGGATTCAACTTAAACTCCGAAATCACCGAAAATCCAAAGTTCAACCAAAACCCGAACCTGAAGTGGGGAAGTTTATGCCCATCGATCTTGCATAACAATGCGAGAATAAGAAATGGAACTTTGGCGAAAGGATTTTGTCGAGGATTTTGTCAAGGATTACAAACGTGATCCACGCCCCCGCCCCATCTTCTTCTTTCTGTGATCGTGGAACTTGGGTATTTTCCTTCGGTCGCCCATGTTTGGTTCGATTCGATGAAAGAAAAAAACGTAAAATTCCACGACCTGTTTTCGAACTGTTATGGATTAGCAGTGTTTCGGTCACGCCAGCTACACACAAACCGGCGCGGCGCGGCGAGAGGGAAAAGAAAGAGGGAAGAAAAATATGTACAAAGAGAAGAAGAAAAAACTGACTCACCGGTAATGACGTCAGCCGTGGAAAGCGAATCGGATCTGAAGTTTTCCCGCGGCGGGCAGCGGTCGATCCACCGGCCGCGGCGCGGCGATTCGATTTCACCGGCCCGGCTCGGCCGGGCGCGGACGACGTCGACGACGATTCTTCTTCCGTGCAGCAGTTACGACGCACACGCGCGCGCCCGTGCACATATGGTACACCAACACACACGCGGGGCGGCGCGTATCCTATTTAGAAAATTCGATCGGCCGATCGAACCGTGAAATCCGCGACGCCGTGACGTCACACCACAGCATACTTCGCGTCGCGGAGCGTGCGCGCGCGTGCGCGCTCGCTCGCTCGCGGAGAAAAGTCGTCTTGCTTCCTATCTCTTGTCTTCACCTCCCGTTGCACTTCCTCCACCCCTCGCTACGCCGTCTTCCTCTTCTTCTCCTTCTTCCTCTTCCCCTTTCTGCCCTGTCGCACTGCACCCTGCACCGCGCGCGCACTGTCTCACGTCTCACTCGCGTCCACGTGCACCGTCACGCGGCGCGGCACCCGCACACCCGCGTAGACACTGCCCGTAGAGAATCGTCGAAACTCACGTCTCTTCCTCCTCTTCTTGCGCCGCCTCTTCTTCGTGTCGCCGCTTCCGCTGCGATCTCTGCGGGAAGGACGGGGTCATGGGAAACTTGCGAGTTGCGAGTTTAAGTTCTCCGCTGCGCGACGCGCGGGAAAGAACGCACGCGACTTACGCAGGGGTAGGGTGGAACTATCGCGAGCACGACCGATTCGAAATGCGGATTCGAGATATATCTCTTCACGTTTATTCGCCTATCCGTAAAGATATTTCGGGACATCTGGCTCGAGCGTTTTAAGATACTCACTTACAAGGTTATTTACTCTTATTCGTGCGTGATGGGCATTTATATCGTTCTTACATCTCGTCCGGGCTTGCGATATACCATTCGTTGTTTATGTTATTATGTCAGGTTTATTTTTACCTAAATAAGTTTGAGAGTTGAGAACGTAAATTTGGATGCCGGCCACAGATGCCAGACAACTCTAATTACGAAAGGTTTCCTAGGTTAGTACACCTCGGTTACGTAATCCCGAGTATTTCGAATCGCATCACCGTTTATCGCCGGCTTCGTTTTACGGGTGAAATGGACGAACCCGCGACACGCGTTGTTTAATCGAAGAGCGTTGCACCGACCAACAGTCGTGCGCATATATACACGTCGTTGTATGTGTAATTGTGTACAAGAACGCGCGACACGTGTGCCGCCGCGAATTGAAGACGTTATTAATACCAAAGTATGTATATGCCGATGTATACATGTCTCAAGAAATGATAGCCTCGCTCTCTAACGCGAAACGTGACAGGTTTTCAGTCTAGATTTAACCATTTACATTAATTTGAGCGATTTGACTTAAAAAATATTTAAACATATGTAATTGCAAATGTCCCACGTTTTCTCGACCAGATGTCGCAGGATTGTGACACCATCGAAATTAAATCGCTGTGAAAATTAAGTACAACATATTTAAGCTCCAAACTGATAGGCGGTTTTACGTTGTATCGCGTATTTCCGATCTTTTCGTTTCGGTCAGCCTGAACATTGTTTACGCGCGAGAGACACGCCGTCACCTTCGAGCAGCCGTTTTAACCGAGTGACCCTATCGGCGGCGACAGTGGCGAGCGATTAGACTGAAGCGCAGTGCTCCGACTTCCGGTTCAGCTGTTCGCATAAAGATCCGCATGTTTCTCCGACCCGCGTGCCTTGCCGCTCGCGCCAGTGTTTTGTTGCCCGTCGTTTGTTTCCGCTCGGTACTCGGTATGCTTCGTCCTGCTCAGTCCCACTCTTGGTTATCCCCACACGTGCACTCTCTCTAGTTCTCTCTCTCTCTCTCTCTTTCTCTCTCTCTCTCTCCCCCTATCACTCGCCCCACCTCGTTCCCCCGCTGGCGCTCAGAAGGTAGGCGCACCTCGTGCGCCCGAGAATTTCCTCATTGACCCGCGCGCTCCGTATTCCACCTGCGACTCGTCATCACCGTTATTAATATCGTTCCCCGTTGCCGCCGCGCGGACCTCGTTATCGTTCCCACGGCGGGAATCGCGCTACCGTCGTCGCCTCCGTTTTCATCGTCGTCGTTGACGGTCGCGTCGCGTCGCGTCGCCGCCGCGCCGCTCCGACAAAATTGGGCAGAGTGCAGCCGGATTAACGACCGGTAGATTTACCAAACAATCGCGTATTAACGATTACGATTAAGTAATTTGCGAGCATGATTAACGAACGGTTAAGACTTACATAATCATTGATTGTGACTTTTCAATAAGGAAATGAGTGCATCCGCAATTATAATTGGATCGATAATTTAACATGACATTACATTAAATTAAGAAAATACTAGGACTACTCTGGTAAAACCTTACGTCTGTTAATTAATAGAAAATTGTGAATAAAGAACTTTGCGTCAATCGCATCGTAGAAAAGTTAAATAAGATTGTCAATTCATATGTTTCGCGCGATAATAATCAATACACAATAATAATTTTGGTAATAATAATTTTGGTAAATTCGTTCCGATTACATGCAAGGATAAGTCTCTCAAATGTTCATTTTATGACGGCGTTTTACGATATTTTGCATTGTGATACTACTGTTCGGTACTTACGGATCGAGTTACTTTATACTTCATAGGCAAACGAGAGGAAAGGGAAAGAGAAAGAGAGAGAGAGACTGCAAAAATCTCGAAAAACATTCGCGGAAGGGTCGGAAAAAAGCCCGAGAAGGAAAACGCTCTCTCGATCTCGTCCGACAAGATCACGACGAATGATCCTCAGCCCCTCCTCCACCTTCCTGCCCCTTTTACGCGGCCAGACGCGACTTGTCCCGTACCCTTCGCGTGCCGCCGCCTCCTCGTTTGCTTATTCTCGCCCTCGTTCCCATCCGAGACGTCGAGTGTCGACCCCGGTGCCCGGAGAATCCTCCTCTTCCGACAGCAAAGCACCCCTTTTCTGAAACACAAAGTATATCTCTCGTTAAGATATGTTTCAACGATGTCGATCGACTAACGATTAACGGGGGATTAATTATTCCAAGAATTGAAATCAATATAATCTCAGCGTATTTCAATTTAAATTTTTACTTTAGAAGTTCGTGAAATTATTCCGATTTCATAATCCTCGAAATTTCCTTTTTCTGAAATTATTTCGCAGAAAGGGAGTCGCAGATTCGAGTTAGCCGTAGAGCGTGAATAAGAGAAAATGAAAATAAATTGCTCAAAAATAAAAATTAATGTGTCTAGGCGTCTGGACGCCATGGCGTTGCGAGGATTCACATGGAAATTTAAGATTAATTTGCTTTGGTCAATCACGGGAAGTACTAGAAAGACACATCTATTGATGATTCGATCACCGCTTTCTTTTCTCGAATACTAGCAGAAACTAATTATGTTACAGACTCGGCGATGAGCACGATAGGCGGTCACGCGATAACGAAACACTTGTAACTTCACAGAATATTCTATGTTTCGGTCTCTCTATTTTCCGCGTAATCGACGGCAATTACATTCCGTGTATTTCCATATATGCTAACTATAAATGAGGCTGAATTAACACGCAAATGAATGATCAAACCGGTATAGGGAAAAAAACAAAGATGCGCGTTGTTAGCATCGATTTGGTACCTACGTCGTTACACACTCATTATCCGCAAGGTTGATGTTAATAGAGAACTGAAAATACTCAGATGGTAGAAAGAAATTACCGTTGCGTCAAGTTTAGGATAAGTGTTTCGATAGTAGCCGGTTATTGACCCGACATGCGCGGTTTATAAATTCAACCAACTATAATGTATAAGAAAATAATGTAAAGTACGTATAGAATAAGCTGATAGAAGTGATGCGATGCATGTATCAAAATATAGTGTACTTAATATTATTCGAACGTAGAAAATAATTGGTATTATTTCTAAGAATATTTTGTGTATCTTATATCTTATCAATATATATTCTCTGTAAGTCCCGAGATTATATTCAATGCTTTTTAAGTAACTTTGGAAAATGGAAAGTTTCCGTGAGAAACTCTCATAATGAAGACATCGTTAAGAGTGACCAGCACCCTTTAGAATTTCTCGCGTGGAAGTGCGAATTACCTATACGATAAACAAAACTTTTCAAACCTCGGACGATCAGCGCACCGTTCGTTCCGTCCGACGTAAAGAAATGTAATGTATTTCGCAGGAAATCCGCAGCAGCCGACGGAGATACGGCAATTACGGTCGGGAATCGGGATACGTGTACCAAGCACGCAATGGGGGCGATCGATCGTTCCTCGCACAGTGGGAAATGGGAAATACTGCGGGAGAAAGCATCTGACACGCGTTTGCGAATTGTGCTGCCGGTGCTGTGTCGAAGGGACCTAGGTCGATTTACCGGGTTGAATACGCGACAATAGCAAAAATGGCAAATATCAGCTGTGCAGGACGCAGCCTAGCTCCCTCGCGATCGATCCCTTCGTTATGCGACGCAAAACAACAGCACTGGCGACTACGATCGTCCAAACTATTTTGAAATGTTCGTCCGGAGAGGATAACCTTGCTTTGAAAGTTAAAACTCTATCAAATATTCAAATTTAAAAGAAAATTTAAAAGAAATTAAATTATCAAAATTCAGTACTTTAATTCAAACTTAAAATAACAAAATTGCTATCATTCGCTTTATTCATTTTAATCAATAGCGTTATAACGGTACTTTATAGGTACAATATTTTTAGTTTTTAAAAAAATTCGCAGTAAAGTTTTCACTAATAAGGAAATTTGCGCGGCTGGAAATTAGTCGAGGATCTCATCGCCTGAGCAACACGAGTGCGAGAAGGTATGCGTACGATGCTGAGGAACAGACGATCTCTCGATAGCATTAATTGTTAATCGCGAGCGTACGCGCGATCGAAAGTTTTCTCAAGATCTAATCGCACGCACAATGTCATTACGGCTCTCGCGCGGTAGGAGCTGAGTCATCGCACATAGTATACACACTAATGGTCGTCCACCTTGAGGATGTTTCCTTTAGGGTACCTTACGTGACCAACTCCCCCACCTTCGTCGTCGCGAGCGTGACATGTAATCGCGCGATATTTGCCGCGCCAACTTATTCAGGTGGCAGGCATCTTAACAATATGACGCAAGAATTCGGGCTCTCGCGCAACTCCGCGACACTTTCGCGAGAACGTCGCGTCTCCGCAAGCAATATTTCGATTTAAAGGGTACCGTGAATATAGAACGAGCATCGATGTTACTTTCTCGTTGATTTTAGGTACGTGTAATATTTAGGAATGTCTCGTTCATTAGGGAATCAATAAAAACTCTTATATTAAAGAGAAAATAGCTTTGCGTGCTGTTTATATTTAACACGTAGAGACATCTGTGCACTTTCTCTATTCCATACTATAATCTTCCAAGTATCCATATATAGATAATTTCAAAGACACGATATAAATAGCTAAAATAAATTTGTGTGTGTGTTTCCACTGACCATTTATTTTACCACGATCGAAGGTAAAGTACGATCGCTAAGAATACTCGGTATCGAAGACGAGGTATCGAGAAGACGAAGTGTACTTCAATAATACGCGTTTCACACATAAGTGGTGCGCAAGGTGTATGAATATGTGTATGTATGTGTGTGTCGAGCGCACACAGCCGAGCGCAAAGACTCTTTCGCAGTGACGCAGCCGGACTGGAGGACATCTTATTGGCCGGCTAACGTAAACACGCGTATAAGCACACCCCTTGTCCCCTTACATCATAGAGTCGAGATCTCTCTTCCGATCCACGTCTCTCCCTCTGGTCTCTGGTCCACCCTTCTGTTCCCCCCTGACGTTCGCAGCCACCGTACCCACTCCCGCCCTCGCATCTAGCTTCACCCATTCACCGCCGGTGCGCAGTGTCTCGCATCTCTTTCACCCCACTCCGATCACGACCGCGCGCTCTTCCCTCCTGCTCTCCCGACCCCTCGCCCGCCCGCCACCGTTTCTGAACCCGAGAACCCGGCGAGGAGTATTCCGCAGCGCGCGGCTCTCGGTCTCGGGCTCTCCTCCCTGTGCGCGCTATGCAGCACAAACAACTCGCCACACGTTGCACGCATGCGAATTCCACTTGGCGGCAGTGCCGCGCGGAGAAAGAGAGAAAGAGCTCATTTCGTACATTACAATAACGATGACGACAATGTCGAAGGTAGAAACGGTTACCGCCGGCCGCGTGTTGCCCTCGACTCGCCTCGCCTGACGCGGGCTGGGTCCCATCTCACCCCGTTGTGAGAATCTCACGATTCGGAATCTGGAACGGCTCCGAAATGCGAGGAGGCGTGCATACGGGCTTTAAGTACGAGAAACGTTACCAAAGTTTCAAAGTTTCCTTCCTTCGTGAAGATATGTACCTCGGGTTTACTCCCCGATAAAAATAAGCCCAGTATCGACGTTAAAAATACTCGGTATAAACAAGGTATCGATCGACTTGAGGAAGTATCGAAGCGTTTCTGCCTACGCTTATAACCGTTCGTCTTTCGCGAATGAATGCATCGTGCCTGGGTATTTATACCAGATTGATTAAAGAATTCAAGAGAGCTGGAAATAAAAAAAGAGCGCGACCCAGCGCCTAGTGTCGAATCGCGCTCTTCGGAGAGCAATTCGCGGAAATCGACAGCTCAACGGGGAAACGTATCTCGAGCATTCCGACAGCGACCGCACATTCCGCCGTGCATCCTTGATAGGAGCCTTGACTTTTCGGCGAAGCGGAGCGCGAGCGCGTTGGCGGATTTCGTAAGCGTGAGCCATGCTCGCTCGCCCGCTCCCCTTTCTCCCTTTCCCCCTCACGGCTGCAAGATATCTCGCACGCTCTTCTCGCATCTCTTTGCTACGTGCGCGTATGTACACTTTCGCTCGACTACTCTTTTTCCGGCCGGTATCGATTGTAAAGCGCGCGCGCGCGGACATCGCGCGGCGAAAGTAGAGGCGATTCTGTATCTGGGATCTGGGCGAAGCAACGCGCGCGTGAACTCCCCTGATATACAATGAAAACCGCCGCGCCGGCTCCTCCCATGCATGCTCGCTCGTAGTGAATTTTCCCTCTTAAATTCGCCGTCGCGTAAAGCCGCGTACACACCAACGGAGCGAAGACGAGCGAGCAAGAACGAGCGTTCGCTCGTGTTCAATCAAAATGTTCGCTCTACGTCCATACTGGAATAAATTCGCTTCTGTTCGCAATTGATCCAAAAAGTCGCGGCGAGCAGGTCGTGATTACACGATAACTATTACTCCGATTTGAATATACTCCGATTCCGTGGTGATATTCGGGGTTAGTTCGCTCGCCTAATCACCGTCAGGTATCGCTGACATATCCTAATATATCCGGTGTGTCTAATCGACAATTATAAGTACTATTCCAATAGTTCTATATAGGAGACACGAAATAAACTGCTCGCCGAACAGTCGAATCAAAGAAACGGTCGTCCACACCGAACAAGGGCGAACATGTCTGTTCTTTGATGTTCCCACATCGGTTGGATCATTCGCGAACACGAGCAAGCGAGCACTTTTCTGCTTGCTCGTGCTCGCTAATCCGTACACACCACACGATCATTGAGTACGAATGCTCGCTCGCCCTTACTCGCTCGTGCTCGCTCCGTTGGCGTTGGTGTGTACGCGGCTTTAGACTACGGTCCACGATTTCCTATACCATCACTCATCTCGCGTAGCAATATCTAGCGAGCGACTGAACGAAGCAGACAAGTGATAACACGTGAAAAGATAAAAAAAAAAACACAAGAGTTTAAATTCTCATAATGTTAAATTATTAGAAAAACTGAGCGCAAAAACGTCAACTATTACAGCTTATTTTATATTATTATCATTACTGCTATTCTTGTTACAGTAACAGATTGCATGTTACGCTCCTTATTATTAATTGAATTTATAATTCAACATTAATTTATATAGAAAAAGTTTTGAAGTGTTCGAGCTGCGGAAGCCGGCTAAAGTGTAGCAAGTTACGGATTGTTGCGCAATGTGGCATTCTGCAAACGCAGGCTAACTTTCAGATCGATTCCAAACAACGGGAATTCGATGACTTATTCCTCGATTTAGAGGAATAACAGCGTAAATGCCCCTTAGACAGTGTCGATTTACATAGATCGCTCCTCGCGTTCAGAGATATATTTAGAATCGTTGCGTCCGCGTCGTATAAAACACTGTGACTGCGGAGAGAAAGTTCAGAAACGCTATGTCAAAGGATATTTTCGGATCCTTATAGCGTGCATCGCGTACGCGCGATGGTTTACGCTTCGGTTGAAAATGACGATGACGACGAGGACAACGAAGACAACGAAGACGACGACGAAGACGACGACGGTCGCGCTTAGCCGTATCGACTTTCTCAAGGCACGAGAGCTCGCAGTAGAGACGACGCGACGGTAAATCTCGCGGGGAAAGCGACCGTAGGAAAAATTAAAGGTACCGTTCTCGTGTATTACCAGAGTGGGAACGCGCAGTGCGGGAGGGCGAGGCGGGAGGTGAGGGGACGACGTGAAAAAAAGCGGGACGCGCTCTTGCGCTACTTTAAACCCGGAACGGACGATTTTCGCCGCCGCCGTGGCCGCCACCGCGCAAGATACCTCTCTCGCCGTTATCGATTAAAACGCCCCACCTGCTGGAGGTTATAAAAACCGAAAGGGCCGTTCCGCTTGCGTATTTTACTCTTACTGCACACGCGGCTGTGCCTGTGTGCGATTCAAACCCCGTAAATCAGCGTCGGTCGGTTGGTTGGCTGGTTGGTTGGTGACCTCGCGCGACGACTCCGACACACGACCAGCAATTATTCATTCCGCGAGCTTCCGAATCTTGTTACGTCTCGGATATGACAGCGATATTCTACGATTCTACCTCTCCCCCCTTCCCCCCCCCCCCTCCCCCTGGCTCCGGCAGTCGACTGACATTCAATTTTAACCGGTTATAATCTGACATTCGTAGAATCACGTAGAATCGAGAATCCAATATTAGGACTATTATTAAACCTTTGTCAAACGGCGACGGCCGCGAAAACGGATATCAGGTTTATTCCACATTGAAGAGACATCGTCAACTATCCGATTTCCAAAATCAATCTTTCTCCGCGCGGACGGAAAACTCTCGCGTAGAAATTCTATTCCACGTCATGGGTCTTCCCTACTTGAGGAGAATCAACATCTCGCCGGTTGCATTGACGTTAGAACGGACCACCCTGTATGCGTAGCCTCGCCAACGATTGCATACGGACGACAAAACGTTCGGTTCGGCCACGGCCCCGGCCGGCACTCGCTGATGCGCCAAGTCAAAATAAACGATGTTCTCCTGTCTTTATTGCCGCCGCCGCCGCTCCCAGAAGCGGCGGGAACCGCTGGTGCAACGCCCCGCCCAGCGCGACTCTCATCTTCTTTTTCCACTTTAATTCTCAACACGCATTGTCAAAGTTTAGCCCACTTTAAACGATTTACAAGTCGCGACGGGATCTCAGACAGGATATATTTATAATTTTATGTGTCGTTCTGTGCGTCTCGGTGTATTTTAATTCTCCAAATGTTCATATTGCACGACATATGAAATTATCACTCGCGCACACGTTCCCTACGTGCTTATCTCAGAATATATAAGAAACAGGAAGAAGCGTTTCAAGATTTATCGATAATTCATCGTTAAGAAAAATCGTAGTAAAAATATATATCGACTCTTCGACGCATTTCACGTTTCACGACACCGATTCACATCCAGATTTTAACGAATAAGAGGACAAGCCGGTATTTTAACGAGCGGCGCGTAACGGGGAGGAAAACCGCCCCCGGCTCGGCCAACTTTGTACCCGCGCGGGCGTGTTTTTCGCGGCGTGGTTCACGCCGTCGTCGCTCGTGAACGGCGGTTTTTAGAAAGTACACGTCCCCCTCGTCGCCAAATATATTTCAACCGGGGTTATTATTATCTCGCGAAACCCAGAACGGTCGATAGCTCTCCCGTCGTCGTCGTGGTCGTCGTGGCCGTCGTGACTCAAAGTCGAGCCGAGCCGAGCCGAGAGCAGTCGAATCGAACCGAGCCGAACCGAATCTGAGAGAACGCGGCGAGGTCCGCGAGGTCGTGTCAACTTTTCGACTTCGACGTGTGAAAGAGGCGATCGCCTCGAGGCGCGTCGCGATTCGCGATAAAGACGTGAGGTCCCGGAGTCGCCGGAGACCCGACCGCCGCGGCCGGCGCCGCGACGTACTTACGTTAATTCGCACGTGATCATTTCGCGTTTGCGACATGCTGAGGTCACGACTCTTTCAACTTGGCGACGTGTTGTCAATAATATTGTCCAGAATTAATCTCTGGTGGAGAGATCTCATGATGTTGCGCGATTTAACATCGTTAAATTACGTTAAACTGAAACAAGAAATCAGAGAGAAATCGACGTTTTTTTTTTTTTTTACAAAATTTCGATACAACGTTAAAATAAGAGCCGTGTAGATAAATGAGATTTGTTGAAAGATCTGTCCTACTTAAGCCGCGATAGTATTTAATATATATTACTTAATCAGTTGCAATGTCTGTTTTTATCGACGTGTCGCCGAGTCTCAAGTGTTCGATCGTTTCATACAGCCATTGAAGAAGACGTAACGATGTATAAATACCCGATCGCGCGACGTATTGCGGCCTAACGGCACGTTAACACTCATTAAGGAAAAATAAGACCATTAACACTCGCGCGCGTCCCTGAGCCGATCAATGTCGCGTGCATACGAATAAGTTTGCACAGTTGCAATGTCTAATGCCAGAGGCGAGACATAAACGAAATTGAATCTAATTTTTTATCTAATCGTTTACTTCTTGCGTAAGAAAGGCTGTTCGGACGTCGCGCCTTTGAGCGGAATACTTTGTTCACAAAATGCGTCTGCCGAATGCATTTTATACAAGTAATTTTTATTACAACTCATGATACGTAGAAAAACGTTTCTATTACATCATCGTAATAATTAAAGGAAATTAAATGTGCGTCGCGAGAGAAGATTGAATAGATAAGAAGTGCTTCGTCTCTACCTTCCGTTTTTTTTAATTTTCTAAGAATCGTCTCGGGGTTCAATTTTTTATAAAATCCTACCATGTCGCACATTGCGAATAACGTTAGCATTCGTTATCGTGCTTGTATTATCCGGCGAGAGCGAGAAATATCGGACGCGATATCGATTTCAGGCGACGCGACGTTGTCGTGGCGGCTCTGAATAAGTCAACGAACTATAGCCTTCACTCCGATAGGCCGTGTTATTTTCGAACAGGCTTACTTCCGGTACATTTTCCAAACCAGTCTCCCGGTTTATAAGATCCGCGAAATAAGATCATCTCTCGGCGAGGATATTTACAAAACATCGCTTATACCGCGCTCGACCGAGCGCTGGATTCTCGATATTTTCTTTCTCGCCAACATAACGGAGTGACTGAACGTTTGAATGAAATCAATTAACGCAGAAACGACGACAACAGCCTAGCCTAAAGTAACGTGACGGACAAATATACGGTACGTTACTTCGAGGTCAGCATTAGAAGGTTAATCTTGCATGAGTAATATGGGCTGTAATGGAGCCCAAGTTAATGAACTCGTCATTAATCGTCGACAGCGTCAGCACTAATATTATATATATGACCTCTCGTTCCTTAACAAAACTTATAGAAACGCATGGGCAAGAGCAGTGGGATATTCAGCGAGAATAGAAAGGAGAACGCAAAATCATAAAAGGATAATCATTATTTCGCGTCAAATTTTTTTACTACCACCATTTCCAGCGCGCTATATAGCCGCGCTGCGCGAATGAAAGGGTTAAGAAGCGGCAGAATAGACCCGTCGAGAGGAGATGCCCATGCCGGTGCGCGTCTACGAGTGACACAAAAGAATTCAATTCGCGATAAACAAAATGGAAATGAAGGACGTTGCGATTCCACGCAATACCGTCGCGCTTACGTCACGCCGCTCTAACTCGTTAACAAATAATTTTGCGCGGCCCGGATTCTGCAAAAAGCACGAATGAGGAATTAGTGCCTAAAATCGGAGGTGGAACTCCGCGCCTCGTGCGGAAGACGAGATTATAAACGTGAGAGATTCTCTTTAGAAATACCTCGTATTGCGAACTTGACGCGAACGGCACTTTGCGAATTAATATTCTTGATGTAATTTCGAGCGGATGTCGCTCGGATAGAAGTTACTTTAGTGTAACGTTTAACTATCGGGAGAGAGTTGGCAATGTTGACATCGAAAGGTAAGAAGAAAATGATGGAATTTGCAAAGCTGTTAATCGTGATAATTTAATTGATAAATACCCCTTTTACTATGCGTATTATTAATTTTGAAAATCAAAAGTTCACTAGTTCCCACTGGCTCTCTACCTCGCGACAGACTTTAATACGTATACCGCCTCGCCAGATCGATGACTGCGTACGGCATGGCAGCGCTATAGACGGTACCGCAAGTGCTTGTTCGTGCGTGCGCTCCATGCTTCATGTGTGTGTGTGTGTGTGTGTATGTGCTGCGAGCGTGCTTGTGCATGGAACGGGGCCAAACTAGTCGGCCGCGTTTGAAGAAACCCCGACGCAGAGTCGAGCGATAATCCATCGAGTTTTCTACATTCGCAGAAGCCTCGCTAGTACTCTCGTATACTGAGCGACAAGAAAAACTACTTTTCATTCAGGGAACACCTGTCCTTTTGGACAAGACGCTTCTTCCTCCCGTGCCTCTTCTCCCAACGTTCCATTTCGATTTCGACGGAAACCTGCAAGAACCGCCGACTAATCGATACCTCATGGACTTCAACTATCGGACAAAAAAATTCGCGATACGCAGTAACAACGTGCGTGGATGCGTACGCGTTGATTTCGATTCGACTTTGATCTCGGGGATAAACGAGCGACGTACTCCGTGCGTCAAAACAACGTTGAGTGAATTTTCGCTTAGTCAAAGAAAATAAGAAATAAGACAGGAGAAAGGATTCCGCGTGGCGATTTGATGATTTGCCTGTTTTCTCGTGATACTTGCAAAAGATTGATATATTCGTGGAGTAGTCGGCGCCATCACGCTAATTACGACAGCTCCGATTATTTGCCAAAACTCGAGCAACGTTCTTATCCGCCGATAAAAATCCGTGTGCTCGTGTGTGTGTAGATTTTTTAAAAGTTTATACCAACTGACAATGAGTCACGCGTGACGATGCCGAAAGTCTGATAAACGACAACGTCATATCTTCCGATATAAATTTTTTGCCAAACAGGAAATCGCTAATGGCCTGGCTGCGGAATAAAGTAACGTCGCAAAGTAGCAAGTTCGACGGGATCGATGCGAATCTACGCAAATGCGGATTTACTATCTCGCAGCGCGGTGTCCCCTTTCTCTTCGACAAAATACCAAATTACACTTCCAAATCCACTGACGTTACGTTACACAACAAACCAGTGGAATCTACGTGATTCGTGAGCCTTGGAAAAATATCTATTGGCACAAATAAACTGTAAAGTTACGTCATTTTTAATACATGTAAAGATAACATAATATCTTAAATGACATTTAATATTTAAAATAATGTAAAATGTTGAATATGATGATAATCAGATAATAGGACGTTCCAATGTGCGTCGAGAGTTATATATAAAAAAAGATTAAATATAACTCACGCACGTACTTACTATCGTAGATCATTGATGTGTGTTAACTAAATAACTAACCTTCTGATTCTCTTATCATTAAATTGCAAATATGACCGCATACCGCGAAAAATCGCTCGTTTCAGCGAAATGCCGTAATGCTTTCGGGCTTTGCAATGTTGCCGATGTTCTCTCTCTCTTTCTCTCTCCCTCTCAAACAGCAAACGGAAGATACAGGCGCAGGTAGATCTGGCAACGTGGGCGTGGGAAGAAACGCCGTTGCGCGTTGGCTGGTCGCGCTCAGTTTTCGTGACACGCGTTACTCTAACCCTTTCCGAGACTCTCCTGGTACACATCCAGTGCCAACCAGAAGATTAAGAATATTTGTAATTTCCTAATGCCTGTTTCCACCAACGTCGGTTAACTATAACCTTAGGTTAACTCACTCTTTGTCTCTTTCTAAGGGGGACAGTTAGAAGGAGACGAAGAGTGAGTTAACCTAAGGTTAAAGTTAACCGACGTTGGTAGAAACGGGCATAAGACGTGCGTATCGTCAGATTTTGTTTGCAAAAAAACGTTTTTCCGATGCGAACTTTGTCAATAGCATGCACCGAAAAAATATTGCCACTGTACATAATCCCCATGTACTTTTGTATTTATTTCATATTTCATCGTTTATATACATATTGCAAATGGTAAATAAAAGCTATCAAGAAGAAACCTATTGTGCAAATAACTCTATTGAAAAATTGCAGTCCTGCGGTTGTTCCCACTTTCGTTTGGTGTTTTCCGCATTGCATTGGTGGTATAAATGTACTTTCATGAAAATACATTTTCTTTTAATTATTATTTAAAACAAAAATGTAGAGGAGGGGGAGAGAGAGAGAGAGAGAGAGAGAGAGAGAAAGAGAGAGAGAGAGAGAGAGAAAGAGAGAGAGAGAGAGAGAGAGAGAGAGAGAGAGAGGCGAGAAAGCGACAGCGTTGTTCTGCAGAGCCGGAATTCAAAATCGATACAATTTCAGCGAGTTTATTTCCCGATCCAACCGCGTGAAGAACAACAGAATCGCAATGATTGACGCAAGATTAATTTCGTCTTATAATCTACAAGCATCAGGAGTTAGTTACCGAAATTATAACGGTTTCTAGCTCTGACCAAAAACGCGTGCGAACGAGGGCGAGGGGAAATTGTTTGTCCTTTCAGGACAAAAGGAGGCGAGCGCAGATAGACAGAGGCGTGTCATTACGTGACAACACGAATTACGTAAGTGTCCTCCCATCGAAAGGCTAGTCCTGATGCGAGAGAGAAAGAGAAAGAGAAAAAGTGAGGAGGGACTTTACACGAAAAATTTATACGTACGATAAAACTAATAGTTTGCTAACGCGGCAGCTCTCCGTAATGAGACAAACATGTGAAATCTTGCGAAATATCCTCTGGCATCCGATAGCGTTGCGTATAATTAACGAACATTCGCGCGGAATTGACAAAAAAAAATGTACGTTTCATATGAGAATTATAACTTTAGGCCTCGAAGTCGCATATCGCGTTTGCCTACCTTCGCGGTAGCCGTAACGAATCTTCAGAGATCGAGAAATGATATTTAGAGCCGTGATCATGTGTACTTAAAACATGTAATTCTACAAGTTATAAAAAATCCCCCTACACGATCTTACGTGATATCGCGTGCAAATCGCTAAAATAACGCGGGCGGAGCAAATAACGCTGTAAATACAAAAGAAAAATCGGTATTGAAACTTTGGGTATTTACCGTATTCGGGGCGCGGTATGGTGAAAAAAGTCTAATAATTCGCTCGCGCGATATACACAACTTCTTGCGACATAACTTGAAAAAGTTTTCGATCGAGTTGGCCCAAACAAGTGTGCGACGTTTCCACGTAAGATCGACAGTCGTGCGTTGTTTTTCTCGATCGAAGTACGTGGCAGATAACCGATAAGGTGCTCGCTCGTCGCACGGACTTACATAACGGTGGGCGTGTGCTCGAAATTAAATGCTTAGGGTATTCTCGGTATTGACGACGATTACCGATTCTTTTCTATTTATCTTTCTTCAGATAGCGAGCGTGTACTTTTGTGCAGCGCGAGATATCCAAATGAATAGCAAATATCTATGAAAAGCCGGCTCTGTGAGAGCTACTATAAGCACATTGAACGTTGTTTTCCATGTAAAAGGAAAAAAATTTAGGTAAGGGATTAACATGACGTAACATACGAAAGATGTATTAAATTGTGTTGCACATATGAATAGCTAAGCGATTAAATAATGAGTAAAAGAAAAAAAGAATAGAGCTTTGAGGAAAAAATTAAGTATTAGAAATTTTGGATTAGACAAGTATGATAAATATAAGAGAGAAAGAGAGCTAGTTATATTTGTTAATCTTCATTGGACTAAGATTTCCTCGGTTATTATTAGATGAATAATAATTAAAAGAATAATCCCGTTTTGATGTTATATAATTAACTTGCAGCGCGCAACTTTTATCATATAAAATACGCCCTACACGCGCAATATTAAATATTCAGAAATCTGGATACGCAAGGTACTCGGATAGGTCAATTATTATTCAGGCCATTCAGGGATATCTGAGTTGACGCACGTCAATACGCACGTTGAATCTCGCGATCGTGTTCGTCGTAAACTTGAGCTTGGTGGGGAAAGAAAGGCGGTCTCGCGGACGATGGTTTTGCCGATATTATTTCGCGCGCGGCAAATTCCGACATTATAACGAGCGACGTTACAGTCGCAGTGTTTCATCTTATCGAAACGTTGCGCGAGCAGGTCGATACTGCCGTCGTCGAATCGTCGCCGACGGCGATCGAAAGACAAATCTTCATTTTCATCTCACGAGTATTACGCTTAGAAATTTTGTTTAAATGCGTATTTTCTCCCGAATCATTTTAGCTCCATAAATATATTCGCCGTAGATTTTCGCTTAATAAAAATTCTGTCGGAAGCCATTACTCGCGAGTTTTTAATACTCGGTGTATTGAATTTTTTTCCAGTTAAAATTCAACATTGTGGAGAAATCTATTCTAGATAATCTAGAAATTATAATTCGTTAAAACCAAAGAAAACCAGTAATGGTGATATATTTCACAAACATGAAAACAAATTGATATATTTAGAACTAACTGTTATAAGAGAATATTTTTTTCACTGGTGAATTTTTATTTACGTAACGTCGCTTTCACACACATTTCAATCTGTGCAAAATGCTGCCATCAAAATGTAAACAATTATAACCACCCAGGGTCTTTTAAATTCTACAATTTTCGTGTAAATAATTTTTCGGATCAAAATTTCGGTGATATTAGTTTTCAACACCTCGTTCTTTGACAATGAGTACGCTAATAGTCTGTTGTGAGCGGTGCCAACTTGAAAAAAATATTGGGGGGGGGGGTAGGGGGGCAGGAGGCAAGCATTTCAAATGACTTTTTTGTTAGTAATCTTTACATTACCTGGCGGGAGGTACAAATATACAAAAGTCTCGACAAAAGTATGTAGATTATATATGCTTATATGTAAAACAAAGTATCAGTAGTGTCGGTACAAATAGAATATTTAATGCACATACAAAATCGGAAAGAAAACACAATTATAATCGTAATAAAAAGTTCGCACGACGGATTTCGTTAAGATTAATAAACTCGTTAGCAATAGCATTTAAATCTAACTTCGTCGCGTCTTCCACATGTACATGTAAAATGTTCAAAGAATTTAACCGATTTTGTGTCATAGTACTTCGTAAATAAGTTAGTAACCTCCTTAAAGAAGAAAATAACCGTATCAACACATAGTTACAGGAATCATTAAAATTAATTTTATAAATGTGACCAAAACTAACAGGTAGGGGAGATTAAAATTGGAAAATGTTGAAAAGTTCTTATTACCATTATTAACCAGAAAAACCCCAGATATTAACCAGAAAAACCATATTAATCAGAAATTATTTGCGGTTGTTAAACAACCAAAAAAAGGTTAAAATTATTGTGGGGGCGGCGCCTCCACAATAAAATTATTAGGGGGGCAAAAAGTGCTCTGCCCCACGAAGTCGACGCCTAATAGATGTCTCGACATTGAAGCAATCGACATTCTACTCAGTTTAGCCTTTAACGTCCGCTAGGCCGAGAGAAAGTGTGCGACATTTGATACACCCTGTATACGTTGGCCAGCTCGAAACGACCTTACGAGATGGCCGCCGCTGCGCGCAATACATTCTTGGCCTCCGTGGCTCTCGTGCTTTATTAGGAAAGCTCTAGTTTCACGATATCCCTGAATAATAATCGAGTATCCGAGTACCTTGCGTATCCAGATTTCTGAATATTTAATATTGCGCGTGTAGGCGTATTTTATATGATAAAAGTTAAATTAAATTAAAATTAAAAGTTGCGCGCTGCTGCAAGTCAATTATATAACACCAAAACGGGATTATTCTTTTAATTATTATTCATCTAATAATAACCGAGGAAATCTTAGTCTAATAAAGATTAATAAATATGTATAACTATATAGCTCTCTCTCTCTTACATTTATCATACTTGCCTAATCCAAAATTTCTAATACTTTATTTTTTCCTCAAAGCTCTACTCTTTTTTTCTTTTACTCATCATTTAATCGCTTAGCTATTCATATGTGCAACACAATTAAGACATCTTTCGTATGTTACGTCATGTTAATCCCTTACCTAAATATTTTTCCTTTTACATAGAAAATAACGTTCAATGTGCTTATAGTAGCTCTCATAGAGCTGGTTTTTCACAGATGTTTGCTATTCACTTGGATATCTCGCGTACATCACATGTGGCTTGGCAGCGAACGACAGCACAACAGCGTTTAAATTAGTAACAGTGTGCAAGAAAATCATCAGCAATCGGCGCGGGCGGGCGGCCTGGCCGTGCGAGTTATGAAAGATCAGCAGCCGAACGAGCGACCAAGCGACCAGTACTGCAACTCGCGATGGACCAATAGAAGAACCGTCAAAACTCCATAATTGGCGCGTTTTCACATAAAAGTAAAACTAAAGTTCAAATTAACAATCAAGCCGCAATTTGGAAAAAATAGAAAAGAAATAATGAAAATCGGACTTCCATCTTTTGTTGTTCTAATAAGCAGTTGAAAATTATTCTTGAAAATAAAAATAAAAATTTGAGATTTGCAAAAACGATCGAAATGCGAAACGCGATTTAAACGATCGAAATTTTTGTTCAGTTTATGATTTGAGAAAAATTCACGCTATGACGAAACTTCATTTATTGACTGCGTTCTTGCAGGCCTTGAATTCTGCAACTTAATTTTTCAACGAGCAGATTTACGGAGTTATGACGTTATTCTGATTATCACTTCCACGTATCATCACTCGCGTTATTTAAGAAACATCATTAAACGCACTTTTCGCACGAAAGAACAACGATCGAGCTATCGTAGGATTGCACCGACAATTCGAGTTCACCAACCATCAGGTTTACAAATCAGGATGCACATAAGAGTCAAAACTGTGAGCACGGCTAATGTCAAGGCCCGATTCGATCACGAAACAACCATAAGAAATTTATAAAATGAGGAACAGGAAGAACGTTTAACAGACCCACATATCGGTGCAATCATGTCAAGTTAAGATCCATTGTGTCGTTCCAGGAATTTTGCGCACATTTTATTTCTCACTTTGAACGCAAACGATTGAAAGGCAGTGTTATGCAAAAATAAATCGACCACCAAATAAAAAATTTCGAGTAAATTAGAAATTTTTAAGACGCGTGCAGCTTCGTGTTGCCGCGAGCTTGTAGTGCCCGTACGTTGATATACATATTAAAAATTCAGCTCTTCCAATCAATTTTAGCACGTTTTAACGTTTTTGCATAGACACTGCTCCATCGCGCATCGTCTACATCATTAATTTCTCCGGGGAACGAAATACAAGAATCTTCAACGTCGCCCCGGGTGCGGCGACGCGACGCGTACCGTCGCTTGAGCGACGGAGGAGCCTCGCTTCCGGCGCGGCGCGGCGCGTCGCGTCGATTTCCACGCCTCGATTCCAGATTTCCACGAATCCAGGAGAGAAGCGAGTCAGATAGCAATAGTTACCAGCTCCTCGCTATCGCGTTTCCTCGAAAGGGAGCCGTTTCTTCCTCTGTGTAAAACGGATATTCCTCCCTATCGCGGGGTACACAGTCGGGTTCTTTCAAGTCAGAGAGACCCGAGAGCGAGGTTGACTCTCCGTCGCGCTGGTTTGGTCCTCGCTTCGCCTCGCCTCCCCGCTGGATCCGTGCATCGGGGGCACCATAAAACGTATGATATACATACGTAGCGAACGTCGGTCGGTCGGTCGGTCGGTCGGTCGGCCGGCTTGCTCTTCTCGGCCTCCTCTCCTCCGCTATGGCTATCTTCAAGTTCACACGCGGAGCGGCCGCCACGCCGAGAGATATCTCCTATTAATAGGCCCGTTATTTTCGGGGCTCTTCGAAACACCGCGGCCGCGGCGGTACTTCGGGGGCTCGAGCGCTTCTCGCCACTGCTAGACCCCCGAGACTTTTCCGGGCACAAAAATGCGACGGGGGACCGTAAGGTCGGGCCACCGCGTCGGTCACACGTAGTACATCACTGAGAACACAGAGAGCGGCGACGGGACGGCCGCGGCGATGATGATGATGATGACGCTGATGACTCCGTCAACAGGGCGGGCGAGCGGCCGTGGCGGGCACACAACCACGACGGGGTTCGGGACAAGAGCGCGGGGCCGAACACGGGGACGAAGGGGCACCGGCACCAGCTTGCTCGACGATGACGACGATGCATCACGTCGGAGGAACGGGACACGGGCGTGATAGCGTGCTGCACTCGGTCGGTAATCGCGACACCTTTGCGCGCATCAGCGCGTTGCAATAAACACAACGCGTATATTTCCCCGATGCCTCCGATCGGCAGCGGATTCGAGATCGACGAGAGAAACGAGAGCGAGAACGAGCGGACGAGAGACGAAACGAACGAACGAGCGAACGAGTAAACGAAGGAGCCTGGAGCACGTACGACAAGGATTAGAATATGAACACGCGAACGTGCGGTCGAGGCAAACGCGGTCACATACTGCGGCGCGGCGCGACGCGACGCGACGCAAAGCGGCGCATAGCGTCGCGGCGTTCTTCAAAGTCCGCGACGACGTTAGGAAAACGCGTTATTTCACTGTACACACTGGCACGGCGGCACTGTATCGCTGTGTATGCTTTTGGCAGTTTTGTATTTTCGGACGCAGGTGCGGCCGAGGGCAACAGACGTTTCACGTTGTCATCGTTGTCATCATCATCGTCGTCGTCTTCGTCGTAACGAGAGACCGCTCCTCTTTTTTTCTCTCCTCTTAATCCTTATCCCGCTTTATCCTGAACGGAGAATAAGCAGGATACATAGAAAGCGGGGGAGAGAGAAAGACAGAACGCGGGAGCGAGAGAGAAGAAAGAGCGGATTGGATGGAGAACGAGAAACAGCGAGAGAGCGAAAGAGAGAGAGAGAGAGAGAGAGAGAGAGAGAGAGAGAGAACGTATTCGTGTAGCTCACGTTGCTGTATGTGTGTGTAGGTGCGTGAATATGCGTGAGAAAGAAAATGAGAGATTACGCACACTCGCGTGATTGCCTAAAAGAGAGAATGAGAACCGGAGGAGCGAGAGAGCGAGAGAGAAAACAGATATCGCCGAGAGAGATGGAGTACGCGCGAGAGAGAAAGAGAAAGAAAGAAACAGAGAGAAAGCCAATGGTTGAGCGTGCGCGCGCGAGAGAGAGAGAGAGAGATAGAGAGAAAGAGAGACAAATTGCAAGGACAAAGAGAAACGAAGAAGACTGAAGAGATAAACTTCACAAAAGGAGCACAAAGTCGGGAGGAACGTTTCGGAGGCGCTCTTCTTTCTCAAATCGTCGCAGCTTAATTTTCGTCGTGGAGAAGCTGTTACGCGAGGCGCGACGATGCCTGCCGCACGTTCGCGAGAGGACGTTACCGACGGCGGCGGCCACGACGATGACGATGACGACGACAAGGATGACGACGGCGATAATGACGAGGAGGTTGAGGTTGAGGACGGCAACGACAGTCCCTCGCCGTCGTTCCTACCCGCACACATAAAATGTTGGCCGAGAGGCTTACCCGCGGCGAGCTATTCCCTCGGGACAAGGTAATAGGCAATAGGTATTGCCAAGCCCCGACGGAGGGCCGTTCGCCCAGCAGCAGTAGCAGTAGCAGCAGAGTTAGCGAGCAGCGGCAACCACGACGACGACGGCGACGACGGCGACGACGGCTGCGGCTGCGGCTACGGCTGCGACGGCGGTGGCGGCGGTGGCGGCGACAGCAACAACGGGCCACCGCGATTAAAAAACACTCGCGTTCTCGCGCACTCGCGACCCGACGACACGGTGTCTCGCTGCTGCGGCACGAAAATCGGCGCGGCCGGTCCACACGGCGTTTTCAGGGCCGCCAGGTTAACGTCACGAAATCCACCGCACACAACCATAGATCCAAACGGCGGACGGACGGACGTAAGGACGGACGGGCAGGCTGGCAGGCAAGCAAGGCGGAATCACGGGTGAGGCGGCGGGCGCGGGGAGGGTGGAGGGCGTTCGGGGATCGGGGCGGGCAGCGGCTGCGGGGTGAGGGTAACGGGAGCGGGAGCGGGCGCGGGCGCAGGGGGCGGCCGGACGAGAGCGGCGCGGCGCAGCGCCCGCGAGGGGAAACGCGCGCTCAATGGGGGTGGGGGAGAGGGACTCCAGAGCCAGAGAACGACCGACGGACCGAGCCGAGCCGAGCGAGCGAACGAACGACGTAGCAGCCGCGCGCGCGGTCGGCGTCGGAGGGGAGCAAGCGGCAGAGCGGGGAGAGGACTGCGCTAGCTCAGGGTCGGCTCTCGCGGCTGGCGCCGCGAGGGCCACTCCGTCCCGTCGTTGTTCGTCGTCGTCCCTGCGAGACTGATTCTCACCGAAACACAGACTCGCCTCCAACTCGAGATTATCAGAAGTTTCACCCCGGAATCGATCTCTCGGAATCGATTACGTCTTTATTTTGTAGCACGATCGAATCGTCCTACAAACGCATGACGCATAGACCGTAATTCGGCTCTGTATCGCTCGCTGTTTTACCTCGACGGCGCGGCGGCTACGAGAAAAGCGCTCCGCTAACATCCTGAAAGATTCCCGACTTAAAGCGGATGGATCGAAATGTCGGCGCGCGCGAGGCCGAAGAACGATGCCGTCGTCTGGCTTAAACTTGTTACGGGATGCGTGTATACGTTCGAGGAATCGATATATCGAGGAGGAAGGGGGAAGAGGTACAGGATTCCTAGCTCTCACGCGCCTCGACTTTGACGATCTCGGAGACTTTTGCAAACGTAGAGCCATCGCTATTTGTCAAAATTCCGTCGACGGCACGCCCGTCCTTTGACTTATACTTTCACTCGGGCTTCCATTTTCTGTTATTTTCGGTCCGCCGAACGCGCTCGTTCTCTTCGCACGTAACAAAACGCATAAAGGGACTGCTCTCACGTCCAGAGATTTGAATCTTGATTTCCACGTTGAGTACACGCGAAAGAGAGAGAGAGAGAGAGCGAGATAGACTGATTATGAGCCGTCCGTTTTATTCAATTTTCATGTAGCCGTTGTCCATGTACGGCATGGCAACGCGCTTTGCGCTCGAAAGGAGAATCATTGGTTGGTGTATCGCGAATTTTATCGGTCGCCAGACACGTCTAACAATCGCGGAACAGCAACAGACGATCCGAGCGAATAATACGCCGAGAAAGCGACATGTTCGTTGCAGGCGAGACTCTGCTGCTCCGTCTCTGCTGTTTCTCTTTCACAGACGCGACAAACTCGGCTGCGTTTGCCTCGTGACAAAATTAAAATTAAAATGACATCACGGTAAAGTTTGACATGGAGCTCCTGTTTTACGATTTGTCCTACATTTATATATTTGTACGTAAAATATGATTGATGTTTTTTGACAAGCCTTTAATGTGAGTCCTCTATTTCTAAGGTATATATAAAAACCTCTCGACAGCTTAAACTTTGTCAATCTATTAGACGGCTAATAGATAAATGTACCGTAAGTTATTTCGACATTCATATATGAGGCTATGAGGTATTCGCCTGAGGGACCAGGCGCACTTGAATTTCGATTGGAATTATGCAACACAATATTCCGACGTAAATCAAATGGAATCCAATGGAGATTCAGAGGAGAAGAGGGAGGACATCGATAGGCGCAGCTCATGAATTTTCGGCGTCGACCGGGGCGCGGGCACGTAGAGTCACCGCGTACGGCATTGACGTCGAGAGCCATGGATGGAGAGCCAAGCAAGCAGGCAAGCAAGCAAGCAGGCTGGCTGCCTCGCGGGCAAGCGGAGGCGCATGGCGCGGCGCGGTGAACGCTTCGGCAGTGGGGATGCCGGTCGCCGGGGTAGGCGGGGGAGAGAGAAGCGTACGGTTGATCCGGGCCGCCGCGGAGGGAAGAAAGTCCGAGCGAGATCGAGCGAGCGCGCGCGCGCGGAAGCGGGACGGCGCGACGCGACGCGACACGCCGCGCCGAGCCGAGCCGAGCCGAGCTCATGGCTCATAGCAAATGGCAACATGGCGCATCGGCTGTCCGTGCGCGCGACGCGGCAACATCGCAGCGAGACCCTCACGGACGCCAGGCGATCCTACCAACACTCACGGGTGTACGGAGAACGGCGGATCGGAGAAGGAAAGAATCCCGTTTTGCCGTGCTGGAGGAGATGAAAAGAGACGGGATGAGGACGAGCGGGCGCGCGACAGAGAGAGACGAACAGACGAACGAGTGGCAACGGCGAGGGTGGAGGGGGAAGGGCAGGGAGGACAAACGTGCGGAGTGAGAGAGAGAGAGAGAGAGAGAGAGAGAGAGAGAGAGAGAGGGAGAGAGGAGAAAGAGAGAGAGAGAGAGAGAGAGAGAGAGAGAGAGAGAGAGAGAGAGGGAGAGAGGAGAAAGAAAGGGGAAGAGAGAGGGTTGTAGAAACGGAGAGAGAAAGATCCTCCGAGCCGAGCTCGTAGCACAGGCTACGAAGCTTTCCGCCCGATCTCTTGAGATTTCAGGAAAGCGTTTGGTGCATTCGGAATACGTATACATGCGTCGACCGCACGGTTTTTATTTACCTAACGCATTTCTCGCATCCCGATACGCGGTTCCCGGTGTTGTCGTCATCGTCATCGCCGTCGCCCGACGAGACCACTTTGTTTCGAGATTAACGATAATTTCCTTCACGTACTTATATCGCGGACAAGTCGCGAGAGACATTTCCGCTTGTATGTACGAGTTGGGTGAATCATTTTTACGCAACGAATCGTCCTTCCGTTCGCGGCAGAATGTTGAAAATGATCGCTAGAGATTGAGTCCGGGATGATTATCGCGCACGATGTAATTGATAGGGCAAACTCCTCGTCGTCGTCGTCGTCGTCGTCTGCCTCTCGCATGTTACACCCCACGAGCGAAAACGCTCTCGTTCCGTCCACGCGGTGGGTTGATGCTTTCCGATCGTCCGAGATCAGACGACACAATGTCGACGCTCTCACTTCTGCCGCAATAGTTACCGCATTGTGCTCCGTTTCTGATGGGAAAGTCCTGCGATTCTTCGGGCGACGGAATCCAAGAGGACCCTAATAATGCGCTAGCTTTTCGCGTTCCCGCGAGCCGACGCAATGTTTTTGAAATAAAGCACGGGAATTGGGAAACGTCGGCCGCGTTATTTTCGTTTCTTTTCAGCTATGATTTATTTTAGCAAAATAAAGCCGAATTTCCTGTTGGCGGTGTTACACTTCTATCGCAAATCGCAATGTAATACCATACAGCGTCTACTTAATCGTATGTAAAGCAAGGTAAATCCATTTGTTGCTAATGTTGTTTATTTCAATCGATCGTAACGTAAGTGCAACATTTATACGAGAGTATTGTTACTCTATGACGACAACTGTATGTTATTATAATACATGTCACAATTCTACCTTTCCACGTAAATCAGAGAATACTTTTCTTTATACATACATAAAACTAGATCTATATCGTTGCGATTTCGTTGTCACAAGCGAAAGTCCATTTCGGAGTTTGAACCTACTGAGATTATAGTTTAAGATCCCGACGAATCGCTATTAATACGTAACGACCGCGGCGTCGTTACATCGGCGTACTCGCGAGGTGCTGCAGCCTTTTTACGACCATCGTCCGCGTATACAGCTCCGCGATCGGACGATGAATAAGTTAAACAAAACGAGTTAGTAGGTCAAACGCCCCGGCCCCAGCCGCGTCCCGAAGTTTTGCGCGATAGAGCTGCGGATAAACACGCGGCTCGTTCGCATCGCGAAGACGGTCGGTCGATCTCGAACGTTTGAAAGCGACGCGACGGGCGATCGCGCGTCTCCGTTCGCGGGGAAAAAAGAAGATTACCGAATCGGCCGCCGTTTACGAGCGAGAGATCCGATTTCCCCGGAAGAATCCACGCGTAGGAGATTGATTCGTTTGCCTTCTCACTCGCGGAACTCGCGATATCCACGCGATAAAGGAAAGCCTACGACGTGCGCGTTGAAACGCGGTAAAACGCATCGCGTTCGTTTGCGAGACAGCTCGCGAGGGGGGGATCGGCGGCGAGAGCTTCGTAAACACGCGCCTCCGTTACACTCCCTATATAGATATTTGGAAAGGGAATTTTGAACTCGCCGGTTATCGATTAAACGCGGCGGCCGCGTACTTTAATGCCGGCGCGCCGTGCCGCCCGGCGCGAATGCTTCAATGTCACGCACGGGGAATTATTCCCGGCAACGTAACCGTAACGACGCTTCTGCGAAAAAAGGGTTCAGGACACTCCGAAACTGGGGGACATTCCTCGAAAAATTATCGCGCTGACAATGAGCCGGAAAACACGCAAGGTAATCCTCGCGCGTCTTCGAACTTTCCTAACGTTATTTTTCAATGCTATTGTCGCTATTGACGTCGCGTGCAGTCATATATATTTTGCACTTCGGCTGAAATAAACCAAAAATAGTTTTACCAGCTTTTTTATTATTTACGTGGCAAGCTACAATTGTGACATGTATTATTGTATAACATACAGTCGTCATGGAGTAACAATACCTACTCTCGTATATATAAATGTTACACTTACATACGTTACGATCGATTGAAATAAGCAACATTAGCAATAGATGGATTTACCTTGTACATACAATTAAGTAAACGCCGTATGATATTACATTGCGATAGACGTGTAACTCTGCCGAGAGGAAATTCGGCTTTATTTCGCTAAAATAAATCATAGCTGAAAAGAAAGGAGAATAACGCGCGGCCGCTGACATTTCTTGCTTTATTTCGAAAACGTTGCATCGGCTCGCGGAAAAAGCGTAGGCTCCTAATTGTGCTGAATACAGTATTAGCTACTGTACATTGTGCCGCAAGAATTATAATTGTAGTCCTTTCCGTTTCGGAGAAAAAAATTAAAATATCAATTTTTTAAATACAAATCTTAAAAGTCGTATAACTTTTGAATTATGACAGATAATCCAATTTCTCCACTTGTGCTGACTTGTGCTAATCAAGACGAATAAAAACCATGCAAGAAAAGTCTCTCTACCCTCGAAGGTTAGCTAAAGATCATTCGAAAAGGGTGGCGATGATAAGAAAATTTAACTTTTTCGAATTTTCTCCACTTGTGCCGGATTGTGCTAGTCGAGCACAACAACTTTTCCTTATGGCAAAGTGACGTCAGACTATTAGAATTTGCGGTACAGTCAAAATTAAAATGTCAAATTTTCAGATACAAATTTCATACCCCTATAGCGGTGTTGTAGTTGATAAACAAGTTTTAAAATTAAAACCGACTAAACGAAATATAGAAGTAGTAGGACAGACTAGGTCGAATAGGTATTATATTTGTTTGATTCTAGACAATTTTATTTTTACTTTACGAGGGAACCATTTGCCGGTAACGGTTAAAAAAATCCCAGTTTCTGAAATTTTCGCACACTTGAAGGTAAGTGCGCACGGCAATTTTGTCTCATTATATAATCGCTCGTAAAGTATGTTTGTCCATGCGTGGCGCCGTAATACACGTATATTACGTTTACCACGATTTTTAAAATTATATTTTACTTTTTTATCCGAAATTTGGGGCCATATGTCAGTGACGTTAATTGAAAAAGAAATCGTAGGGCTATTATTCAATGTATCAATCGTTGTTTCCGAGATGTTCGAATCATTCTCTTCTACTTTAATATTCTATTTAATATTCAAAAGTTATAAGGCTATGAAGTCTTGCATGTGCAAAGTTGGCATTTTTATTTTGGCTGCACGGTGAATTCTAATGATCTGACGTCACTTTGCCATAAGGAAAAGTTGTTGTGCTCGACTAGCACAATCTGGCACAAGTGGAGAAAATTCGAAAAAGTTAAATTTTCTTATCATCGCCACCCTTTTCGAATGATCTTTAGCTAACCTTCGAGGGTAGAGAGACTTATCTTGCATGGTTTTTATTCGTCTTGATTAGCACAAGTCAGCACAAGTGGAGAAATTGGATTATCTGTCATAATTCAAAAGTTATACGACTTTTAAGATTTGCATTTAAAAAATTGATATTTTAATTTTTTTCTCCGAAACGGAAAGGACTACAATTATAATTCTTGCGGCACAATGTACAGTAGCTAATACTGTATTCAGCACAATTTTTATTTTATCGATAAAACAAAATGGCGGTGCTGGCAAAAAAAATAAATTTTGTGATCTAACGCTTTGTTTTTTGAGATATGTAATTAATTTTTGCGGCACAATGTAGCACAAACCTAGCACAACACAGCACAATTTTTATTTTTATTTTTTTACAAAATGGCGGTGCTAACTTCACATACATTAGGCTCCTGTTGGATTCCGTCGCTCGAAGAATTCGCAGGACTTTCTCAGAAGCGGAGCACAATGCAGTTACTATTGCGGCAGAAGTGAGAGCGTCGAAATTATGCCTGATCTGATCTCGGACGATCGGAAAGCATCAACCCATCGCGCGGATGGAACGAGAGCGTGTTGTTTTCGCTCGCGGGATGTAAAGCCTTGTGTCAACGATGCCAGAACTGCGTCCGAGTTTCGGTTTAAGCCAATCAACTTGCAGCTCTTACAGAAAAGTAGCAGTTTCATTGGCTTAAACCGAAACTCGGACACAGTTCTAGCATCGTGGACACAAGGCTTAACGTGCGAGAGGCAGACGATGACGAGTTCACTATCAATTACATCGCGCGCGATAATTCGCGGAGGCAACACGAGGTGTTTGCGACTCTCTCGATGTCGGCTATCGTGGCTATCGCCGATACGTCCGGCGACTCCCGCGTCCTTCTCGAGTCGCCCTTGGACTCGTGTCGTTCTAAACCGTGACCTCCGTTCACGATCCTGAATTACTTTTCCGTACGTAATCGGCGGCGTCTTAGACAACCGTCGAGGTTCAATTTCCAAGAAGTGAAGCCCGGAGGACCGCGCCCCGAACGCTCGCTCTCCTGGACGCGCGCTACGTCGCGTCGCTCTGACGAGAATATTAAGTCCCTATATGTTCACGTCGGACACGTTTACACGCGGTCGAGCGTGCCCCGGCCCCCGTCGAAGGCTGCTGCGGGCGGGAATTTGACACGGCTGGCCGTGGACGCGTCGACGATCTCGCTTCGACGCGATCGTTTCACGATGGAATCTATACATACGTATCCCTCTCTCTCTACCTAGAATGTTTTTTTAATAGACGTCGAAACCAAGAATCTAAAACGCATCCGTGCGTGCTCGCGGGCGCGCGCGCGCGCGGAACCGGGTCCGCGTGGCGCTTAAATGCGGGTGTTAAAACGCATCTGGAGTCTCGGGCCAACGGCCACGTTTATCTCGAAATGCGTGGTGAGCGAATACGGGCTCTGGTCGGCCCGTAAAGAGTCTCGTACCGCTTCGCTCGGCTCGGTTCAGCTCTCGGCTCTCTCGCTTTTGGTGCGGCGCGGCGTGGCGCGATACGCGAGACGAGGCGAGGCGGCGAGGCGCGTCGAGGCAGGGCAAGGCGAGTCGAAGCGACGCGACCGCGCCGCGTTCCCGAACCGACTCCGGGGATCGATGGGTCGCCTTTCCTAGTATCGAGAAGCAATAGCAGAAGAGGAACTATAAAACAAAATAGCACTGATTACTGGATGGCGCAAGGGTGTGGCAGCGCCATTGAGTCGTTACACGCAGGAATAGAGAGCCAGTAGGGGGATAATGCGAGAGGGAGAGCGAGAGAAAGAGAAAGAGAGAGAGAGAGAGTGTGTGTGTGTGTGTGTGTGCGTCTGTAGAAATGTGTGTATGTGTGACGTCCCGAGTGTGTGGCGTGTGCATGTGCGCGCATGGGCGTGCGAGCGAGCGAGCGAACGAGCGCGCGGAAACGAGAAGGAGAGATGAAAGGAAGGAGAGGACGAAGGGGAGGACGCGCGCGGGTGAGGGAGCGGGAACGCGGGTATAGAGTATAGACAGGGACGAGCGCGGCGACTGGTGGTAGTGGTGGCAACTGGCAACGCGGGGCGGTACGGCGCGCGGACGGGGACAAGGATGAACCACCTTAAAGGGGATAGCGTGGATCATAAATAATCAATATTATACCTGCGACCGATATAGAAAAATTTGGGATCACAATCACATTCAACCGCGCTCGCCATCCTAAGCCTATTTTTCTGACGACCCCGCAGCTCGGCGAACTCCGGAATTCGCGGCGACCGCGACGCGACGTTCTCTCTGTCGAATTACATTCGTTGTGTAATACAAAAAGCGCGTTTGCGGGAAAAGGATTATGTTGTCCGTACGATTCGGAGAGAAAGAGAAAGAGAGAGAGAGAGAAAGGAACAGGCATGATCCATTTCTTGTGGATGTAAAGCGCGCGACGCAGACAGTAAACTGATAGACCTAACGAGCGCAATCCGCAATCTGTATAGTATGATTCGTAAATTTAATTGCGTAGTTTGCGATGTTTCATTCCCGAGGAACGTGCGTCAGTACAACTACTATTTTTATTAAATCACTGTAGACTCGTCCGATAGCCGTGTACGTAGACTCGCGAACAGAGAGGGTCAATCAGAAAACAAATCACGATTATTCGTGTATGTACATACTCGTATATAATTTTCGTACGAACTTGCGATTTTGAATCTTGCAAAGTTTCTTATGCTTCTTTATATTTAACTGCGTGCACGATTCGATATACGTGAGAAGAAGGATACTCATCCCCGAAGCTAAAGCGGATTTCAGACTCCCCGCGCCAAGTTCAGGACGATCGGCGTATGAAGTATGAAGCGCAAAATAAAGTTAGCCACGTTAAACACGAGCGCTTCCACTTCAACATTATGCGTCGCATGCAAATTGCGTCGCGCGCGACGAGCGTAACATCTACATACACCCGAAAATACCGGAGTGCGTAAAACTCGACTTGCGTTGTTTCGTTTCAGCAGCGGGAGAAGCGATTGTATCAGAAACTTGCGCTCTCCTCGCGAACGCGTTCCGAGTTGCGACGCACGCGTTTTATGCGTCGCCGTCGAGCAGCAATATGCGTTTCCCGTTAGCGGTGGAAGTATTACTTTCCGCATTTACGATCGCGCGTTTTTTTAGACGGAGACCCGCATCGATTAGAGATCGCGAGAAAAGGAGCTATCGTTAAAAATAAAAATAAATTAAAGATGAAGATACAACCGGTTAGAGAGACATTATCAGTCGCAGCTTTATTCCAACGCATAAATTTTTTATTTTCCTTCGAGCAATTATACTTGATTACAAAAAGTATGCGGTAAAAGAGTGGAAGTATTATATGGAAACTTGTGGGACACTCGAGAGTGTACATGAAATGTTAGAAAATTTCCCATATCGATGATTAGTCTTTTTTTCTACGAAAGTTTAATCTTCTTTTGCGCTTTCTAAATCTTTGGCATTAAATATTTCAGCACAGTGGTATACCGTTAAATTTTACATGAAATTAGAGAGAGAGGGAGAAGGGGGGAGAGAGAGAAGTCAAATATCTTTTGTATTTTGTAATTTTCTAATTTTCCATGCAACCCTTCTGCAGCTCGTATGCGTTGTTTCTCGGCACCCCGTATAAGGAGGTGACGCTGCTGGGCGATGTTTAACGTGGCTATCTTTCGCAACGCAAAGCCGACGCGAGCGGCGTTGAACGAGAGACAAGGGACGTGTAATAATCGTGCGGTAAGGAATAACTCATTCTCTCGGGCGAGTGATTGCCCGGGCCGAACTTGTGAAGGGACCGCTCTCAGGATTCGTTAAAAGGGACGATTCCGAAAGCCCGATTCGGGACGATTTACAAAACAGAAGCCAGGGCTAATCCACCGCCACTTCCCGAGAAAATCCCGTCGTTGAAGAAATGCCATTTACCGATCTGCCGACCCGACGCCGACGGGTGTTCCGGACAGATTTTACGAATCGCGAAACGCCGACATTCGCCGTCGTCTCGTTGCATACGCACGGCGCGGATGTGGTTAACGAAAAGATGAAAGGAGCTCCCGAAAACACGCGAAATAACAATCGGAGCTCCGGTATGACGATCCCTGGCAGATGGTACCGAAAATGAATTTCCGCGAAAACGAAAAACCGACGCTGCAGCTTGCAGCTTGCAGCTTGCAACGTCGCTGCAGCTACTACCTTTAACGATGACGATGCCGACGCTTTTGTGGAAATGATGCAACTAATGGGGAATAACTATGCAGCTGCTAATGCACGTAACGCGTGTGTGCCGAAGAGGATGGAGGACGAACGGTGTTTATTCATCGCCGCAGAGGTACATTTTTAGAAAACACCTAACTCTGGACTCTAATCTTACAATTAGATTTGTAGTAAACGTCACATCGAGAGATCGCCCTATTGATATCTCCGAGCCCTGTATTCTTGTAAAGTGCACACTGCGGAAAGAATAGGAAAAAAATGGAATTTCCGATAGGTTGAAATTGCGATGGGTCCGATTCCTGGAGCCACAGCTACGTGAGTACGGATTCAATCATCGTAATCGCTCGTCGCGCGTAAAACATAGAAACCGTTTCCACGTAAATTCCCAAAGAAAAAAACCAAGAAAATAAACTCAAAACCGCGAACGTGGAAAAATCCCAAGATCCCTTAAAAATTGAGGGAAGTGAGACTTCCGGAGAGGTCAGGAGACGGCCTGAGCCTGTGAGCCTGAGCGAGTTCCCGACTCGCGCAGGGCGAACTCGACAGTCGGATTCTAATCGAAATCCTGAATATAGATCCTAATCGCCGGCAAGAGATCGCATGATCCGAGACTCGACCGGAGAGGCTTGTCTCCGGCTCGAGACTCGAGACGTGCATTTCCAACGCGCGTGTTTTCGGTCAACTAAGATCAGATAGAGTAGAAGAGCTTACGTAAGGATGTAACGCGAGTTCTCGTTACCATTGGTGCCCTCTCGCGAGATGGAGCGTCAAAACGTCAAGAGCCCGCGTGATCCGTTTACATGTAATTCTCTCGATCCTTATTGAAGAATTCCGTTGGCACCAATTAACTACCCAATGATTGTGGGTTTCTAAACATGCAGACCGGCCCTAGACGGGCCAGAGAGAAGACTGAGAGCGGCCACGCCGCGCCGTTCTGAAATTCTACTGATTCGCAATACCATTCATTTTATCGTGTGGATGTAGGAACTACGCCACATCCACTTTTTGAGATAGTAAAACAGCATTCATTTATATCCGTGCTACGCAGTAATGCTAAACTGCAGCATCCCACAAATTACACGAAAACGAAAACAAAAGCTACATCCGTGTATATGTATACACGATAATACACGTTACATGCAGTTCTCATTGTCAGTCTTCTCTCTGGTATGGCGACGCCATCTATCGCAGCTCGAGTTTGCGAAACAAATCGACGCGAAGAGGTTATGGTTATAACGCTGTTATCTGCAGCCGCTAACAACGGTTTCGTCGATAATCAGTCGATAATGTAATAAACAACTGCACTTACCATTTCGGCGACGGTCCTGCATCGATGCGCCCAGCGTCGCTGCAATCCTTTACCTCCATCACTTGCTCTCTCGTCGGTCTCGAGAAAAAGGATCCAGCGAAGTATCCAATATCCGATCGTTGCGCAACACTTGACACCCCACAATGAATGCACTGATCATTATATTATACATTTAGGCAGAGAGATTCACCTTACACTTCAGCCTGTATGCTGCATCGCACACTTCACTTCGCATTTCACAACGTCGACACAATGACTCGCGCTCGCGAAGTCGATCAACTCTCGGGGAAACACGGAGCGAATCTATCACTCGACCCGGAGTTACGACGGGACGGACAGATAATCGTGATATGTAATACGCACGACGCACAACACCCGGCTTTACTCCGCACTCCCGGAGCGGTCGCGTACTTACGCGCCAAATCTATTCTCGCGGCGGTTAGAAAGCGCCACGAAAGTGGCCTAATTAGGAACCCGCTCAACAATCAACCGATCGCGATAGAAAATGCAAGGCGATAGGAATTATAGGAAATGCGTAATGGCGCCTGGCAATCAAAGACGATTAATGGCGTCTAACGGTGCCCGATCACCCGATCGCGATTAATGGCGATTGCGATCTGATGATTGCGAGCGCGTCAGACGCTTCGTTCGGCGTCCCCGACGACAATTAGCTCGCGATGCTCATTTTCAGCGCGTTGAGAGCGCGAGACGCGGCGAATTCAACTCCGAATTGCCGTAACGCTAACGCGGCGGATTTGCGACATCGCGTTGCACTGCAGGGTTACTCCCTTACTAGGAGTTGCTCCCGACTTGGCGACACCTTGCTCTCGGCGGTTGCTTCGGTGCTACGAACGAGCTCGCGAACACGCGACGTCACTTTCGACACTCCCGACGATAGCTATCGCGCGAGACTCGCCCTCGGCGAGTTGAAATTACCGTAAAAACGGAACGTCTTTCCGAAGCCGAAGTGCCGCGTCGCGATGCGTTCCGTTGACTGGATTTGAAACGCTTGCAATACTCGAGCGGCGATGCGGCGAGCCAATCAGGTTGCGACTTGCACATATCGCGATCAGCTACGCCAATCAGCTACTTGATAAGTCTATCTTGATCTACGTATCGAGCTTATCTTCCAAAAAATGCGAAATGCACACAAAATGGCCAGGCTTCCCGTACGATGATATTTAGGCGAATATGATCGCAAAATTGGAAATATTGAGACAGTCAATGACGAAATTGACTGTCTGCGAACTCTGCCAGCATGATGTACGATATGTTCGAAAAGCATGCCAAAACCCAAGAAACGTGCAATAATATAGGAAATAATAAGCAATAATTAAGGCGTAATGCAACAACGCGAGAAATATGCGATTATCGTTTATATTCGTTTCGCCGATTAGAGGCGCCATATTGCTGCCGTTAGGGTATAAATAATACCGTAGTCGCTAATATGATTACAGGACTGATTGTCTGTTAGAAATCAAAGAAAATCTCTACTCGATTTATATCCAAATTTGACAATTAATTTTGTTCTAAAGTCATTATAATTATTCCGATATTTAAAAAGCGCTGACATAGAGAGCGCTGATGATAAAAAAAAAATTTTAGACGCCATTAATCAATATATTGAAAATGAATTTAGAATCACTACCGAACAATCTGGCAATGAATTTAAAATACGTGAAGAATCTAAAGTACGTAAAGTATAAATTTTAAAACTTTTAATTTTTTCTGATGACTTAAATTGTTTCAAAATAAAAGGCCGAGCATCTTTTTAGCTATAACATATTTGAGAAATTGTCGATATTGCATATTCTGTAATTTTTAAATTAAAATATGATTATACTAGTGTGTAATCGAATTTTGTTAAAGAATATAACATTGTCATTTATTTTCTAAAGCTTAGTTTACTCATCTTAATAGATTTCTTCTATTTTTAATCAAAGGTTAATACACTGAAACTACCTTGATTATTTTAAATTAATTGTTTTATAAAACGCAAAAATTTATAAATTGTTAATTGATTGTAATACAGATGCGTATAGTAGTTGCGATGACAACCTTAGCATTCGGCTCGTTTGATGTTGCAAGCCAAATTATGACTAAAAAAGGATTGAAGAAATTATTAATTTTTCGAAAAGGCCTTGCTAGAGACTAATAGAATTTATTAGTGCGTAACATTCATTACACTGTGTTAAACTAGGCCAAACAAGTGATAACATATTGCTACAAATATTGATTTGCGAATTTATTATTGTTGCTGTGATGAAATTTGACGCATACAAGTTCATAAGTGGATGTGTAACTATATTGGAGGACTCGATATATGCTTCTCAGAATGATTCAATTCTCAGGTTTGAGTGTTTGTAGGTTTCTGCGATATGACCAAATTCACATCAGACTCTTTCCGAATTCTCTCTCAGTTTTATGAAAATGGAATGGAGAACTGGGTTATTATTTGTATGCGATCACTAATAATACCCAGAACAAAGAGAGACCGAGAATGCCGTTAAGGCTATAATTAAGGTCGCCGAGACTAACGATGAAACCGTTCGATTAAGATTGATCATCATCATCATCAATGGCGCTACAGCCCAAATCGGGCCTTGGCCTCCTCTTAGTTAGAGGTTTCATAATCGCTTTAAATACAGATGTGCGGGTGATTAGCCCACAGCACCCTGACATGGTGGATACTGCCATATAGTATTTGGACCAACGGTTTAACGTCTCTTCCGAAAGACGGAGCCCAGTTTTTCCCATTTGAGAATTTTTCTCGCATGGGGGGCGCAGTTTCTGGAAATAAATTCCAGTGTACCTCAAGTGGACTCGAACCCGGTTCTCCGGATTGTGAGTCTGGCGCTCTACCACTAGACCACACTGCCGCCCAAGATTGATCATATTGTTGGTAAACTTGTGTAACGTTTATGGCGAGGAAGCAATCATACCAGCGACGGCACAGTTTGACAAATATGTTGAGGATCACTTACGAGACCGAAGACGGGCCGAAGACAGATCCGAGGGAGAAAGACGACAATTGTTAGCAGAGGCCAACGTGTCGCCAAGTCGGTCGAGCAACTCTTATTGTTAGTAAAAGGGTTAACGCGGTGCAATGCGATATCGCGAATCCGCCGCGTTACGGCAATTCGGAGTTGAATTCGCCGCGTCTCGCGCTCTCAACGCGCCGAAAATGAGCATCGCGAGCTAATAGTCGTCGGCGTCGTCAGGGACGCCAAACGAAGCGTACGTCTCGGTCTCACGCGCTCGCAATGCAATCATTAGATCGCAATCGCCATTAATCGCGATCGGGCCTCGGACCCCGTTAGACGCCATTAATCGTCTAACGTCTTTGACCGTCAGGCGCCATTACGCATTTCCTATAATTCCTATCGCCTTGCATTAGTTGCATTTTCTATCGCGATCGGTTGATTGTTGAGTGGGTTCCTAATTAGGCCACCTTCGTGGCGCTTTCAAACCGCCGCGAGAATAGATTTGGCGCGCACGCGACCGCACCGGGCCGGGATTGCGGAGCGTGCGGAGTGAAGCCGCGGCGAATGTCGTGCGTCGCCTGTTACTCTGTTCGTCCCATCGTAACTCGTGTATAACTGGCCGCAGGGGGAAGTGATCCGCGCAGTTTCCTGGGCATAGCGTACCCACGGTTTCCCGAGCTCAAACACCGCGGACAATCACACAAAGATACACGTCACACACATACAGACACACCGGGCCATATTGACCTCCGTCGGGACTGTCGGGAGGCAGAGAGCCTGAGAAATAAGAAGAAGAAGAAGTAACTCGTAACTGCGATACTTCCGATCGGGCGACCGTAACTCCGGTTCGAGTGATAGATAATTCACTCCGTGTTTTCCCGAGAGTGGAACCTTCGCGCGTGAATCAGCGTGAATCGTTGTCTTTGTGAAGTGCGGAGTAAAGTGTGCGATATGCAGCATACAATGTGAAGTGCAAGATGTATTATATGCCTAATGTATAATATAATGATCAGTGCATTCATTGTGGAGTGTCAAGTGTTGCGCAACGATCGGATATTGGATACTTCGCTGGATCCTTCATTTCTTCCCCTCGAGGCCGACGAGAGAACAAGTGATGGAGGTAAAGGATTGTAGCGACGCTGCATGGGCGCATCGATGCAGGACCGTCGCCGAAATGGTAAGTGCTGTTTATTGTATTATCGACGAAGCTGTTGTTAGCGGCTGCAGATAACGGCATAACCTCTTCGCGTCTCGATTCGTTTCGCAAACTCGACCAATGACAAGTGTTCAAGTTTGAAATAAAAGATGTCATATTGTTCTGCTCTATATACAAATATATGTTACATATTTTATATTTTTAAAAATGTTCTTTTACAGGCGAGAACTTACTATTTTATATATATTATATATTTTTAAACATTTTTATTTTATAGTTTTATATATACAAGGAAAATAATTTCAACATTATTACTGCACTAAATTTCTTCTTCTTAAGAATAAAATTTGTTTTGTTCACGAAGATAGATTTATCGTCTTGTTAAACTGAATTGGTTTACTGGAGTCTAATAATCCAAATATTCGGCCTAAAATATTTATAGCAGCCACGTCTTTGGCTTCCTGGATCGTTTGACCAAATCCTACAAAAAGAATGTACAGATAAAAAATATGTAATATGTATTAGATGAAATGACGAAACATATACATATCATTACGTTTGTTCATTGTTGTATTTACCTGAACCTAGAAATTGTTTATCGGAATACATTGCCACGTGATACGCCACTAAGAGTGTACTTTGTCCCGCTTGTGCGATAAGTCTTGGTTCGGCAGGTGATCTGTTTTGTTTCCGTAGAACGTCATTTAAAAGCTCGACTGGCTGAGCTGGATTCCATATTTCTGTTAGATCCTTCTCGGCCAATGTAACAATCAGGAAGTCTCTAACGAAAGTCGCCGCGTGATCCGCGTCTACACTTTCTGCAAGCGCCGCGACAAGCGCGAGAAACGTGTCAGCTAAAGTCTTTTGAGCCACTGGATGTTCCTGAAAGATTAATTAAAAAATAGTAAATTAAAAACACAGCTTGAACATTGCCTTTAATTCGAGAGATAGATAAAATTTGTAAATTTGTTAACCATAAAGCACAAGTATAGCGCACTACAATATAGCAAATTTATAATCGTATATTGGATATTTCTATACTTGCCTCTGTTAAGATAATATCTTTCGTTCCAATATGAAGAGCTGCTTTAGCTAGGATTTCCTCAGAAAGAAGGTAGTCGTGTAATGAACTAGAAGATACACGATTAATTCTCAATTATTCTAATACTATAAATAATTATCCTTATATTTATGTATATGTATTCATGGCACATACATTATGGCATCCTCGGGTGCGTGTGGTAGAACTTGCATTAAGTAATTGTGCACAATTTCAGACGTGAGCTTCTCGCCATCTCTAATAAGCTCAGCGTTATCTTGTATAGTGAGTACAGGATCTTCTATTCCCATCTCTTTCTGCCTATGCTCTTCTCGAATGAGATACGACCTATGAGTGAAGGCTTGCTCCAATTTTTCCGTGTCGAAATTTTCAGATAATCGTTTATTAAAAGCATAAATCTCCGCGGATCTATTCCAATCGAGAAAAGTGTTACGTTTTGGCTCTGGTTGCGGACCTAACTCTCTCTTGCGGCCGGTTATAATGAGTTGCGTCGGTGCCACCCATCTTTTAATGCTTCTCTGTCCTGGCAGACACAAAAAACAAATGTATGTAATTATGATAATAGGCAATTGTTATCAATTTTATTTTCTTTAGAAAATCATAATGCGTTATGAAAGAAGCGTGTCTAACCTTCGTAATTTATAGATCGCACTCCTTTGCTCAGGGTAACAATTTTAACGCATGAACGTAAGGCGTTCATGTTCGAATGACAATTCACTTGTCCGAATTGCGTTCGAGAAATCAAATGTAAACTATCGGCAAATATTAGAGTAATTTTTAACCGAATCCGGATAGCTCACAGCTCACCGATCCGATAGGTTATAAACAATTGCGCGATTGGTGAATGGTGAGCAGTGCAGTTTCTCTTTGCCGAGAGGGCGTTAGTATACGGCATATTTATTTTCCTTTTTCATTCTTTTATTCTTATTCGACTTTCTTGCATTACGAAAATTCTCACGAAGCCAGCAGTAGTGTTTAGCAGAATTTTGTTCGTCGTAATTTGCAATACAAATTACGATGAAAAACGGTAACAATTTTTTATTTATCATATTTCGAGATACACATATGGACAATCGATAATTCTTGTGAGTAAATGGGAACTCATGAGTTTCCGGGAAGGTCCAGCAGGTAGAGACAGTGCAACTTATAATCTCCCGCGGGTTTTTTTTTTCTTTCTTCTTTCTCGGACTCCTCGGAGGCCGCTGCGCGCTGGACCGAAAGTGGTCGGTTCGGGATGCTGCATAAACGCGGCAACTGTGTTAGCGGTAATTGACAGCTGCCGAAAAGCGACGGCGGGCAGCGGCGTCGGAGGTAACTCGGCCGATCGCGGATCGCGGGGCGTGCGCGCGCGCGCGCGACCACGCGCGAATCGAAAAAATCGGCGCGCGAATACGCGTCGCGAGTGTTCGCGAAGAAATTTCGAATGGACCGTCGGGATATCTCACAAAGTGACATATCTTCGTATCTCGCAGGGCACATCGCCTGCGGCTGCGCCCATAGATCGGATCGCATCGGCATCGCGGCGATCGTGCGACCCGTTGACCGTGCAGTCTCCGTGAGAGAAAGAGAGAGAGAGAGAGAGAGGCTTTTTTTAAAGGCCCGGGCGTGTTTACAGTTCCACGCTCGCGCGTGTCGAGTGGTCCGTTCCTTTCGGCTGCCCTCTTGTCCACCTTGTATACTTTGAACGCGCTGCGACAAAGCGTAATCTCGCGGCGTCGGTCTCGTTCGTCTCTGAAAGAGATTCGATTCTCAAGTTCGATCGACGTGTTTAAATCGGGATTTTTAAATCGCCGTCGCGCACTCCTTTAACCTGCGCCGAGTGTGTCGCGGAAATGGGGACACGTACATACCTATAGCGATTAAACGAATCGAGACCCTGGTGACTTCGAGCGTCGAGAATGAAGGGGATTGAGCGTCCGCGAACTGTCCGAAGCCGAAATAAATAACGGAACATCATCCGCGATTCCATTCGAAGTATACTTCTCTTTGATCTTCGAGGTTAAGCTCCCGACTATAATCGAAATGTTTTAAAGATTCGGAAAATTCGATAGATAGTGAAATCAAATCGAGATCGAGGACAATGTTGTGTCCACTTAATATTTTTTTGTCGTACTTATATACATTTCCGTGGATTTTGTTGATGTAAAGATAAAGAGTGTTTAAGAAAGACCATCGATTTTTCTTCTCGGTGGTCCTTCGATTTGTTCCTCTTTGATCGATCCAAAATTCCAAAAAGGAAAAGATCATAGGCGGACGTGGAAAGTGCAGCTGAAAGGAACAAGCCTGCCGTCTCGGACGGCAGTAAAACGGTGTACGAGTGAAACAAATTCGAGAGTGCGGCTTGGTCCCCTTGGGCCCTCCAGATATGTGCCCGACAGCGCGAGGACGTAGATGGGCTCTTTTCTGTCAACGCGTTGAACAACACTTGGTAAGTCTCGTCGATAGACATTGTTTTTTTAGTCGTACATGAGCCCTCAGCCCCCCCCCCCCCCCCCCCCCCAGAAGCCACTCATCGACTCCGTGAAACAGAAAGCGGAGACAATTGAAGTTGCAATCGTGTGCTCCGAATAAAGAAATTTAATTACAAAAAGTGGAGTTTATCAGTTTGTCTCTTATAAGGGACCCTCGAAGGGACCCATACGAATCTTGATCATGTATGTCTTTTTGTTTATTTTGCTGTCCTGAAAAAAATTGTCTACCTGGAAATAAACGGCGTAAGCGGGATATTGTTCTCCGTACTCTGTTTTGTTTTTAGGCGAGGTTTAAATTCGCATTAGTCTTGCTTGAAAAACAGAAGATTAATTGAAATAAGCCTATAATTTACCAAAACCGTCGTTCAACATTCGAGGCTATTAAGCGCGCAAAATTGTATGCAACACTGAGATATGTTTTTTGTCAGTGTGCATCGATAAAAAGTATATATATATATGGCAAAAGTTATGTTTCTTAAATCTTGCGTAACTTTAGTTTGTGCATCCTAAAACGTGAGTCATTAGAACCCCCGTTAGAAATGGTCCCTTCAATACATATTTATTTTACCTGCGTTGACTTTAATCGTACTTAACCATCATTTATCGCATTTGCCTGTGCAAATGTCTCAGTTTAAATCTTATCGAGATCAAGCTGAATTTTCTTATCTTCTTATCAATATCTCATTTTTCCTATTCTCGTCTCTTCCTGTCATCGCTTTCTATGCATAAAGTGGAAGAGGGCGGAGAGGCAATTGAGCCTCTTGATTGAAATTAAATTGATCATCGGTCTATATCTATATCCGAAAAGGAACGAATGCCCTGCGAGAGCAAGGCGCGTTGTCTCGTAAAATCTCGCGATCGAATGAAATTCGATAATGTCGATGGGACCGTGCCAGGTGTCGCATCACGTTCGCGGTCGAGAGAAAATATGAGAGAAAGAGAGAATATGTAAATTTCGTACAGAGTACAGTGGAGGGACGAGATTCGCGCGCGGATTCTCGCGAGAGACGGTAGGAAGGATCGACAGAAAGAAGAAGAGGGAGAGGAGGAGAGAACGAGAGTGGAGTAAGAAAAAAAAGCGCTACGGGAAGGTAAAGGGATGCACGAGGCGCGGAGGGAGGATATCGTGGTGAAGCGTGTGCGGGGGAAAGGATGGGGGGAGAAGAAGAGAAGTGAAAGATAGAAGAGAGAGAAGAAGTGAGAGCTCGGTGTATAAGGTATAAGGTATAGGCTTCAGTTTGGGTAGCCCCTGGAATGCGGCGGTCGCGGGGCGGACGACCGCGTGCACGTCGCTTACTCGCTTCTCGCTTCTCGCTTACACCATACCACCATGCCGCGTGTATGCGTGTACGAGTATTCTCAATGCCGTGTGTATTACGAGGCCCAACGCCGCGCCAAGATTGTCCCGCACCCCGAGCTCCGTCTGCGCGATCCTCCACGGCCTCCACCCTCCGGAGAAAAGGTTTGCCTTCGCGCGCGCGAAGGTCGTTGCTTGTTGCTTAGCTTCACAAAGACGAATAAAATTGAGAAATTTCTTAAATAAGTACTTATTCGGATGTGTACAGAAATAACGTAAAGAAACGCATGAAAAATTACAACTTAATAAAAAGGAGAATGCGAGGAGAATGTGTTAGGCGCGTATAAGTGGTTCACGCTTAATTTGTACAAACGGAGGTCAATTTCCATGATCCCAATTGACCCCAAAATGTCTTTATAGGACATCCGGGAAATGCTGCTTCCAATTAACACTTATGAAGACGTGACTCCGATTCCGAACATGTTTTCATGCGTGTATGAGTACCTATATCCATACAGATATGCAATGCTTTTTTCCGGGAACTCTTGGTGGACCCAGATCTTCCTCCGTGCGTGACTTTTCAAATATAACTATACAGGTTACAGATTTCCTAATTCTATTTTGTTTTTTATAGACATATATGTATATCTTTTTTTAATATGATTCATATTTTATCATTTATGATGTGCAGTCGCGTGAGAAAAGATCGAACAAACAGAAACGATAGAAATAGAAGCGATAACAAATTTAATTCTGCCATTTCTTTTTGTAGATTGTAGTTTTATTTGTGATATGAATAGCAAAGAAAAATTTATTTAACCAAAGTTGTCACCACGTGAGACGTTGAGACGTAATCGAGACGAGTCCGAACTGTCAAGTGTCGCTTTGAAGGCATCGCGGCATCGTCTCAATGCATTCAGCGACGTTGGTCATACACTTTTTTTCATTCGTCCAGATCTCATGTTTTTGCTTAATTGGCACGCGATAAAGAGTTAATAGATACCTTTCCACAACAGAACGTATGTGCCTGCATTGCATTTGAAATTTTAATCATTATTGAAAGTAGATCTCGAAGTAGATGGTTGAATAATAACAAAGCATTATAAAAAATACATGTTATACACAAAATTCACATGTCTTTCTTTAATGTATCTTTAATGTGCCACATATCCACGTAACGCCTTGCTAGGGAGATTAAGTTAATTAAAATGGGAGAAGAAGACAATGTCATACACACATAGTCAGTCTTTTCTTTCGCGAGCTACCATTTGCGTGACTCCAGCTTTGTATATGAAGCAGGGGAGAGATTTTAACGACGGGCCGCGATAAGTGTCCCTTCCAAATAAACGGCATATTTCTCCGAGAATCTTCGACATCCAGTTTACTTTTTGCAAAATCACTTAACGATTACCGGTTGACCCTGATTTTCTTTCTGGCAAATGATAGGTTTACGCCGCGCCGGGCGCAGCTTTGCATTCGTGTAGGTACGCACTCGTCCCTTCCAAGGTATACCTGCACGTATATCCGGCCGATCGGTTAGAAAGGCAGATGTGTGTGAGACCAGTCGAGGTCAGTTAAATACACTTCGGGACACAACGCCACTTTTGGCGAGTCCGTTTACATTAAACCAGTTACCTCGGTGCTTCGTATGTTAAATCAGTCACCGAACCGAGGATCGTAAAATTGAGCCGCCGCGGAGTCCGTTCGCTGTGCTCTAAAGAGCGTGATCAATTTATTAGAATTTTATCTATATATATATATTTAGAAATAAGGTAGTTTCTCATTTTATATATAAACATCCTCACTTTCTTTTTCAACGAAAAAAATTGAGCTATAAGCTTATAGTTGTGCCAAAATTAGCAGATGCGTTCAATTCTTTTATTTTTTCAAGCTTTGACAATAAGGCCACTCTGTTTTTATCGATTTTTAATTAGTAAAAAATCAACTCTTTTATTATAACTATGTGGCTCTTCCTGACGTTTTATGAAAAAGAATACCGGCTTTTATGACTTGCTCCCGTCATTCTGACTGTCGCATTATTACCGTGATGAGATTCAGCGAATATTACATCGATAAAAGTTCCCCGAAAGAGCAACCGGGCAGGCAGGCACGTCATGGGGCACTGGGTTGTCCCCCATCTTGAAACGCACGCTTAAGGAAGCACTTTGGGAGCCTGGCAGAGTAATTGCATACAAGAGTCCGTCAAAGGGAGCAACACGAGCATGCACAAGCACGACGCGCACAGGCCGAGCCTCGGGGACGACGTGTATTGAGACAGAATTTCTCGTCGCGAGTTCCGACGGATACATCTCTCGCGCAAGAGATGATCGCGTTTTCCACAACGCGTCTGACAATGCATGCGCGAAGCGAATTTTTTGCGCTTTTGTTCGTTTATCCGGTCCATTTACCTGGATTGTCGCAATCGATCGCAAATTCAGGGGCACACTCGCCGCTACATAATTTATTCCTTTCCCCGATTACGTGTTTCCGCGAATGCGTAATTGGTACTTTTTCATACTGCATATGAAATTGGTTTGGATATCTAATTTTTCGAGAGAATAAAGCGGTTTAGCGGATTAGAGATATGAGATAGTCAGTAGTGAGTCATATATATATATATATAAATAAAAGTCCTGACTTTTATTTCAACGTGAAATACGCGTTGCGGAAAATAAAAGCAATTTATAATTTCTATAGTATACGTCTCTTTCTCTTTTTCTCCGTTCATTTTATACATTTTTATAAACTTCTTAAATATTTTCTGACTCACAAGTTACGAAATCGACTTTCCGCTTTTATACCTTTCAACTTTCTCTTCCCTTTTGCTTTACTCTCTTTTCTTTTTTTTCCGTATTTGAAGTACATTTGAATAGAGTATTAAAAACTAGACGTTATTAACGAGGAATGATTTTTATAGTCGTTTTTATTTGTCATTCTTTTATCTTTTCTTATATGGATAAAGTCTGAATAGTTGTTTTCCTTAGCGCGATAATATCTCGGTGTTAATTACTCCCCCACAATTATCTGACTCGTTAATGACCTTCGCGCTCGAGAAAGTTTCGCATAATTACTTTCTTTCGTAGATTACTTCTGTTCAGCTAGATTTCTCGTGTGAAATATGGTGAAGTTTCTGCATTATATCGAGCGACGTGTTTGTACAACATTTCCTTTCATTCGTCAAGTTTGAAAATGCATATTGCAATGTTTTTTCTCCTTATGGCGACGAGTAAACTGGTTCATCACTATGATTGCTATACCAGTAGGTACTTGAACGATGGAATTTTTTATTACACCTATCTAGATCTGCGTTCAAACTCAATATGTTAGATCGACAAGATTTATTAATGCAAAACGAAGCAAAGCGTAAAGTAAATTAAACTAAAGCGAAATGATACCATGATAAAATTGAGGAAGTGATATTGATAATATAAAATGTAACTGGCGAGTTTATCTCTCCGATGCCACGTGAAAAACTCATTTCGTTTATTTCCGGGATTTTACTTCGATCGTAAAAGAGAGCTAGACGATGATGATGATGAGGCACGTTGCAGGCGTGTAACGCGCGATAATTTACAGGTTTTCTGGCGGTGCTAGCTTCTGGGGACACCATGAATCTGGAACGGCCGACGATGGACGGCGGACAGCAGCCGCTCTTCCTAGGCAACACTTCCGGCTGGAGCGGTATCTCCAGCCCTCAACAGTCGACCGTGCAGACTGCCAGCACTCCCTCGGAGCACTACGGGGGACCACTGAGCCTGAGCATCTGCATATCCGATTCGGGTCACGAGATACTCCGTCCGAAGCCGCGACGGTAAGTGCTTTCCTTGTTTCGTCGCCCAGCGCTCTCCTGCTCTTGGCAATCGATGCCAATCTTAATGAAGATCTGATTAATGGTCGCCTGTGCTCGACAGTCCGCTAGGCGCGATAAGGATCGATTAAAATCACGCTGCGCATCCGACCATCGATCCCGTGCACTAAAATTAGATACCGTTCAACGCCGTTCTTTTTCGTTCGACGTTATTGTCATTTATTATTTATTGCCATTCTTCAAGAATTGGGCCCACAATTAAATAAACTATGAAATATACGATAGAATAAACTTCAAAAATTATTATCTGCGGTACCTAACTGTAAATAAAATTCAAAGGAGACGTTAAATGTCTCGGGTCTCTTCGGATTTTTTCAATGAATGAAAAGAGGAAAGAATGTTTTCCTGGTTATTTGGGTCGGGTCCTGTCGCCTTAAAATGCACGACATAAGAAAATCTGAAAAGGAGGTGAATGCGTCGAACACAATGGATGTCTGCGATAGAAATCGCTGAAAAGCCAGAGGATACAAAGCCGAGGACGTTGAGCCTTGAGCCCGTGGAGACGTCTCGGTTAACCTTTCGGGTCCTCGCACCTGCATGGTGTGCGAATTCCTGAGTGTATTCGCCAGCCTCTACCGTTAATGCAAAAGAGCGAAGTCAGTTGATACCGGGTCGCAATATTGCGTCGTTGTTTCGTCGTCGTCGGCTACGCGATGTTCCGTTTGCGAGATAATTCAAACTTAGACCTAACGTAGCTTCAATAGCCCGATCCCACTTTCATCTCAGACTTTCATCTGACACACTTCAGCAACGCATCACGTATCACGAAAGAAAAAAAAGTTGGAAATACTTTGATCAATCTTGTTGGTTGCATTATTCGATTTGTGGGTGTAAGACTTTTTATATTTAATATTGTACATAATGTCGGCAGAGTATTTGATTTGTGTTAAACGCTATTTAAGCACTTTGTATTTAAGTGCAAAGAAAACTGATGGATCTAAAATATATAATATGTCGAGTTTTCTAGAAAATATAATCGAGTAATAATATCTAATTATTTTATGCACACTTATATTATTAAAACTAATATATGCGCGTAATTGATATTTTATAATACAAAATAATTACGTGATTATTATGGGATTATTTTACGTATATGTCTACATTGATTATAAGTTTATGTAAATTCACGATTGCTGCCGAGTGTGGCGATAATCGCGGGAAATTTACAGCAAAAAATCCTATTGCCAATATATTTTATATATGTAATACCGAGTTGATACATTTTCGCTAATCTGTAATTCGATTCGCGATGATTATCACGATTATTCGAATCATTAAGGACTGATAATCCACGCAAACATACTTGCGCTAAAAATTGTGTTTTGTGGGCAACGACAGGCTCATAAATTTGATATTATAGAACGCTGCAGATTGTCAATTACAACGCCCACTTTTTTGTGCATCGAGTCGGTCATGCCGATCGAGGATCGTTAAAATTTACGAGGCATGTAATTACAACTGATCTGATCTCGGGGGACCCGACGTCCGTATGATATAGCTTGTCTTTCTCTGTTATTTAGTTTCATCGACATCACTTTCGGTCCCCTATCATAGGGCTCCAGAAATCTGCTTGGCATACAGATAAGTTGTCAGTTGTGCGAAAAATTTAAGACAGCCTTCTCTAGACCGCTCCCACCAACGTACGCGAAAACATCTCCTCCCCGCTTTGCGTTTCTTTATTACATCGCGATGCGGGATACATGACCCTATTTCTTTCTTTGTCGTACGAGAGATGCGTTGCGAGAAATGCACATAGGTATATAGCGGGATACAACCGAACTGCAACGCGTCCGAATATCCGACGTTTTGCGGTATACTGGATACGCATTTCGTGCATTCTGTGGCCGGGATGTGTTGGTGACCACTATTGTGCACCGCTATTGTAAGTACGCCGCTATTGTACACCGCTCGTCCCATGCTCTAGCGCTCGTTAGCAGAAACTTTTACTCTCGCCCCGCATCTCGTTATATTCAACGTTCAATCGTCCGATTCATTGTCTCGGCGCGGCGGCGAATTAGGATGAAATAGAAATTAGCCTGCCATTATAGGCGTGCGCGCGGGCGCGCGATCGTGCGAAGGGAGAGCTCGCTTTTAATTAGTTATCCGAAAGTCGGAAACTCGCGGGAAAAGCCGCGTTATCTGGGAACGCGACGCGCGGCGCGCGATTAAGAATGCGCACGAGGGGAAACGCCGATTCGAGGTGAATTCGCGTTCAGATATTTGGGTTAATGACTCTTTCCGCCTTACTTCGCCTTCCTTCTTTCTTCCGTTCCGTAGCGTCGAGCTCGCTCGACTAGCTTTTACTAGCAGCGGCGCGGCGTCGGCAGAGAGGTCAGGGGCGAGAGCGAGACACATTCATTATCTTCGCGCGCGTAGGATTGTACACGAGGTACTGCTGGCGCTAATCATTACGACCGGAAATAAAGCACCACAGTCAGAGATATAAATAGAATTAAATAAATAGACAAAGTTTCGCTTTTACATTTATCGATCTAGACAGCGGTTAGAAGAGGGAGGCTAGGGAAGCGGAAATCCCGAGGAAAATCCTTATTTTGGAGAGAGTTCTTTGTTAACTCTTCTTTTGTAGTTCTGTTTCTTCTGAAATAATAAAATTTAATAGCAGAGAGACTGATGATGAAAATTTACATCCTGTAATAACATCTTCCGTTATCATCTTTCTGTACCTATATATTACAATATATTTTTGTATAATACTGCAGTGGAAGAAATCCGAATACACACAGACGATAGTGCGGAGAGGATTTCGATTTTGAAGAATTTCCCTTAATTTCTCGCGCGTTCTTCGCGAGAACCGTTAGTCGTTAAGCGCGGTGGGCTTCCTACATTAGCTTATTATTATAGCTACGCCCTACGCGAGGCATCCGAGAACCGGCGATTATTAAAATTCTTTCTCCTCCCTACCTGTCCCGAGACGTGTTATTACATTTCGATGCCGATCGATCCCCGCTGAGTCGGATATACTCTCTTAGGCGAATAATTAACCGCACGAGCGGTTTAACCCGCGAGGCAAAGGTGGGTACATGGGGTACACCCTCGAAAACGACACTTGCCATGTTTTTCTTTTCATTCTGCGCGTCCTTTTGCGTGCGTCGTCGTTGCGGCTGGAGTCTCCGTCTCTCACGAGTAAAAGAAACAAATTAACGGCTCCGTCTGACTTTTATGCAAGCGGATCGAAAACGCATAGAAGCGGCCGGAGCCGGCGTTGCAGAACTTCCGCCTGGTGCTCCGTTCATACGTATGCGCCACTTTCGCGTGGGGAAAAACGTTTACGGGAAAATTATAGCGCTGGCGAACACGCCGGCGTGCACTTCTAGAGAGGCCGTAATTCCCGTCCTTCTTGTCCGCGAAGACCGACGCGAACGGCCGACGTTATTCGACGGCGATGAACGGCCGTAGGGACAGGACGCTCCTCGGGAGAATATTCGGCGGACGTTCGGTCGCAGACACGCTTCGGTAAATAATTTAATATCCTCGTAGGAGCGCCGCCCGCGCCCGCGCCGCCGCCCTTGACACCGGAGTTTCGCCCCGTGAGCACGGACAATATCCGCCTTGAACTCTTCCTTCTGCGGTTTGTCTGGTAGGGACACGTGTTGCAGATTTGGCCATTCTTAAAAGTATTCATTCAGGAAATTTTTTTGTATACGGCCAGCTTCGACTTTTCGGCCTGCTTGTAAGAATATGTTGCATCTTTTAGACCAGAGAGAGAGAGAGCAGCTCTGAAACTGTGCGATTTGTTCGAACTCTCACTCGTACTTCCATGAAATCTATTTTCGCAATCACCGTGCGAATTCTAAGCAGACGTAGTTATGTCTTACATTTTTTTCTAGAAACTCTGTTATTATCGCTGTTTTTATAGTCTGAATTTTAATGATTTTAATTCCTTGTGTGATGAAGTCGACTTCGATAGATAGATTTTCAACGCGCGATAAGGAATACCGGTTTATCTGGATTGTAGAGCTGTCTGCTTTCGCGTTAATTTACGGTAATGCGAACTGAAGGCGGTCGGTTGTTTTCACTGTAACTGCCTTCTATTAAAGCTTTTAAATATAATCTATGTTAACGGAAAATAAATGGAAAATAGAAAATGCGCGCCGTGACGTATGCAAATATTTGGAAGATACATTTATCTTAAGGCGAAACTATTTCGGCTGAAAATTCAAACATTTTTTTTATATAATAATATAATATAATTATATGATATAAGCATCATATTGATATGAACAATTCTCTTTGTATTGCGCGATATTTTGAAACATTATTCGAAAAACAATTACAAAATTATTTTATCGCACAGACAATTTAAATGAGAGTTTTGCGTGTTATTAATATCTCGAGTCTCGAGATCCCGTTAAAGATTCAAATCAATCGGTCGGAAACTGCTGATTTCAGGATTCTTATTGACGTGCTGCTCTGAGAGAAAACATCGCGCTCGGTCGCGATGCGTTACGTTCAACTTATCCGTTCGCATTATCAATTTCCATCCGCGAATTGCCTCATAAGTATTCATAATTGCCCCGACACCGAGGCACTGGTTGCATCAACACCAGGAGGGCCCCTTACGCGCGCTATAATAATAATCCACGCGGAAATAATTGCGCAACGCATTCAGGGACGAGTGTCGCCGTATAATTCTAATAACGACGATTTTAACGCTGACCCACTTCGCTTCCTGTTTTTCCGCGAGCGAGTGTCGAGCACCCCGTGTTCAACCGTATATACGCATTTAATTGCTACTAGGAATACCTCCTGGGAATCTTCCTCGTACGTGCCGCAGTAAAACAGTACCGGAAGGAATCAACAGCTACTCACGGTCGACCTTCTCTGCCGATCGTGTGGACAGATTTCGCGCGATACAAAAGGTTATAGTACCGTACAAGACCGCAGGCGTGAGATGTTATTAAAACACCACACCCCTTATACTGTCATTAGACTATTGAGAGACGGAGCTGTCTTAAGAGAAGACGGACTATTGCATTTATCGTGATATTTTCTATCTGGCTATCTGTATAGAATATAGATTATCAATCTTTAAATGCGCAGATCGTGTCTCTCTCGCGATAGAAGATCTCTGCTATCAAAAGAAAAGAGTTAATTAATGGAAATTACTAGCGCAAAAGAAAAATACTTTTAACACTAAACCTTGTTGCAATTTCGATGAACAGGGGTTTTAAAAAGAAATGGATTTTTTTTAACGGTTGACACACACACAATTTGTTTACGAGTTAACAAAAGGGAAAAGGGGGATATCATGAATGTTCAGAGCTAGGGTCCACGAATAAAGTTCAAAATACATTTTAAATGTTAAGTTGTACAAGCGGGTTTTACGAATTTGCTTGATCCTGAACTTCTATAGCGTTGGACGCTTTACGTCTAACTAAGCTGAAAAAAGCGATGGCATATAGTATCAGAAGCGATGTCAGAGCCCGTCACGGACGCTGACTGGGGCGATGTGATTTGAGTAGGGTACACGGCCGTAGGAAGTAGGATGGTCGCCGGAAGTCCTCCCCCGAAACATATGGTGGGGCTGTCTCTCTCTCTCTATCTATCTCTATCTCTCTCTGTAAAGACACATACTCGTTTGTGCTCTCCCGTTTCCTGCGGCTCGCCAGTGAAAAGAGCATAGCAGTAGTTTACAAGTGGCGGCCGGCACTTATGCACGTCGCGATCGCGGCCTGCCAGCTCTCGTGATAAGCTCCCGTTCCAATCGCGATAAAGCCTCCGACCGGATTACGGGGGAGGTCTGTGTAACTCGCGCTCGCGAGAGTTGCACGGTCAGTTTTACAAAGTCTGGGGCGTTATACAATTAGCAGCGTTATATATAATTACGTAATTCCGTTACGCTATTACGCAATTGGTTCCGTATCGTTATGGGGATCGTATCGCCTCGTGAGGTTGTACGTGATCGGGACAATTCAGTCGACTCGTGCGGCTAACTCGGGGACTCAGAGTCGAGTCTCAGGTCTCAGCCTCTCGAGATCGCTCGCGGGGGACAATGGCGAGTGCGGGGAAACGTCTCCGAGCGTAATTTCTATATTTGCGGCCGCATGCACGCGAACGCGTATATATTTTTTTATAGGCGCAGCGAAGCTCCTTTTCCCGTGATATCATAGTTACGCGCGACGGAACAAAAGATAGAGCGGCGGGCGGGGAACGCGCACACTTACGCGCACGCACACGCATGCACGCACGGTGAAGGTAGGAAAGTGATACGGATATCTCTTCTTTTCCCCGACTCTGTGCGGTGCACCCGCGAGGGAGGCGCGCACGTTTCACCTGTGCCGATGCACAGGAAGCCCGTAGACACGCCGTCGTCTCAGTCGCGTGTTTACTTTGAGTGCAGTACGATGACTGCCGCACTAATGCAGCGGAAAAAAGTAACGCCGTAATTATACGGTTCGTTCGCCGGTGCAGCTTCTTCTGCAGCCGCTTGTGTTAATCCTCGCGATAATCCTTGCTCCTTTTTGTCCGTAATGTGTTATTGATAGTAATTGAAGGAAAGTCGAAGCCTCCGTGTGTTATTGTCGGTGTCGCGGAGTAATCGATCGTTCATAAATCTAATTAAGACTTGATGATTCGCTCGGTCGATGAGACATCTTTATCGCTGTGTCAAAAAGACATTTTCGATGAATCATCAGCGAGGAAATTTCGCGGTGTGAATCCCCGCGTGAAACTGGAGCAATGAACATTATCGTGGCAGGAAGCCGCGCGAAACCGACATCGTACGATCCCGTGAGGAAAAGTTGCGGTGAATTCTAATGACTTGCTCGCGAGAGCCAGTTGAGCGAAATAAAAGTAATAGTGATAGGCGAAAATTCACGCGGTACTGCAGCGAAATATAAATCTGTGATGGGTACTCTGCGATACAATCGAACGAGCTGAGGCCGCGTTTTAGAAATCTGTCGCGTTTGTAAACGTTACGGATTAATGCGATCCGAGCTTGCTGTTTTGAATAGCAGTGTGAAAAAGGCGCGACTCATGCAACAGTGAAACGTGTACAATTAAATCGGGAATTAATTCGGGATACTATCGACGGAAACCGGATCTTTTGGTCACGCTTTCACATTTTTCGCATCCGCGCTATAGATAAGCGCAAAGATTTCGCCTTGCCGAGGCTGATTAGAGACCGCTGCACATCCTAGAATGACCCGTCGTGAATGACATGCCGTCTACGAGACGAGCCCAGTGCACCGAGGACTGCAGGTGCGTGTTGTGCCGCGAGTTGAAAGGCTGCAAGATGAGCGCAAACGGCGTCGAGGTTCAGCAGCAGGTCGGCCACGAAGGGGCGAATTTTATCCTGCGCCGGGCCGTACCCTTCTTGCCGAAGCCTCCAGCGCGAGACGAGTGGCGGGAAGTCGCGAGGCACGATGATTACGAGAGGAGCTCGACCTTGGAGGACCGAAGTCGTCGCGGCGGAAACGACAGTCGTGATCTAAAACCGTGGACGCCTAACAACGACATCGCGAAAACGGGCAAGGACATAAGTCACAAGACGGTCATCTACTTTGGCGACTCGAATCCGAGACCGAAAGAAGACAAAGCGAGGCAGCAACAGCAGCAGCCTCCACCTCCGCCTCCGCCTCCGTCACCGCCGGCGTTACCGGAAGCGTGCGTGCAGGTGACATCGAGACACAACGAGGATTCCGAGACGTTGTTACACCCGCGGGACGATGAGATGGAGGCTCGTCCACGAGACGCGTCGGAGCGGGAAGAGGACGCCGGCCGACGAGATTCCGCGATGGAGAACGGCGATCCCAAGGCCGCGCACGAGATCGTGGTGAACGTCAGCCCCAGCAGGGAGGACGTGCTGAGGATAGAGGAGGACGAGAGCCAGCTGGAGGACTATTGGTCCTTGCCGGGGGATACGAGCGGGTTCAAGGCAGATTGGAGTTTCGTGCAGCAGTGGCGACTGAGGGGGTAAATTCACGCACACACGTATGCACGCGTGCACGCTTGTCGTTGACGGAGAAAGAAAAATGGATACTGCCCTTCGGCGAATTGAGATTCCTCCTCGCATCGCGTCGTGTGTGTTGTCTCTCATATTAAACACGATACCTATACCTATTGCCGTTTCCGCGGGTCGTTTGCCATTCAAAATCACGCGTGCTAATGAGGAAGATTGATTAACTCGTTTATCAATGTCTCGTTTTTAAGAGACAGACATTCTATTAGAAATGAAATAACTTTAATAACGAATCTATTACGATTTTTGATATGCAATTTCTAAGTATTAAATGATTAACCGTTTAATGATTTCAGTAGGAATCTGACGCTTGCATGGCAAATAAAAATAATCGTCACTTTATTGTAGCAATTTTTACGATCTTGATTTAGCAGAATACATTTACTATTTATTTTCCTGTAGAATATGTATAAAAGAATTTTGTTTAGAATGTGTATTTTCTTTTCCATACGAAAGACGTGGTCGTAATAACAATTAATTACATTGTCCAATTATTTTACGATTTCTTTATTAAACAAGAGGAACGGAATCTAAACGATAAAACATCGATTTACATTTTAAAGGCTTGCGAACGATAAAGGTAAAGCGAAATTTTAGCGACTGCAGCCGATTCCTAGCTATATAGTCGCGAGATAAGGTAATGGAATCATGCGCCCGTACATTTATCTCGCGCGAGACGGACGGACGCGTATCTAAACATGTCACCGATTTTGCGCACTCATGAGGAACGTTCGCCACTCTGTAATTCATGATTCACAAGCGACCCGGACAGCACCGCAGTCGCAGATAGCTCGCGTTTGAATATCTTATCTCTCCGCGTTCATTTAATTTTCCTCCGCGTGACTGACGGATGCGCGCGCTCGAATAAAACCTTCATCGCGCTGTATCGAATCGATATCGTGTAATGGGACGTGCGTGTAAATCGTCGTGTTGAGCCGTCTCGAATCGGCATTACGTATCGCGATTACGAGTTGTTTTAAGACTCCTAGCCGCGCTCGCTGATTTATTCCCCGACGTACAAACGATCCGTTCTTCGCGCTCTCCAAGGAAATCCAGATGATGCACCGCTAATGCTCGGATTCCAACAGTGATGCCTCTCAAAGTGCATAATAAGTGCATTCGAGTTGAATGCCTCGCGGGCCGTGCGTGTGCGTGCGCTTTTTTTCGTTCCTTGCTTTCTTAGAATTCCTCCTTCTTAAAATAAACATTAAAATATATGTATATCGGATCAAAATACCCTTTGTAAATGAACAAACGAATGATATACCTACCTGAGATATGTAATAGTACAAAGAGATGCGTGCAATTATGCAAAATCTATTTTACATATGTTATACGTTACAGGTACGTGCCTATATCTACTGAAATCTTCGAGATACAGTCGCAAAGTTTGTTTTATAAAGTACGATCAAATTAATGTAGGTTGGAGAAAGATTATGATTTTGTCTAATGACGCAATTTTGATAAACAGTACGTTAAATACAACTATTACTTCTGGTACATGAATAATAATATTTTTAAGGTAACTTCCTTATTGTCGAATCGAGCCTAATTTTATGTGATAACATGTTGTTTGGATAATCGCGTTAGCAAGTTTCGCAAGTTAAGTGGCTATAAGTGAAATGAGAGGAACGAATTAAACGCCCCGGTCTGCGTACCTATATTGCACACTTTTCGCGTAATACGTGTATACCATAACCGGGAATTGATTTAGCCCGATACGCTACCTCTGCATTGCTGCATTTTCTGTCTCGGTATCTCCCGCGATACCGAGCGCACGGTTTGCGCAACTTCTAATGTCGGATTTGAAAGTTGTCGAAGCTAAATCGGCGGCGTCGATATCGGCCAACAATGGTCGCGCAATTGAATATAATAGCGTTCATAACGATTGCGAAATGCATTCGGCGTATTATAGCTGCTTATTTCAGCGGAACCTTAGTTGAGCGGACGCGTTATTAGTCTAAATAATTTTAGGACCACAATGCCGACGGTTCGTTTCATTTCCAACAGAATGCTCGGCGCTTTCTGTCTCGATTCTTTTCATTGCACTTTCTCTCGGGGCACAAAACATATTTATATGGTAGGAAAGTTAAAGATTGAAACAAAATTTCAGATGTCCCACGAGGTACTTCTTGAAAATTAATCACGCGTTGGGAGAACTCAAAAATAACTGACGGAACGTGAGCGATTCAAAGTTCCACGTGACCACGTGGCTTTTTTAACTTTTAATACATTTTACCCGCACATTTATGGCCTAGACTCGCAGCCGCCGCAAGCTAAATGAATTTTTTTCGCGAGGGTGCCACATATTACACATATATCAGCAGCTGCGTGTCGCTGGCATTCCAGGGTGGAGAAACCTTTCCTAAAGAGCTTTACGGGCATTACAACGGTTTACAAGTGTCGCGAGTCTCATTAGGACAACGCAAACGCAGTTCCGTTTATCCGTTTCTTCATGGATGTTACGTGACTCTTATCTCTTGAGTGCGTCTCGAGAGCTAGAAATCGGACGTCGCAGTTAGCTGCGTAGATTACGACTTTTCGAGAGCGTAACTTCCACGAGACGAGTGCCTCCGCGCGGAATGCACCTGTCCAGACTCCGTATTATATGTGTTTGCTTCTTCACGCGGGGTCCGGGGAGAGGTCCGATAAGATGGCGCGAGCGATCGCTCGCAAACGAGCCGCTATTAGAGTTATCCCTGCGATAATTAAGGCGCCGACCTATCCCACGGAATATCGGGTATCATTTCTTGGTCGTTCAGGTAAAGAAACCTGGTCTACTAGGCGAGATTTTAAAGTACGTTGCCACGAGCTGCCGCGAGCGTATTCTTCTTTCAAACGCGGTCGAAATCTTTTCATGATAAAAATATAGACAGCTTTCTTTCAAAATTTTTTTATTTTTGTTTCAGTAATTAAGCCTGAAATTCTAAAAATGAGCTTTGCTTTAAATAAAGAGAGAGCTTATGCTATTTATTTTTACTTTGAGATACAATGAGAATTGATGATATAAGGGACGATATAAATAAGAGGGAGTAAATTATTCGTCGAACCAAGATAAAAATTCTTTTGCAGACCGGGCGGTGGTAATAGCCGCGAGATATATTGTCCTTCTTACTCGAAGGATTTCACCGAGAATTCCCCTAAAAGCGGGGTCCACGATATGGTAGTCCATATGATACCGGAAAGAGATACGGATAGCGTGGCACCGACACCGACTCCGCAGCACCCCCGTCATTCCCAGCATCATCATCTCAGTTTACACGAGCTCCGTGCACTTCAGGTATATAGAAATATATCAGCTTATCTGCGGCGAGGTTTCACGGGTATATTTAATTTCTAACGTTTCTCTGATATCTTATTAACATTTTAAATACATCACATGCTGAAAATCGCGAAGAATCGGAGTCGGAAAATTCCGCGATTTTTGCAGAGGCGGCCGGAATGCACCGGCAACAGCTCGTCCGATGAGAATCGATCGTCTGGACACGCGAGCATGTCGGATACTGGCGGCCACACGAGCAGTAGTTCACCACCGCATCGTCATCATAGGGCCCACAGTCCTCAGCAATTGAACGCCGTGCCCGAAGACGATCGACTCTCGGCGTCGGTCACTCAAAGGAATGGCAGGAACCGATCCGGACAGAGCCGCAACCGGCACCGAGCTACTCCCGCTAAGGTTCCGCATAATCTAAATTTTAGAACCGTCCCTATATTTTGATTAAAGCTAACTGAGATTTGACGAATAATTTTCTGTTTTTTCTCTTTATGTCGTCAAGAAATTAATTGAACGATTAAGTTATAAATATTCTAGTACATATCAATCAGTATTAATCTTTGTTTTTGTATTTAATTATCCAATCGCATCTCAATTAAAATCAAGTTTAGATGTATTTTTGGCTTGTAAAATTTCGTATTGTTCGACTTCTCGAAACATATTTCTAGCATTCCATTTCGCTTACAGCTACAGGTACCATGGTCAGGTTCTGGTTTGGAGGATATAAAGCTGGCGATCCAACAGCTGACGATGCGCTCGCACAAGTCTTCGTCCACATACTCTTCGTTGAGCGGCTCGGAGAGCTCGGAACCCGCAGTAAGGAGGCTGATGCGACACTCCAGCCTGGAGACGATTAACACCAATGTGACCAGCGCCGATGAGTTCGTCTGGGTAGACTCTCACAATCGTCTGGTGGAACTGCAACAGCTACCGTGGACTCACCACGACGTGCTACGTGTACTTCAGAACGGTCGCACAAGAGAGCACATGGAGCAAGTCTCGATGGAGACGATTCCGCGGCTTTCTTATCTCCTGCAACGCGCGCTAGTCAGGATCGGCCGCGAGACTCAAAGATTAGCGAAGCCCATAGGTCTCTGCAGTAAGCACGAGGTGTACAGCGCCTTTAAGATCGTACTCTGTCCGGCTCTGGCGGATTCTTGCACCAAGGTACGTGTAGGATTACATCTACAGTTACATGATATCAAATAATAATATCCTGTTGTTAATATCCTGATAACTAGAGCAATCTATTCTAATAATAGCTGATGATAATTTAATCGTGATGGGCGCACTTAACACTAAACATAGTCATTTAATGTCTGCCTTGTTTAAAGGCTTGCCTTCGAGCTGCCGCGATGTTCGCTGTATCTGGCGATCAGCTGAAACAATCGAAGGCATCCCGTTCGGGGCTACAATTGCCAGTCGGACGTTTCTTACGTTGGATGTCGGACGTGAGACTCGGGCGGATGATTCACGAGTACGCTGCGATATATCTGACGGCCGGGATCGAGAATCTTCTGGAGGAGATACTGCTACAATGCGTGCCGACCGAACCGCATACGACCCTCACGGCGACGATGCTGGAGCACGCTATAGCTAACAGCGGCGACTTGTGGGGCCTGTTACAGCCATATGCGCATCTCAATGCCGGTCGAACGGCGTCGGGTTCGTAATTTTATCTTTTATTAGGAAAAGAATTATTCAAACTATTCATACCAGCTAACTCTTATATGTTGATAGATTTATTCGATTTCAATCATTTTTTGGATTTTGATTTTATCTATTTATTAATTTTTTTTAATTATAGAAAGATTGTGATTTGATAGAAGATTGAAAGAATAATTTTATTTGCGTTTAAAGATGCTCAAGTGTGAATGTAATTTATACAATGCGAATATCTTTATTAATTTACGCTAATCGTACATATCGAATCGAAATATCTTTTACTATTTCAGGCGCTCTCGCGATGCCTCGTTGGGCAAGTGTAAGTTCCTTGAACTCGTCATCGTCGTCGCGCAGCGGGCGGGATGTAGCTCAATCAGCTTTGGAACCGTCGTTACTTACCACTTGCGTGGGATCGATGTCGGAATTGATAGATTTGATTTCCAAGGTAGCACAAGCAGGACGCTGCCCCATACCATTGACAATGAGGGCGTTACATGCCCTATTTTATTACATGAGATGCTCGCAGGTATGGGATTTACCTTGAGACTTGAATGAAAGTAGTATATTAATTTTTTGACAAATAATTGTTACTACTAAGTTGTATGTTACAAGACGCATTGTTTTTTAAAATTATTTTAAACCACACTTCGTGTCATTGACCTGATCAAAATATTTCAGCTGGAGCACGGCGAACGTGGATCTGGAATACAAGAATTAGCATACGAACGTGCTTACGTAGTGTTACCACCGTTAGTAGAATGGCTACGCGTAGCTGCAGCGCACACTGAGCACAGACATGGTCTGGTCATGGATCAAGATGACATTAATCAATCTGCCCGACTATTGTTACCTGGTGTAGATTGTCCTGTTCGACCAATAAGGTCAGTCATTTCAGCATATAATTTCAGATTTAAATATTCAAATTTATTTCAATTTTACGATAATCTTTACACTCTATAAGACTTGTTAAAGTTTGCAATATTGTATACGTAGCTCCGAGGAGATCGCAGTGTGTTCAAAGCGCATCGACGATGCCGAATACGTCCGGTTGTTGACGTTGGATATGGCCTTCAAGATGTTGACTAGCGGGCGGGCGGATCTCATAGCGCAGGCAATGCCGCTGCTACCTTCAACGAAAATCAACACGGTGAATGACGCCGGATTCACGGCTCTGATGCTGGCGTGCATCAACGGTGATGAATCAGCTGTGATGGCTTTGCTGGATGCCGGGGCAGACTTGAACATCGAAAGCCCGCCACCCACGACGAGCTCGTCATCGAATACGCCTTCCAAGATTCCACAAACGTCCGGTATATCGAACGTTAGAAGCCCAATCAATCAATCGGCGATGATAACGCCCAATAAAACGATACCGAACGCGAACGTAGCGTCTAATAATCCCAACGGTCCTGGCGGGGCTATTCCTAGTGGCATGTGTTACGCGCAGACCGCCTTCAATGCGGAGACGCAACACTGGACCGCTTTGACTTACACGGCTCTATTGGGTCACTGCAATATTGCCAGAATTTTACTGGAGAGAGGTGCCGCAGTGGAAGGCGGCGCGAAACTCAGCGAGGATAAGTGCACGGTTACGCCTCTGCAAGCAGCCACAGCGTCGGGAAACAACGAGATGGTAGCTCTACTCCTGGCACACGGAGCGCAGCCGTTTCTGTCCACTCTGATCAAGGACTCGTTCTCCTACTCAGGTTCCGTGCAACGTGGCTGTTACAGGTAATTTAGTTTTAACTTTGCCACACTCTCTTAATTATGATTGTAGTCAGATTTTCTTGAGCAATGGGCTGCGATTTATTGAAGGAATCACTGTAAAGACTAGTCTGCAATATTAAGATACCAAAATAGATGTCAGATCGCAATGCATTTAGATTAACAAAAATTAATTCATAATTTTATGTTAATTTAAATAGCGCAATCTCGGTGGCTACGGCACATGGCCAGAGAAGCTGTCTTCATCAATTGCTATCGCATCCACTCAACTTCTCGGCTAAGCGAGGAGAAAAAGAGATATTATCTTTAGAAGAGATATTAGCGGAAGGTAACGCCGGTAATAATTCTCAACAGCAAACTGCCGAAGGAAGAGGAGCTCGCAGAGAAGGCAAGGAACCGGTATTTAATAAGATACAAACGAAGGCGCTACAAGAAGCGATGTATCATAGCGCGGAAAGCAATCATTTAGGTAAGAAAATAATAGAACTCTAGCATATAAATTATGCATACAATCAGATATTAAGATTTCTGTTTTATATTATATTATGTAATCACGATTTATTACGATTAACAGATATTACCATGGAACTTCGCGGGCTAAAAGTAGGCTGGACATTACACTGTTGGATGCACAGTCTCGCGACAGCTCACGAAATGCGATTGGACTCGGTTATAGATCAATTACTTCAAGACTTTCTCCAAGTCTGCCCGGATGATTATTCCACGCAGTTCGTGCAGGAGTGTTTGCCACTTTTATTCAATATTTTTAGATATAGTAAGGTAAATTACATACATTAAAAATGTCTAGTTTCAAGATTGTTTATAAAACAAATCGTTGTAAATAAAATAACGCGGTTTACTAAAGAAAATTGCACAAATGCTATTTATGTAAGATATGCCATTTGCATCATTTTTACAGAAGGAAGGCACGACGCTCTTGCTCGCTGATATATTTTGCACATGTTTCGGATGGGAGCCGATCAAGCCAATTAGAGATACTACGCTTTCGAGCGGTTCAAGAATCGATCCCAAGTTTGTGAATAATCCAGAATTAAGCGATGTGCAATTTAGAGTTGAAGGTCGTGTTTTCTATGGCCATAAAATTGTACTGGTTACATCTTCCCCGAGATTTAGGAATATGTTAAGCTCCAAACTATGCGAAGGCAATCCTCCTATCGTGCAAATTAATGACATAAGATATCACATATTCCAGGTATGCAATTGTTATTATAATTTATACATATACATTTTATGTGATGTTATCCCCTAGTTGTTCAGTAATATTTTAATAATTTATGTGTTCGAGATAATTAAGATTTATTAAAGACAAGCTGAGCTGATGATCCTTAGAAAAGTATTTCAATTTCCAGATGGTTATGGAATTTCTTTATCATGGTGGTTGCGCCACTTTGGAAGTTAATCAAGGTGATGTCTTGGAATTAATGGCAGCAGCCAATTTCTTTCAACTCGATGGTTTGCTCAGATACTGTGAGGCACAATGTTCCACGATGGTGGATCTTGACAATATTGTTTCTATGTATATTCACGCAAAGGTATGTTTTCCTAACAACACATTCTTGTACTAATTGCATATTTTAGAATATTATTTAATAAACAATTATATATTTTAATTTACAGGTATATAACGCGGCACAGCTCTTAGAATATTGTCAAGGATTCTTGTTACAAAATATGGTAGCTCTTTTGACGTATGATGATTCAGTCAAGCGTTTGTTGTTTGCGAAAAAGTTACCGAATCACGATGTTCTCGCAGGCCTACTGATCACATTGCAATCACGAATAAAAGCCAGGCGATCTCAACAACAAAACAAAATAAAAGCTTAGATATACGCGGACTCTTGCATTACAACACACGAAGTTGTATAAAAGCTACATAAAAATAATAAGAACTTTATACGATTTCTATTTTAGAAGGTACTGAGATTTAATCATATAATATATTGAGACTGTTACTGATATAAAATTAGATATTATCCAATTTTAAAAGGACATGTATAAGTCTTGTTGCATTGCAATAATTTTAACATAATTTTGAATTGTTAGGAGAACGTATTTATATATGTAAATTGTATATTAAATTAAAACATTATAGAGCACCTATGTGCTGTATTTACAAGTTACGAAAATAGTTTTTCTTTTACACGAGACTCGCCTTTTGCAAAATATTCCCCTGTAAATAAGATTGTATTAATATAAGAAAATTTTATACAGATATTAATTTTCCACATATATCGTAGAAATCGATTTTTATCTATTATTAAATATGAACTTTTTAATGACAAAAGTTCTGATCACTCGTATGTATATATCTTACTATAGAGATAAGTTTTTTTATACTACAATGTAACAAAAAATGTATTATTGGGCATAAAGAATAATAAAATACTTAACTTTTGATGATTTTTCTATTAGCGATTTGGAAAATCAATAAAAGTGTAATCTCAATCTCAGATTTGTATGTATATTTTCTTATACATTTCACTTATGCTTTTCCTTACTGAATATACAATGCCGAAAATTGGGCACTTTAATGTACAAATCAATATGTCATAATCGTATCACATATACAGGGTATAAAAAAACTTTTATTTGCAAAGAACAAAACATAATTTAATGCCTAATATTAATTTAGCACATACAAATCAACAACGATAATAAAGCTATTATACTTGATATTAAGCGTTCGTATCGATATCAATATCATAGCACTATTTATTTAAATGATGTTAATAATTAGTTGTATATACAATATTCAGATTATAATCTTAATAATTATACGTTGGATTTTTAAGATCCGGAATGCCTAATAATCATATCAGAATCGAGTAATCGTAGGAAAATGGCTGTCTCAATCAAATTTTTTGTGTCTGCCAATATATAATTCTAAATATAGGCGGCATTTCTTTAATGATATAATTATAAAAAAGCATTGATTAAATAATCTATGGCGCAATAATATCCCAAATCTTAAAGAAAATTGAAGATACGAATATTAATACTTTGTATATATTTGTTATACAATATTTTCTAAAAATCAATTTTTCTATCTCCCATGGAAAACTTAATATATCTTCGTTATTCATGAAAATATTATTTCATACACATATAATATATATGAAATAATACAAAATCATTATTTGCAAGTTAATTAGCACCTTCAGTATATTTTACGGGAAGTTTCCAATCAAATTGGCATTATATTTATTAGATAGGATAAAAAAACGAGTTTGAATGTATATAACAAAGTATATAAATAAATTTGATGTTATTGCTATTCGGAAAACGCATAATTTATATCTTTATGCATTAACTAAGTCAATTAATACAACTTCATTACAAGAGTTGCCATAGGAGTACTCTTCTAGTTGATTATAAGCCAATTATAATGCTAATTATAATGCTTACAATTTTCGTCTACCTAATTTGGCTTTGTTTGCATTATAGCAATTTATTAATTACGATTAATACTCATACGTGTAATATTAATTTGTTTCGCAAAACTTATGACAAATAAACAGGATTTTTAGTTTTTAGAATACGAAATCCTCCATACTCAAATAATATGAAAAAATAATATTATTTGAAGTAACTATTGTATATTATAAGATAGGCATGCGTGAGAAATAATAAAGGCATTATTAGCCTTTACTGATGCTTTAATATTTTATTCGGTAATAATTCAGCTAGAGTATAAAAAACAGAATAAAAAAGCCTATAAAAATCCATATTTTACATGTGAAATTATTAAATACTGTTTTATAAAATTTCAAAATGGCTAACATCTCCAAAAATACAGGAGACAATCCCATTCGTAAGCAGATATAAAATAAGTCTCTATACTCTCCTCGTTACATCTTCAATATATAGAAACGGTCAAAACGAGATGGTCCTTGAAGAAACTACTTTCAAACAACATATGAAACAGATTGAGACAACCCTTTTTCGTTCATCAGTGAGACCCGCGTAGAGGCTAGGGTCGCTAACTTAATTTAATGACTAGAATAACAGTTAATACAATGGCAACTATAATCGCAAGTAACAACAAGATATAAACTTTCCGACGAAATTTACTTTGGTAATTACTTCCCTTCTCCAGTTCTTGTGCTCCTAGCTCGACATTGCCGTGTATATTCTCTATATGGTTGTCAATTGTATCTGTAAAAAAATCATTAGGTTCCATCAAGCATATACATATATCTTATGACTTATATCAACAGATTGGAAAACTACGTTTTTTACATTCTGCACAACTTTCAAGTTACATTATAAAAAAATGTATAGTTGTTACCTACGAGACTGTTAGCAGTGGTGAAAAGGAGGATGCTTACCAATAGTATCACCTTGCTGATGCACCAGTGCCGCGAGTTCACGCATAATTTGATTCACATCCAAAATATCGCCCTCAATACGTTTTATCCTATCCTCTCTCTCTAAGAGTAGCCCGTGTTGAAATTCGAGTGTCCTGTGCACGCCATAATATACATTGATCAATTCTAATACCTCTGACTTTGTCATTATTTTTTTTTACAAGATACATTGAAACTGACTTACCATACATATTTTATAATCTCTCTATATTAATAATACATGTCGCGTAATTAATTAATCTTTTCACTGATAATTTAAGTTCAGTGTATCTTTTTTTTGTCACAGGCATGCTACAAAATCCACAAGTTCTATCGCTATCTCATCCAGAAAATCTTACAATCTCCATTAGCCGATACAATCACGATAGCTTCTATGCTTACAGCAATGTCCAAAATGCAACCAACGAAAACCATTGTTATTGTTCCAACTAAGCAAATAGGTAAGATTTTCTGCATTACTTATGAACGCACAGATACTTCATTGCTTTGTGTGAAGTGCAAAAAGATGTTATTCCCAAACCTTTGTGTGGACCTGTTTTCTTGTTCCTGTGTTAGAAGTAGGCGGTGTGTCTCTTCAGCATCCTCCCCATCCATTGAATTTTCTATGTTAGTCATAGCTAAAATATGTTTCTTCATCTTCTCAGCAATTGACTGTAAGGGACACAATTAATTATCATTAATGTCAAATGAAACGGATGTTTTGTATTCGAAACTACTAAAATATTGTAAGACATGTCTCATCTTGCACACCTTCTGCATATCGGAATATCTCTGTAATGCATCTTTAAAGTCTGTCGTGAGTTTTTCGATTTGTAATTTTTGCTGCTTCTCTCCGCGCCTCATCAGCACCGTCAGTCTCGCTATGTCCTTGCTTATCTGTGTGACCACCTGATTGGTACTCGACTGCGTTACATGTCTGAAAAACACAAACATACCAATATAAAATTTAAATTGAATGTATTCTCAAAAGTCATTACAGCAGCCTTTATATTTCTATTATTACAATTATTGTATTCCTGACAACACTTACACTTTGTCTCTTAAAGCCTGATTATCCTTACTGGTTCCGATGTTTTTGTAAGCTCTTTCCAAAACCTTCCAACTTGCGTTAATCGTATATATATTAGTGGTAATATTTTCACAGAGACTATAAAGTTCAGTAGGACTAAATCCTATTTCAGGTACATCCACCCGTTGATCCGTAGACCCATAGTTCTGAGGACGCTGAGCCATTCTGTAAAGAAAATCCAATTTACCTTTTATGTACTCTTAAGTAACTACATAAATATATACAGAGACTTTTACATGTCCCTACATGTAGCAAATTTATAAAATGTTTTCAAACTGCAGCACGTAGCAGTAAAAGCTCTATCATCAATGTTAAAATACTGCTATCTTTTATAAAAATAAGTAAAATATTAAATAACAAAATCTAGGACAAGTAAAAAAAACTAAAAATTGCACAAAAAATAAAATATAAGATTCTTAAAAATTATATAAGTGATTACATTAAATAATATAATTATTTAATAATAATTTTGTTACAATATATATATATATATATATATATATATATGTCTCTATGATGTAACTTCTTATACGTGCATGAATATCTAATCCACAGAATTGTATCAGCTACATGAATATGAAATGTGATTACGTACAAACTACTTTGCTAATGATATGCACAGCTCTATTACTTGTAAAAAATAAAAATGTAGCTCTTCTTGTCTGTGCATTCTAAGTATTTGACATCGTAAAAAGTTTACTAAGAATTCTTGCCAGTGTAGAATTTATGCAACAATTAGCTTGAACGAGCGGCAAAATAAGAGTAAAGAAAAATTATTCTCGCGAGGTTGTCGTTCGTTTCTCGCGATATTTTAACACTCACAGAAATCGTGGCACGAGCGTCACGGTCGCTCGGGGCTAAATTTACGAGAGACGCTCCTCGCGCAACGGGACGTACGCATGCACGGTAAGAAATTTAGCAGGGAACGGGGTTTGGCAAATCTCTATGAAAAACACCTAGTCTAAAGGGGTTAAATTAGCGAGCGAGGACAAAGGCAGTCGCGAGGCAGGGCTCCCGCCGGACGATCTGCCGTGACGTGACATGTCATGTTCGTTACTAACCTGAATCCGCGTATCACAAGTGTCCTTAAATATATAAACGTAGATCGCCCCGTAGAATCACATTTAAAAACGCAACGAAAATATCTACCTGGGCCCGAGACCCTCGACAAACTGACAGTTAACCGAAAACGATCTGGAGCACCGGCCGTGTGACCTAGCGGACCCTTTGTACTCCCGTCCGTGGACTTAGCTGAGAGATCTGCTCTCCCGGCGTGTCAGTCTCTTTTTTTTCTCGTCGTTTAGTTACCGAGACGGATTTATAGAGAGCGAGGCGACTCGAGATCCTCGTGTTTTTCTCTCGTGACCGTCGTTCCCCGGTCGAGTTTCGTCTCGGCGACGAGGGTTAGATTCTCGCTCGATTCTCCCGTGGAGGTTACGCGCACCGCCGGACTCAAGTCGAGGTGGAGACGGGCGATTTCCGGTCGTCGATCCTTCGGGTCGAATCGCGAACGAAATCTCGATATTCGATCGAGAATCGTTTCGACAATTCGCCATCATGGATCCGCGAGGGTCTGTCCGACGGTCCAGTGTCCACGTCTCGTGAGTGCTCGTGAGGGAAAACGACAGACGTTCCGTTCGCGACGACTCGCGTAGTGGCGTCTAGCGCACCGTCCATCAGTATCATCCAGTATCATCACCGCCGAGATCAAGGGCGGCTCCGCGAGAAAACGAATTTCGTGGCTTTTCATCGGCGCGGCCGCGTAAAGTTCGCGAAGGATAATATCGCGACGATTTTTTCGAAGTGGACGGCCAGCGCGACGATCGCGCGCCGCGCGTCGCTTCGCTTCCGCAGCACCGCAGTCGCGTGCCAAACGCTGGCTTGATCAGACCGTTCCGCGGAAGTTGCCGAGCGCGACCGACAGATTGCGAAAGCGGAGCCTCAGAAACAACAACGGTCGGGCCGTAAGTAAACGCTATTGTGATCTCTCTTGGCTTTGCGCGACGAATTTGCGGGCGTGGAGCGGCGTGGACGCGACGAAACGCGTGCGGGACGATCGGGCGGTCGTGCGGCCGTGTGATTCCGCGCGGCGGGCCGTCGCGCGGCCACGTTACGCGCTGTACGACACGGCGGCCGCGAGGAATCTTCTCGAGCCCCCGTGAGCCGAATCGAGCCGTGTCTCGTCTCTCTCGAGGGGGAGCCGCGAGACCCCGTGCGGCCGCCGCAGGTCGGCGCGTCATGTCGGCCAGCGGAGAGAAGGACTCGCCGACTCGGTGTTCTCTTTCCCTCTTCTCTCCGCCCGTGCGTTTTCGTTCCTCCGCGAGGACCCTCTTTCCCTCGTGAAACGGGCAAAAAAAAAGAGGTACTCGCGGCGAAGCGTCTCGCGACTCGCCATCGCCCACGCAACTCCCACGTTTGACACTTTGGCTTGGTGTGCGGCGGGGGGGGGGGGGGGGGGCGAGGGATTCCGGGCTGTCGCGGAGTGAGAAGTTGAGAAAACGAAGCGGTTTCTGGAGCTGAGTTCCCGTCGCACGAGGAGGCGATCAGAGGCGATGGAGGATCGGCGATCGGGGCGTTTCTCTTTGTCGCGCGAGGCAGGGTGCAGCCACGAGAAGAGGGCCTCTCCGCCGCCCTTCTCGTCGCGCGTGCCCTCTCGCCTCGACAAATTCCGGAATTAGTACGTGCCTTCGACGCCACGCTTCTCCTCGGGGACGCCCGCTATGTGTGGGTCCCCTCGCGCTACCTCCGTCGGCCTTGTCGTGCGACGTTCCCGTTAGGGTTAGGCGGATCCGTCGCGAATATTCCGCGGCGTGCAGTGAGATATTCGCGTGTAATTGTTATCAAAATTCGCTATCGCGGCCTTTCCACGGTCCTTCAATGTAGAAAAACTCGCTCCAGACCGAACAGCGGACTTCTCGACAGCCTTCCCTCCCTCTCTCCCTCCCTCCTTCCCTCTGGGCATTCCACGTCTGTATCGTTAACCCCAGAATACTGACAATTTCCTAGAAAGCTGAACGAAACGTGGAAACTCGTCTCTATAAGTGTGTTTTTAAGTCGGCGGTAAAATCTTCGAGGTATTAGCGATTTAATCCCAACTCCGAGAAAATTCGGAGGAAAAATATTTGAAAGAACGCGTGCCGACCAAAAATATTGGAGCACGTGCTTTGATAATGTACCGTCTCGCACTTATGCTTCCTGCATTGTCGGTATTCTAAGTTGCTTCGCAAACCGCGAGATTAATCCCGTAAACCGCGACACGATAGTTTTCAGAATCTTTATACGTGCATGTAGAAATTAATATGTAAAGAAATTCTCTGAAAATTGCAATTACAAAATGGCATTGCTTTCTATGTGGCTGGAGAAAAGGGAGTAATTATTCGGTTTAATAATCCGGGCTTAACAATTCGGATTTAATAATTTAATAACTCTACATTCCCCCTCCCGATCCTCGTCTCGAGGGTATACGCGAAGGGGTTAAGGCTCGGAATATGGCGAGCGAGCGAGCGACCGAGCGAATCCTCGCCATTACGCGTCGTCTCAAAGGGAGGAGAGAGAGGGGGAGATGAGATCACGATTCACGTCTCTCTCTGTCTTTCCCTGTCTCTCTCCCTCCGGAAGTTCTGCCTTCTCGGTAATGCAACGGGCACTCCTTCGTCCGCGTCGAGCGGACGGGCACTCCAAGGGGCACGCGTGTTACCTCCTCGTCGATCGATGCCGACTCGAGTCGAGTCGTGGAGTGCCACATGCACGCACGACCGACTTTGTCGAGCACGAGGGCAGGCTGTGTGACGCCCGTCACGCTTCTGACGTTTCCTGGGGAGGCTTCGACCGATAGGCGATTTTATTAGCTCCCGCGCGCGCGATCATGCGCCCTCGAATATATTCCATACACGAGGTCTATGGTCTATCTACGTAAAAAGATATATATACCGCGCACGCGGTTACGCGCGGGGGTGTAGAGAAAGAATGAGGGGGAAAGGAGAGAAAGTTAAGAACGGGAAAATATTTCACGTGTCTTTCAGCGACGCTTTAATTGTTGCTCATTAATTGGCGAGGCGCGCCTAGGCTATTTTTAAGTCCGACGCGGACGTGTGCTTCGCTTTGCGGATCTCTAATCGAGTTACTCGTATAAGATCTAATCGAGATGTATTAATATCATCCCTCCCTCGTGCGTCGATGGCTTGACAGCTCCGATTCGTGGTAATTTTGCGCCGTGCGTGAAGAAAAATTGTCTCGAGACGTTCTTCCTAACGAATAGACGCCGCGCGGCCGTAGACGGCCTCGTCCCTTCGCTCTGATTCGGGAGGAATCAATAGTTTCGGGAACAGTCAAGACAATCCAGACAATCAGGTTCGAATCTATAATATCTATAACGCGACAGACAGACGGAGACAATTCCTCCTTTTGTGACGATAGTTTAGAATCGTAACTTCGCTGAGAAGCGTCTGTAAGGGAGCTCGGATGCTCCGAGTGTTCGCAGGAGAATCCGAAGAATGCCGGCATGAAACACCTGGTTGAAAAACCCGTTCTGTTCCATTAAACGCGCGCGCCTAGGCGGTCGCGGCGGAGCTACATATCCGCCTTTAAACGGCCGTGTCGGTGTACACGAGCTCGATCGGCCCTCTTTTGTTGCACGGCAGACTTCAAAACGCTTATCGGACTATGAATAGACGCTCCGAATAGATTTTCCTTCAGCCATTCGTTCCACGAGGCCGTATCTACTCTACGTTCGCGTTACGCGCATTAATGAACAGCGACTTCGTTTTGCGGTTCTAAAATTCTTGCACCCCGTTTTGGTCCTCGTGAAACTCTCGTCGATGCCTCGATGAACGAATTGCGTCTTTACTCTGAGATTTTCTTTATGTTCTTTATGTGTTTCTTTATATGTTTTCTTTTCTCATCCGTTGTGTCTATAAATCTATTTTCGACATGACGATGTTGTCACTCGTGAAGTAAAGCTTTGCAGTTATACTAGCTATATCTTTTTTTTATCTTAGAAGAAATGTTTACTGTTTATTTCTATCAGTGCAGATTAATTTTAATCTCGGTTTAACTTACTTTTCATCTTTCTCTAGCTCTAAGAATTAGAAAAAGATAAAAGGTATTTAAATTAAACCGAGATTAAAATTAATCTGCATTCGTAGAAATGGACATTAGGGGTGTAAATACTATCCTTATTGATTTTCCATGAATCGATAAATACGTCATGTTATCATATATTTATTCGGCGCAATAAAGCACAAGCATGTTTCTTGTTATTTACGTCGGATTTCAAGTCCTTCTGGTAATGCTCAGAATTGGGTTTTTCCTTCCATTCAATTAGGAGCAGCTGGAATGGATGTCTTGCGGACCCTTTTCGGGTCAGATGTAGGGATACTCTTACAACAACGTTATCGACGTATATATACTTGGATGACTCAATTGCCGAGTGTTCTCGTGTACATACACGGCGCAAGATAAAGACGCTTATCAACGTTATCGCGCTTTTTCTTCTCCGTCTAGTCGACCAGCCACTCGGTCAACTTTGCATGCGCTCCAACGACAGTAACGTTAATTACCACATATACTTAACATTTATATATACCTACACTTTGTCTTGGAAAGACGCGAGGTTGCGCAGAAGCAGTCGTTTCTTTTTATCCTGGTATTTAATGGTTTTGTTTTAACATGTCTAGATATTGGATCAAGATTCTGCGTTCTTGAGGAAAGCCGTAAATAATTTTATCCGTTATAGACGTAGCTGTAATGTTATTCGTTATTCAATTAAGAAAATGTCAACTTATTCGTCCTCTATTATCTCTTCTGTTATCTTTTATTGAAAAAGCTACGTGTGTGAACAACTTGTTAGCTTTACCCTCGTGTTAATTTCGGGGACCAACTCAAGTAATTTCACTCGCTTATCTCTTCTATCAGAATGGTTGGATGAGTAACTCGTTGCTTATCTATTTATTAGTTTCGATACTCTCATCGACGAGTTATGCGAGACAGCAAGTCACTCGCTCGTCTTTTTTTCATTATTCCTTCCTGGAAAAAAGTAAGTGATGGGTGACTCAGAATTTGAAGTCTAATCACCGAGCGTTTACTCTTTTCTTTACATCGCATGTGAATTTCTTGCCTCTGTTTCCTGCGCTCATTATTTCGGTTCATTTTTTCGGTCAAAAGAGGATTCAGAAGATTTCTACTCGCACCTGCTCGACCTGCTTCCGGCGTGATTTCGTCAGCAGCAGCAAGAACTCCGCTCGCCTCTGCTATTCTTTTTATTATTCCCCGTACCATTATGTTTTCTTAAAATGGACAGGCATTTAATTTGCCATCCGATTCACCTTCCCTGCTAGCCTTTCGAGTCTTTATAGTTGGCTGGTCTGTTGAGAACAGTCGTCAGGTTGTCACGGCGCATCAGTGACGTGTCGCGAGGAAACGGAAAGTACTTAATGGTCTGCTCGGCGGGGAAAGAGGGATGTGGAAGTTTTGCTCGCTCACTGTCACTCATTCGCTCGGTTCGCTCGCTCGCCTTACCTTGCGTCACTCCGTCGCTATCTCTTTGTGCGCCGTCGTCATCCACACCTCGTGCATGACGATTTCTCTCAAGGAGACCACGGTCGGTCGACGGCGTGCGCAGATCGCACAAAACAAATCCACGGTAGATATATTTCCGCCTTTTTTTTAATCTTTCGCAAGAGGTCAACTCTACTCTTGGATTCCCGAAGCTTGCCAGACGACTGAGAAAAAAAAAAGCAAATACGCACGAAGACGAGCGTCAATCTTTCGTCGATCGTTACATTCATTAATTTGCAAATCAGTCGTGAACCGAACGGTTGTCCATGACAGCTTTAGAATTAATTTATCCGCTTATTTATTTGTCCTCTCAGTTGTGTGATTTTTGTCATGTTACTGCGCGGATCAAATATTATATTAAATTTATTATTATATCGTTATTTATTAACGTCGAGCAATACCGAGTATAGATATATCGCTTTATGTCCATTTTATATGTTGTATTTATATATATGCATGAGGATATAAAACCCGGCTTTTGTATTCGCTGGCGGAATTAATTGCAAATTCAGTTTTATCCGATTAATTCCGTTATTTCATATTATTTCATTTGGCGATGCTATTCCAGAGAGCAAATTAATTCGCCGAAGTCCGGCGCGCAAACATCCGAAACAGGAAAGTCCGCATTCGCGAAATTACCGGATGATTATTCACGACGTTGGAAATATCGCGATGATAGAGTGTCTTTATTCTAAAGCGCAACATGAATACGCATATACCTATAACGTGGCCTTCTAAAAATTGAGCATTTTCGTGGATATCACCGCGATATTAACACGCGAGGGAACATCGTTTTGACGTCCGTAGAAAGAACCATTTGTTCCGGAGACCGTAATCTTAAATCTTCTGTCTCTTCGCTGCTAGAATCGTCGCTCATTACGTCCCTCGTTGAAGTATATAATTAATTGTCACTGTTTGTCCAGCATTTTTTATCATTCGTTATCGCGGGTTTATCATTTATTGCGATGCGGTTTCTACGTTCCAACGGCGTGATCTTCTCGGCCATGGACATTCGCGGAATCGTTGCCGCAACTGCAACTAAAAAAGCGATATTAACGCGGCGACCGGGTAAATACATCTCGCGGATATCTTTTTTCGGCTAGCTAAATAACGAGTAACGTCAATCCAGGTCGTACAATGCGCTCCGGAATCGGTATATTTGCCAAGAGACGAAGGAGCTAGCTGTACGAGCTACGAAGGCCGCGCATCCTCTCATACGCGCCTCTTTTATTTAATTATCTCGCGAATTCCAACACGTGTGTGCTCCTGTAATCCTGACCTCGCGGATTGCACGGCGATACCGGCTGCTCCTCTCGTGCGGAATTCTTTTTTTTTTCTCTCTCTCTCCCTCTCCACGTGTCGTCGTCGGTTAATCGTTTCTGCGCGTCGCGATTTAACGCGCGAGACGTGCTTATGAAGCAGATGCAAATGAATCCCGCGTGCAAAGGCTCGAAGGTCGATCGTTTTCGCAGTGCATTCTAGGCGCACGTGGTCTCGCGAATTTTCGATAACTCTCCGACGATGCGTGGAGAACGGTCGGGCTGAAAATTCGGACCGCGGAATCACCCTGTGTGTATGTGTCACGTGGCGAGTGCGTGACACTTCGCGAGTCTGTCGTTTCAAAGTTCGACGACGCAAAGTCCGAGACGCGAGGCGCAATTTTGCCGTGTCACGGTTGACGAGTATTTTCGACGTCTGGATTTAGGGCAACCCTCCTTCGTTTTTGCATCTCCCTCGTTCGGAAATTTACTCCGACGCGTTTTAGCAGGTTCATTTCTTCTTTTTCCTTCCCCCTTGCTCTTTCTCTCTCTGTCTCTCTCTCTATTTCGCGGTATTCAAGCTCGCGCTGCTCGGATGCGTCCGTGAGAGACCGGATATTTTCATTGCGCATTTAGCCAGGCTGTACGTACGGCCGTCAAGTCGAGACCAAATGTTTAGAGAATGCTATTTCCGTAAAAGCCAGCCTTGCGTTCTCGTTATACGTTTATCGCTAAACGCGGCTGTCGATTTCTCTCTCGTTACAAACAGCGAGCGCTATTTCGACAAGTGCCAAAGTCTGCGTCAATTTACGCCCGACGATCTCGTAATACGACGGAAATCTAATTATACAAAAATTATTGATCGACCGAATTATTAGGGCTCAGTTCTCGCGAGACATCAATTCTTCTCCTAAGTGTTATCAGTCTGCAATCTCGATTTATTCCCCTCGTGTCCTTCTTTCAAAAATAGGTTTTCTCCGTTAATTACAAGGTACCGTTGTATCACCCGTATCGCTCAACTCGTGTAGCCAACCTGCCAACCACTTTTTGCCGACACTAATCGAGCGCTTTCGGGACACCCGGTAGAGGCCGTCGGACGGGCACGACCTCCGTTGAACAGCCCGACGAAGTCGTCCGACCTCGGCCGAACGACGGCGGGGTCCGCGAGATGATCGGTCGAGGTGAAACGGGAGGGGGTTGGGAGAGAAGAGGGAAGAGGGTTCATTGACCGTCTGACCATGAGCCGCGCCCCACATACGCTCCTCTTCGACGTTTCCCCTCGCCCCATGGGTTTCGATCGTTTTGTTCTCTGGACGGGCAAGCAGGCAGGCAGGCAGGCAGGCAGGCAGGCAGGCGAGCAATATCAAAGCCGTCTTCTTCCCCGGGGAAAGAAGGTCCTTGCCTCGTCCGCGTGGAAGGCCTTCACAAGGCTACAGGGTGTCCCAAAACCACCTACGCATTCCTCTCGAAAGCCTCGATTTCCTTCTTTACGAGGGGAGATCGCCGTCTAATCTGGAGCTCGATCTAATCTACAATTTGACATTTGTTTTTCTTTTATTTTTTTACGGTCTTTGGCTTGAAAGGATACTGCGCAACGACTGGTACGTCGGTCGATTCACGAAACGTTAACGTCCCGTCTGATGATTCTATCCTTGAATCATTTGGTCCGAGTGCGTTAACCGTAGGACTCGCGTGCGCCATTTATTGAGTAGAAGCTTCTCTCTAAAATTGCGCTCGCATGCGCAATTACGATTGTAAACGGCACATATGGGTCACGGTAGCGATGAAAGGAATGTCCTCGAATATTATTGAACGAGTTCATTGCAACGGCACGTCGCCGTTGGCCGAAGCGATAGACTGCGTTTGCGATCGCTTATCCCTCTTATTGTTAGCGAAGGAAAAGGGGATAAAAGGACGAGGGTTGCGTACGCTTTCGGATCACGTTTAAAACTGTGCATTTTAAGTAGACTAATTCAAGTGTTAAAATTTTCGGGAATTAACGCGAACACGCGAATTAATTTTCTAGGTGTGAAATAATATATATACTTGAGAGATAAATTATAATTAAGTAATATTTGAGATAGATGTACGGAATATTTGATTTAACGTGTGACGTAATTTTTGCAGCTTCCTCAAGGAAGATCTGTGTGCTGTGATTTATCACTAAGGGGGCCAAAACACGCGCAACAACGGACAACCCCACAGGACCGGGGGGTGCTTCTCGTGTCTCGGGAGGAAGGTCAGGGTCCATAAAGTTACCTTGGCAGTAACGCAAAAATATAAAAAAAAAACAATACAAACGCGAGAAAGCGATTACTTATTACATCCGCACAAATCGTTGCGTTGCTACTTGTGACACTGACATTAGAAAAATTCGATGCCTTCCAGGGACGATATTCGCTCCCTATCCACTGAGCTACGCTGGATCCCTCCTTCAACTGTTAGACGCGATGCACTCACCCCAGAAAGCAGAAATGATCTCATCTTTAGAAAGGTGCGGGGTATTCTTAACAAGCTCACACCGGAAAAATTCGCAAAGCTGAGCAACGACCTGCTCAACGTTGAGCTTAATTCCCATGTGATTCTCAAGGGTGTTATTTTCTTGGTACGTAAAACAAATGTCGCGTAACAACGACGCTATTCGTTGTACAAGGTGTAACGATTCAAATAATATGTAAATTAATTTTTCAGATCTTCGAAAAAGCACTTGATGAACCCAAGTACAGTTCTATGTACGCACGGCTGTGCAAACAGCTGTCTGACGAAGCCGCAAACTTTGAACCCCGTAAACCGATCGATGAAAGTCAAAAAGGCCAGAGCACATTCAGAGTTCTTTTACTTAACAAGTGCAAAGACGAGTTCGAAAATCGTTCAAAAGCAAGCGAGGCATTCGAGAATCAAGATGAGCTTGGTCCCGAAGAAGAAGAGCGCCGGCAGGTGGCCAAGCGCAAGATGCTTGGTAACATCAAGTTCATTGGGGAGCTCGGCAAGCTGGGCATCGTGTCGGAGCCGATTTTACATCGTTGCATCCAGCAGTTGCTGGAGAAGAAAAGGCGAGGGGGATCCCGGGGGGACGCGGCAGAGGATATCGAATGCCTCTGCCAGATTATGCGTACCTGCGGCCGTATCCTTGACTCGGATAAGGGCCGCGGACTCATGGATCAATACTTCAAACGTATGAACTCTCTGGCAGAGAGTAGGGATCTTCCTTTACGCATCAAATTCATGCTGCGTGATGTGATTGAGTTACGCCGTGATGATTGGAAACCGCGCAAGGCCACGAGCACCGAAGGCCCGATGCCGATTAATCAGATCCGCAACGACAACGAGGAGCCATCGCGGGGAAACGGTTTCCATAGAGGACGAGAGGATCGCCTCGGTGCGGAGTTTTTACGAAAAATGGGACGAGGCGGCTTAGACGTGGAGATGATGGGAAGTATACCATTGACTTCCTCCTCATTCGGTATGCCACCACCATTCAGTCCGAATGGATTCGCAGGAACTCCTGGTGTTGGTTATGGTGGCCGCCATAACCAACGTAATCAGCCAGGAGGGGGCTACTATCAAAACCAGAGTCGTCATCAGAACAATTATGAAGGAAAACGCAACCAACCTCAACATAATTTGCCGCAAAACTTTAACAACAGTGAGTATCGATAAATTGAATATTCTTTATTAATAACTAATAAATAATATTGTCGAATAACAATTTTTATGGATATTTGTTATTTTGTCTGTCACAGATAGCAATAAAGAACAACTTCGATTCAACAAGAATAAGATGCTGATCGGAGGACATCCGGAAGAAGTATCTCTAAGACCCTCGGCTAATTCGATGATGTTCAAACAAACTAACATCAATTTGAACCTACCTCTCAACAATGGTAAATATTCGTTCGCATCATCTTCAAAAATGGGGAAATTGCTACTAAAAGATTAAATAATAATGTAGAACATTGATAACTAATTGTAAAAAAATAACAGATTTGTTCCCAGGACGAGGCTCAGACATGCCTCTGTTACGTACTACCGCTCTGAAGCCCAGCTCGCCTTTACTGCACAAAGAAACACCACCTGCTATCGTGATCAAACAAGGTCCTGTAGACAAACGGGATAAGGCTAGGGACAGAAAGGACAAAGGACCGACACGAGAGGAAGTGTTGAAGAAAGTGAATGCCTTAATGGATGACCTCGCGTCCCACACAAATGTGCAGGACGCTCTGACGGCTTTCAAAGATCTTAAGATACCCGAACGATTTTTGCGTCACGCGATCTGCACAGTGTATTCGAACACATTAGATCGTGGAGACTCTGAACGCGAACTTGCTGCCAAATTTGTGGCCGAATTGAAAAAGGAGAACTTGCTCACTCTGCAGCAAGTGAACGAAGGATGGAAGGAATTAGTGGCCAGTATTTCGGAGAAGGAGAGCACCGTGCCTTTGGTAGCGTCCCACGTTGCCTTCCTGACAGCTAAGGCCATAGTGGATAATTTAATCCAATTGACGGATCTCGCCTCGGAAACAGAAAACGGTCGTCATCATCCGCTGTTCCTACTGACCCTACAGCAACTCCACAAGACCCAGGGCAAGGCGAGACTCACGCAGATCTTCAATGAGAGCAAGGTGGATCTTATTAGCCAACTGCCAGAAGCGGAGAAGACAAAAGAACGTTTGGGCGAGATCTTGGAAGATCGGGAATTGACTTTCCTCTATCCTCTTCTCAGAATCCAGGGTGATATGTGGCGTCAATTAGAAGCTGATCCGGCGCCCAACGCTCTTTACAAATGGATCAAGGAGAAGCTGGATCCCCAACATCATTCTGATCCCGCATTCATCAGTGCTATGATGAATGTACTTTTCAAGTATATCACTGGGGTTAGTGAAACTTATCGAATATATGTATCTTATTCCTATGATTTTATTACATTTTTAATGACAAAACTACTAATAAAAAAAATTAGAATCTTTAATTTTTTAAATTTTAACGTCTTTTTTTAAGTATATAATATATATAACAGGAGACAACATTGGCGCCCGGTGTTGATCCGACCGTAAATCCAGACAAACAACTGCAAGAGAAGGAAAGTGCGTTACTGCAGAAATATGCACGCTTTATTCGCACATTCCTGACTACCATCGACTCACAAGTTACGGCTCTTCATGCGCTTCAAGTGTTCTGCTTCTCGCACAATTTTCCAAAAGGGCTGCTGCTACGATGGTTCATAGCACTCTACAACCTGGAAGTCATCGAAGAGGAAGCATACCACAAGTGGAGAGACACCGTTACCGATGCTTATCCGGGCAAGGGCAAGGCATTATTCCAGGTAAATGTGCAATCATTACGGCATTTTTATTCAAGGACTTCTCTTGTTGTAATTGCATAGTAAAATCTAATTTTATTTACATAAATCTTTTATTTCTGGGTTTAGATCAAGTTAGTTCTGTGTTACAATCATGTTATAAAAAACAGTATTTTAAAAATTGATAATTGTTACGTCAATTTTTCTCAAATTCGAGCTTCTCGAGAATGAAGGATAAATAACAGATGCTTAATCGAATACCTTAGATTGAATGATTTGAAATTTAATGCGAGAAATATTTGTTGTTTATAGGTAAACTCCTGGTTAACTTGGCTTGCTGAGGCATCAGAGGAAGAGGAGGAAGACGACGAGGATGAGAAGAATTAATTGCAAGAGCCTCGAAAGCATTATTCAGACTATCTATGATTTGGAATAGAGTTTTACTATCTATCGCTGAACCACAGGAGGTGTTTCAGTTTTACTAATTGAGTTATCATCATCCAGAATTGCAAACATCTTGTTAGTTTGTCTCAAGCCCTCACGCGTGGTTGGAAAAAAAACGGACTTTACAATCATGTCTGGAAAGGAATAAGATAGTTTGTAGTCAACGAGTGGTATACGACAGACGTTTCAAGCAAGACGTTTTAGAATTTTTTTTAGATAATTAAATATCGGTATAATTTATAAAATATAATATTGGGCCAGCAGATATAATCAAGAAATCATACTACGCCACTGTATGGTTGTCGGTGCAGAAAGCAAAAAAAAAAAAAAAAAAAAGGAAAAAAAGCACGAGAAAATTAATCTGGTCATTCTTGTGTTGTCCGAGTTTTTGTCTAGTATTGTGCATGTGTCACGTTTTGTAAGTATCCTTTTTGTTCGCGGCAATAAGTGGAGTCGTTTGTTATCTGTGTACCAAGCATTACATTTATTACAAGGAATTATTAATATGATTATTACCGATTATTAATATTATTATTATTAATTAATAATTATACATAATTGATTATCAATAACCAAAATATATCTACATCTTTCTAATGAAGACGAGGAAAAAAGAAAAAAAAATTAATGTCGAAATTAATCGGAAGTAAAGGGCCGACTCGGTAGTAGTACGTAAACCGCAAACAGTGAAACACTTTCTTTTCGAAGCAGGAACGAGAAATCCTTAGATCGCAGTTTAGATACACCAAGTACGAGCGTTATTACCGCTAAATTAAAACGGAGATGAGGAAAAAAGTGATAAACACCCGTATTTGCCCGTGTATCTACTTGCTGCGCCATTTGATTTTAATAAGTACTAATTAATTACAGTTATAATAACAACCAGCAGCCAACATCACATCCATTTAACGTAATAATTAGCGAACACTAGTGACACGACTAAAACTCGTATTTAAAAGGAAAAAAACAGAATAAAATATGCCTTGGTGTAATTTATTACAGATGGCCCTCTGGTTGTTGCGTTGATGACCGATCACAACACCTCACCTCACCTCATCACACATCTCCCACCTTGTACATGCAACGGTTTTTGATATCTCGCTCGATCATTAAAGAGATCAATGCGCTCGAATCGTCATCGCACGTATTGATCGAGACGAATGGATGGAGAACAGATGTGTATCTCCCGTACCGAGTCGCCGAGTACGATTATTTTCAGACTGCCTCGAGACGCCAGTAATTAAGAAAGCTTCGTGCAATAATATATTACGTCGACTCTCGCGATCGTTTTCTCCTTTCTTTGTTCGAAATGGAGATACCTAGCTTCTCTATACTCTCAGCGCCTTTCTTTTGCTTCCGTAGTAATCGGCTAGTGTCCCTGTTGTGCCGAATCTGTAGAACTATAATAGTATGTAGAAATGGAGTAACCGACGCAGAGAAAATTTGGGTACGGTTTTGTTATCATTATCCGATGTTGTACATATGTATTCCTGATTGTTCCTGACGGTTTCTACATAATTTTATTATCGGGCCGAAGCGTTCTCTCCGAAAAATAAAAAATATATATAAATGATCAGAGCGTCGGTCACTGTATCTCCGTTACTTTATCCGAATGTCTCATGCATCATTCACGAGCCAGTTTTGACGACAGCACTCGGATACACGCGCGTTAAATGTGTTAAACCAGAATTATTCCTTCGCAACCGAAGCGGCGGTATAACAAGTAGATCGTAATGCGACGACACTTTGTCGGCAGAGATTGGCGATAGAAATGATAGCATATTATTCGCGACACGTCCCCGTTTCTACCTGATCCAAGGAATATTAAATACGCTTGGACCGAATTTCCTTTCGTAGCGGTTTCGAGAAAGTGCGCGCCGACCACATCTTCGCTGCGAAGACCCTACGGGGACCGGTCGACCCCCTCGCACGTGAGAGAATAATAAAAAAAAAAAGAAGTATTTGTAACGCTATTGTAATTAGCGAACATTCGTATATTCGCTACGTTTCCCGTCGACCAACGTTCGTGTCTCTTTGCCGAATTACAACGCATCTATGCGAGTGCATCCTCGCTTCCGTTCCGCGAGCTGCAACTGTGTGCGTGTGTGTATGCGTGCGTGTACTTAGACTTTGTTAATTTACTCTCTCACGCATGATTGCATATAATTACGACTTCTCGGTCGAACGTACGCATACCGATTGACTCATGTGTAACATCTTTCAGTATTATTTCTGCGCGAATAATCGAACCACGTACGTTACGTATAGAATCTTAGCGTGTCTTCGTCCCTCCCTCCCGCTGGATATTAAAACCGATTTAAAAAAAACGCATCTTTTATTTCTGTCAATAAAAACTGTTCCTAGGACCATCCAGGACCATCTATTCTTTGTATTTAAGCGTAATAATCGTCGTCGCGTCCCTTCGAAAAAAAAGAAAAAGAAAAGAAATGCGAGCTGCAGCGGAAACGTCCCCCTTATTTTCACGGTGATTGAATTATTTTATCTTATCGCGCGGAATCCATACTACTCGGTCGCACGTGATATCGGGTAATTGATCAGTCGAATCAGATATCAGAGAGAACAACAGGATTTCGTCATGCGATCACGAGGAAGTACTCGGGATAACACTTACCGTATATACGCCTTGCGAATCGCCAGAATCTTCGATCGCGCGTTACGCAACTGCGATCGCACGATTTCACATGAATGAGATACAGACATTTACTATTCGGATGAACAGATTCGCGCTTTATTATCATCCTCCTCGGGAAAATCCTTCCGGTCCTTTTTTTTTCCTCTTTCATGACCGAACAAACGCCGAACAGAGTTTGCGTTACAGAATTTGTCGCATTGAATGGTACCATTAAAAATAAAAAAATATAGCGTAAAGAGTCGCAGTTGAATGCGTAAATGCCGGTATTGAAATGCGAATATTGAAACGAACGCTGTTCCCTCTCGTCCCGATCACACACACAAGTGGCAGTGATATAAAATCTACATTTATCTCCAATAATAAATGTACAGAATGCCCCGGAATAAGCGGCTCGGATTCTAACAGCGGTTCCTCTGCGGCGGTCCAATCTATTAAACCAGGCGATATCTTCCTCAATAACGTTCTCGAGGATCAGCGAATGAAAACAGACGACGAAATATTATAATTATACAGTCGCTTAATTCCATCGTAGATTTCGTTTCGACCATATAAATTTTTCTCAGCATTTTGACTCCGGTTCCGCGCGAGTCCTCGACGAATCTGGAGAATCTCGTTAAATTAGAATTCGACCCGCTTATCTCGATCACAGGTGAGACTCCGCGAACTGATTGAGTGAACTCTGGGCCGGATACCGTCCTTTTCTCTTCTTTTTGTCCAAATGAAATTTTTATTAAACACGGTTCTTCTGTAACATCGAGGACGAATTATAACATAAATAATCATCGTCGATCAGTATCACTTTTTCGCGCTCAACAATGAGTCTATTAGTAACACTGGAAGATAGTAGAGTTAGGGATTCGAGGGCGAGGGCGGGGAACGGGGGGAGTGGCGGCAGCGGTGGTGACAGCGATATCTCTCTGCTCCCTCTGCCAGGTGCATCTACCTTTCGCTCTCTCAAGCATTTCCTCTCGCACACTTTTCTCATTCTCTCTCTCTCGCTCGCTCTCACGCAATCTCTCGCATAATTATCCGAATAATTACCGTTCACTCAGCTACACGAGGTTTTGGTATACAATACCTTACCTAAGTCTAGCCTAAATTGTAATTATCGTAGCGTGAAGCATCGTGGGGTGGTATGTACATACATCGCACGCGCGCGTATAACTATATAATTAAATCCCGGGTTCGTCTTTCTCGGTCTCTTCCTTTTTGCCTTTAGCTCTCCGATATGGTCGCGATATCGTTCGATTCCCGATATATCGTACATATATATTAAAATATACAACGGACAGAAATAGAGGGAAGAAGGGTAGTTGGCGGTAAAACGTGTCTAGCGTGCCTGCATTCTCCCGAGCGTAAAGTGACGACGAGGATCGTTCCCTCGTTGCGAGGGGAATACAAGATAAAAAAAAAAGAAGAGGCAAACGAACCACCCACCACCGCTCCCCGGCTCGCTCGTGCATAGTTTTCCGTTTTTCTTTTTTTTTTTTTTAAGCGACGCGAGTTTCCGGAAAATTACAATTTCTCTTCCATGTTCGTTATCGCTCGTTCTTCGTTCCCGACGACGTCGAGACGAATATTGTTTCCGATGGTATCTCGAGGGATCTGCATACAGGTGCATTTCCAGGGCGAGAGCGGTTTTCCGAACAAATGTTATTAATTCCTTTCTTTTTTTTTTCCGCCTAACAGGATCTTGTCAATTCGACGATTCCTTTCCCCCCTCTCTCTCTCTTTTACTGGAAATGCACCTATATTGTTGAGCTTGTTTGCATCTTTTTTAGGTAGAAAATACTGCGCAGTCGAAAATGGCAAGCGGGCGCTCTGATTTCGCACATTTTTGGTTTTTCTTTTTCTTTTGTACCCGAACGTGACGGCCGTGAAGGAGAGGTGATAGCGACCGATCGAAAAGTCGTGCGCGCACAAGGGGTACGACTGTCGGCTCCCAAAGGACAATCCATCCCGAGACGACACACGTCCGTCTGCCGGCCGGTGCCTCACGTGAGGTGTGTGTGAATGTGCGATCGGTTGATTTCGAAGAACGCGACGCACGCGAGCCTACAATTTGTCGCAATTTTTGTTGCCAAACTGTCGCCAAACGCCCGCTCGCCTGTACTGAACGAACTTAATATGGAATGTACAAATTATCCTCCGTTTACATGTCATTATTAGCGTATATAACTTCTCTCAGATGATCATTAATTTCGCTATCATACGGTATTATGTCTCTCTCTCTCTCTCTCTCTTTTTCTCTCTTTCTGTGTATGTGTGTACTGATGTGTCTGCTGGTACGTACGGTACTTTATCGGTTTTGCACAAGCTTTACATGTACTCGTTGCTCCATTGACATACGACGTTTTTTCTCGGTGATAGAAATAATGCAGGACCGGATTAAAATCGTGCGAATAATCGGGTGTCGACCGCTGGCCTTTGCGGCTTTGACAACCCGATTAGACAGATTATTCTTTTTTTCCATCCCCCCTTCCTTATCTCGTCTAGCGCGTAACGTATCGTTGTCCATGAATAACCGCAAAAATGTAAAATTCCGTCGTGTCCAGCAGACTTTCCCAATTGACTTAATACTATCATGTGTATCTGTGATCAACTACTCGCATTCATACTTTTTAAAATTTTTTTTTCTTTTTGCCAGTCTCATCCACCATATCATTCTTCGTCTATTTTAATTTCTAGTTGCACAATCTCCGTCCACACGAGATCTTGTCCGGTATATTCTCATTCTCACATTCTCTCTTCCTCTCTCTCTCTCTCTCTCTATCTCTCTCTCTCTCCCTCCCTTTCTCTCTGTTATATTACGCCGTTTTACCACGCGCAATTTGCGTGTCGCTTACTCTTACATATTTCTATTCCAATGATATAATTTCGTTTCTTTAGAGTTTTTTTTGCTCTTTTGTGTGATTCCTAGTCGCGTACTTGCCGGTTTGCATTTATAATATATATATATTATATATATATATATATATAATTGTGCTAAATATTCTTTTATCAATAACATATTTTCCTTTATACACTCAGTAGAGCCGATTACTTTAACTGATAATTCAATGTCGTACTAAGCTATAAATGATTACTATACAGTGAAAGAGAAATGTTCGACAATGGGATTAACACAGATCTTTTCTCTAAATATGTATATGTATTTCCCTGTCGACCTTTGCTTTCCACGCTTTCTTTCGTTTTTTTCCGCTATACATTCGCTTTTTCATACACTGCAGCGTCGAAATGCGCCGTCATGCGTCAGTGTCGCGAAATCAAGAAAAGAAATTACTTCTCGAACGCAGCACTTTCGATATAATCATGCAATCCGTGTGACAAGTAATGCGTGGCGTGGTTAAATGTCCGTACGCTAAATAGACCAATCTTTCTTTTTTTTTTTTAGTATGATATTACAGGGGGGCGCGCAGAGATGAGCCGAGATGGTAATTAGATTAGGTATGCATGGAGTAACGTGATTAAGTAAAATATGTCGAAACAAGTTTTGTAGCATAATAGTAGTCGGGGAGCGCTGTTGGTTGCAGGCGACATGTCTTGCATGGAGCCATGGCAGGTAGTAGGATGCCACTACTGACCGTTTACTTGGTGTACAGGTAAATGGCGACGATCAGGCCGTAAAGGCCCAATACTTCGGCGAAGATTAGAATCAAGATCATGCCGACGAAAAGACGAGGTTGCTGAGCAGTGCCTCTCACTCCAGCATCGCCCACGATGCCGATAGCAAATCCGGCTGCCAGACCGGAGAAGCCTACAGCTAATCCAGCACCCAAGTGGGTGAAACCGCTAACAAACGAAAGAAAAATATTTTCGTTAATTACAGAGTCGTTTCTCTCGCGAACAAGTGTTTTACATTCTTTTATGAAACGTTAATGTAATTACTTATAACCATACTGTAAAATGTTGCTCAATTACATATGTATGTATACATATACATAGATTTAAATGTCACAGTAGCAGATTTGTGTTATTGTGCCATACAAAAGATACGTACTTATAAAGATCGTATTTAGGGGCTCTCCCAAGACCGCCGGCAATGAGTACTGCCACTACAAGACCGTAAATGGCAATAATACCTGCCATGACAACGGGAATGATGGATTTCATGATTAATTCTGGCCTCATGACAGACATCGCTGCGATCCCTGTGCCAGCCTTTGCTGTGCCATACGCTGCTCCCAGAGCTGCAAAACAAGGTAAGTAATTCGTTATAAATAATTCGCACAATTGTAACGAAAATGCAAATTAATAAGTTATATTCCGCTTTATATATATCCACATAAATCAGCGTCTCAGTTTTACATACAGAATTGAACACTAATATAATCAGATATGAAATATTTTAAGAATCTTATAGATCTTTAGCTAAATTGAGGACGTTAAAAATATAATGATAGTCCGACAGTCCATCTATTTTAATAGAATAAAGAATAGGATAGCTAAATATAATCAATCGCCTTTCAAAATTTTCTCCCGCAGAATAAATGGATATAACAAACTGTGTGTGTGTGTGTGTGTGTGTGTCTACAAACTCTACAACATAATATTTAAAGTGTCATAAAAGAGATACGTATAGTGAGTCACGTACTCCTGCATCCGTTAATCGTTTCATGAATTTAATAAAAATTTACCGATAAACGTTCGAGATATCTTTCTTTGAAGCATTCGAACGAGATTATCTACTTGGTTCGTGGCAAAACACGTGATACGAGAATTTATTTTTAAAGACCATCATGAATGAATTCCTACGCCGTAGGGCGAGACCTTCGTGAAAAGGGGGGTAAAAAAAGAAAAGAGGAATCATAAACTGCATATCGTCGTGAATTTTCCGGACGCGCGGAATAACTCTTGGCGGCTTCGGTCACCGAGAGCGTGCTACGAGGATTATCGATCGAGCTCTTCAGACGGTCCCGACGGAGAAGCGACGAAAATAATTTTTATCCCGAAGTCATTTTTTCCGTTTTTCCTTTTTTTACGACGTCGGTGACGATTCCGAGCGTGGATCCGCACTAGAATCGCCGTAATCGCGACCGGGGGGGGGAGAGCTCGCAGGTGTCCTCGTAACACCGGGGATACCCAGCCCAGCCTGGAAATCGCAGTCACATGATTCTCACGTTGGCAGTCACATGACAATCGCACAAGTCTCATCTGGTGAGTAGGGGGGCGTGGCTGGGAGAGGCAATCATGTCATTCTTTTTCCTCTGTCTTTCTCTCTCTCTCTCTCTTTCTTCTTCGTACCTTCGGCCCTAACGTCCTGCTCCAATTATGCCGTGATCGTGGCCATTTAATCGTTACCGCGAACCTTATCGTGCGCGAACATATGCGCGTCTTATCGTGTATAAATAAACACTTCTCGAGCGCTCGTGGCCGGTCGATTATGCTATGCTCGGCCTGCACAAAGCGTTGTGGATCAAACAAGTGGGCCTACCGTCTCATATTTCAGGGTTTATCTCCGACGAGTTTTCTTCGCATAATAGAGATCAGCGAGCGACGGCTGGTCGAAAGTGTCGAAATGAAGTTCTCTCTCGGTGACGACACGTGCGGGCCGGATGCGACCGCCGAATCGGCTCGCGATCATTTGTACGCTTCCGTCGGAGGTCGGAGCATATCATATAAGGTTTACTTAGCAGACAAACAGACGAAAGAGCGGCGAGCGATTAATCTTATACAACGGTTTCGGTGGAGGACGTCCACGTGATCCGATAGCCCCGATCGATATCAATGTTCTTCGTGGAAGAATGACGAGGGGAATCGTGATCTTTGCTCCTCGCGTTCCCGTCGGCGGTAAGGCCGACGGCGCATAAGGGAAAAGGCATTCGTATTGATCTTCCCGACGGGTAAAAGCGACGCTCACGGCGACGCCGCGCCGACGGCGGTGGCGGCGGTCCCCGGGGGGTCAACGTTTACCGCGAATTCGGAAAAATCATTAATTGTAAATCGATACGCGGGCCTCAAGCGCATTCGCCTCGCGAGGAAAGAGGCGACCTGCACACCTTCTTGCATCTCGCAGGCCGGGATCGCCGGGATAAAAGAGTCGTAAAGAAGCGCGAGGGAAAGAGATCGATTTGCGTTGTGATGTCGAAAGAAATAATTTTCGGGATCAACGCGAAGAAGAGCGAGGTGCAGAGGGTGCAGGTAAGGTGCAGGTGAAGTGCAGGAGCACCGATCAGCGCGACGCAGCGGGGAGCCGCGACTCGTGACACGCACGAGGCGCACGCCCGCTCGTGCTCGCGTATTCCGTATTCCGTCCCCGTCCGTCTGTTCTCCATCTGTCCATCCGTCCGTCTGTCTGCCTGTATCCGTTCCGTCGCTTTTCTGAGGCTCGTAAAATTCTCGCGGCGTACCGCCGGTCCGCCGCCGCTCGTCCGAGGTCAGCATTACGAAATAGCTCTGCGCCCGGTTCGGCCGCGCCGCGGCGGCTATTCCGCGCTGATTGCTGATTCGCGAATAAAACAACGGGTTCCTCGAGGGGGGAACGCGGCCGATGCGTTTCTTGGCGATTTCTTGGACCGCGTTTCCTAGGAAATTGCCAAATCCGCGGGGAACCGAGCGAGCGAGACGCTCGGAGCGTGAGAAAGAGAAAGAGAGAGAGAGAGAGAGAGAAGGAACTTGAAGAGAAAACTGAGCGTATCAGAGCGGAATGGGGACAATAAACGGCAGCCTGGGAGCTAATTTTCGATAAGATAACGCGGCTGAAATCTTCACGCGAGCCTCGTTATCGCGTACAGAACGACGACGTCGCCGCCGTCGTCGTCGCAGCTCGTCACGCGTCTCGCGGCACATGACGTCGCCGCGTCCGCCCCCGTGGAGAACGAGCTTTACTTTACCCCGCGTTTCTTCTCGCGGGATCGATAATCCGCGCGCGCCGCGCTGCTCGTACACGGATATTTTTCGTTTGTCTCTTATGCCGCATGAGAAAATGGCGTGAGACGACGTATGGGCGCACCGTGCCTACGGCGACGAGTCGACGACGTCGACGAGCGACGTTGACGTTGATGTCGACGTCGACGTTGATGGGCGAAGCGCACCGAAACGCAATAAGGCCTCTGCGGCCTCGTTAGCGCCGACGTCGAGATTGTCGACAAGCGATTGAGCGCGCGTACGGCGTATGGGCGAGTGGGCGAGCGAGATCACGAGGTGGCTATCCAGGAGATGGAGCAAACAGTCGAAACTCACCAGAAAATACGATGGCAGAGGCGGCGCCCATAACGCCGAAGAACGGCGAGTACACCGGGGCGTCTTCTGAACTCATTGTGGCCTGGTTTGTGGTCGAGTCTCGGCGGTCGAGTCGATCGCGGGAGTATTTACAGGTTGCACGGGGATCGGTGTCGCGGCCGGGATCGACGAACGTAGGCAGCGATCTTCACGTCACTCACGTCGCTAAACTAGTGGCCCACTGTCAAATATGGCCTACCGGAGTACACGGTACAGAGTGGCGCGGGTCATGTGATGAGTGACGAGCGATCAACGCGGTGGAAGGTGGCCGCGACAGCGGCGTGTCGGCGTCAGCTCGGCCGCGATTGGCCGCGAGTTTGCGTCGACCGCCAATCGCGCCGCGCGTCTCATCCCCGGCCGGCTGACGTCGACGCTGTTGATTGGCCGCGTCCGACGCGCATCGCGTCGCACGCAATCCGGGTCTCGCCGTCGTCGCGAGCGCGTGACATGCGTTTTCCGCTCCGACTTTGCGACTTTCCGTCCCGACTCCCGTGTGGACTTTTTCGAATGACTCTGTCGCCGTGGAATATCGCTACATCGCGCAAATCGTCTTTTGCGATCGCGCGACGTTCGTTTGATGATATTGCGAGCCTGAGAACGTCTTCAATAGTTCGCTCATTTTACATGTAGCAGGCACATGACCGGACGTTTAAACTCTGTGTTTTGTGTCAGCTGAGTCGCTATCTCAAAATTTCAAAGAGTAGGGCGAACGACGTAATATCGATGATTACTAAGATAACGAAACGAAAGGAAATTACGCTGATGATTTGTCTTTGTGTTTTATAATAGAAACGTACTAGCTCGTTATATTATACGCGTTAGCCGTTGTTGTATTATTCAACTCTCGACGAAATGTATCGCGGCCCTGACCTAATTACGTCATTTACTGAAGAAACTTTCAACTTCAATTGAAATATTGTTATAACCATGTAAAAATGTACTTTAATAGACTTAAGTAATTTAACTTCTTACGTAATTATGTAAACTTTGTATTCCGGTAGTTTTTGAAAATTAATTCGAGTCACCGTGTTTTAACTTTTGGATTTAAAATTATAGGAATTCTTGAAAACTTAGAAAATTATCTCTTTTCTAGGTATAGTTGTATTCTCCTGATACTTTACAAGTTTTTAAGATTTCAAGTTTCCGCGCTTCAAATCTTCAGACTTTAAAAATTTCAAGAATCTTTGGAGTCGCAGTTCTCAGAATTTCAATTAATGCTACATTGCTACATGTCTGATTATTTTTTCTAGTACTTTCTATTACTTTGTCGACTTTTTTTCCTCGCAAATTATCGACAGTTGGTTTTTTTGACGTCGGTAAATTATTATTGTATATAATTTTGGATTAATGCATGCAAATCCTTATTTGATTATATTCTCCTAATTATTAATTTTTAAGAAATTAATATAAATTTATTCCGAAGTATGTTATACCAGGTTATAGATACACTATACAGCAAAGACAATTACGTGCGGACAATTACAGAGCCTGCGGCGTCCTCGCTCGGAGAATTTTGAAACCGAGTTATTCATTATTCAAAGTGTATCGTAAACTTTGGTAAATGTGCATGCACGTGGATTCGACAGATACTTGTTTGATATTAACAAAGGAAAAATGAAATTCTCATACAAGGTAAAATATTTATTGTTTTAAAAATGTTGCAATTTACAAGTTTTAATTTCTCTGCAAATCGTACGGCTTAATTTTAAGTTATTGCATTTCTAACCTATAAGTTTTTGTTATTTGTATATTCTAGCTCGTTTATTTGCGATTAAATAAATGACTTTAACATACTTTATGTAGTACATTTAGTTGCAATAACTTTTATTTATGATAATTATAAAGACAAGTAAAATATATAATGATATTATAACATTGTATAAAGTTTTATATTAATAATACTCATATAAGGGAAGTATGTATATTTAATTAAAAATTACAGTAATATTTTCTATTTCTTTGTTGCAGTTCAGTAATTTACTTGGTACAGTTTATCGTAAAGGAGACTTACTCTTTTCTCGAGATGGATCGTCGGTTATTAGTCCTGTGGGCAACAGGATCTCAATTTTTGACTTAAAAAAGTAAGCAATCTTAAAAATATTAATTTTTATATGAAATAGATATCTAAAAGCTTCAATAAAACTTATACATTTTATAATTACATATGGCGATAATTATTAATAAATTTTACATAAAAATGATTCTTTTCTAGCAACAAATCTATGACGCTTCCTGTAGAAAGCAGATTTAATTATACTACTATTGATGTATCACCAAATGGTAGTATGTTAGTTGCGATTAACGCAGGTAAGATTGCTTTTTGTACACACACACTTTAGAATTATTTATTTAAAAATACTTATGAAAAAGCATTTGTAAAAAATATCCTAATTTTATATAATAATATATTTACAGATGGCGAAGCTCATATCATCAGTTTGATAAGCAAAGTAATTTTACATAAGTACAGATTTAAAGGACGTCCTAAGCGTGTAAAGTTTTCTCCAGATGGAAAGCATTTTGCAGTTTGCAAAGGAGGAGGTGGTAAGTGTTTGTTGCGGTAAACTTGTAGAAATGTATTTAAAAAAACCCATAACGATTATTTAAAATAACACATATTGTTTTTGCGTTTCAGTTTTTGTTTTCAATGCGCCAGGCTTACAAACGGGAGATTACAATCCATTTATTATGGAACGTGCGTTTCATGGAGCTACCGCTGAAACAACGTGCGTCAGTTGGTCTTTTGACTCAAAACTATTAGCAGTTGGTTCAAAAGATACCACCGTGAAGATATACAGTTTACAAAAATGGGCGAACTTTAGATGGATTACATTAGGTGGTCATTCCGACGTAATTGTAGCATGTTTCTTCGAAGCAAAGCAATATGATTTGTACACTATCAGCAAGTAAGAGATGCAGTTTAAAACATTTAAATAATATTAATTTTAAATTTGTCATTTTTGCTACTGGACAAGAAATTTTTTTCTTGCACAATATTTTATATAGATAACTTGAATTTGCTTATTTTCGAGCATATCTTTTATAGAAATGGCCGAGTTTGTGTCTGGGAATGTACGCTTGAACCAGATGATTGGGTTGAATGGGAACCACCTTCAAAGAAGGAAAAATCCAAAGATAGTGATAGTGAAGATGACATTGATATAGACAAAATTATAGAGAAGACAGAGAAGCAAAAGGCCCATGCTGAACGTAAACTATTAAATGCAGGTGATGAAAATTTCTTTACCATTCTATGAAATTAATTTGATATTTTTTATAAATAATTTTAAAATTTAGAACATAAGTGATCAGAAATAATAGCTTTATTGTATAATAGCTATTTATAATAATATATTATAACATATAATAATTTGTAAGAATACGCATATTTTACTAGATGACTTGCCGCAAGATGATGAAGAAGAAATCTCTACAAAAGAAGAAAATAAAAAAGGAATGAAAATGTTGGGTTATAAAAAGCAAGCTACTTTTTATTTGGCGGACGAAGTTCACAAGCAATATAAAGATGCGAAACTTACTGCAGCTGCTTATCATCAAGATACTCATATATTGGTTATTGGATTTAACAATGGTTCATTTTATTTGTATGAGATGCCACACGCCAATATGATCCATTCATTAAGGTACAGTAACATAAAAAAATATGATTTAACATTTATGTCTTATTACATTATTATTATATGTGATATTAAAGATTAACTAAACGACTGGCTTTACAGTATTTCTCGACAGCGTATTTCGTCAATTGCATTGAATTCTTCTGGAGATTGGATAGCTATAGGATGCTCTCACGCTGGTCAGCTCCTGGTTTGGGAATGGCAAAGTGAGACATACGCCATGAAACAGCAAGGGCATCGAACTAATATGAACTGTTTGGCGTATAGTCCCGACGGCCAATATATTATAACTGGTGGTGACGACGGGAAAGTTAAACTATGGAATACGTTAACTGGATTTTGTACGCTCACGTTTCACGAACATACCTCATCGATATCCAGCGTTCTGTTCAGTCACAATCGTAAATTCGTCGCGTCCGCTTCGGTGGATGGAACGGTTAGGGCATATGATCTAGCGAGGTATAGGAATTTCCGTACTCTCACTTCGCCACGTCCAGTGCAATTCTCCTGCTTGGCGATCGATGCAAGCGACGAGTTTCTCGCTGCGGGTGGTCAAGATTTCTTCGACGTGTATCTATGGAGCATGAAACTCGGGACTCTTTTAGAGGTGTGTGTAATTTTGTTTGTCTTCGAACGTTGATTTGCACAGTTTAAATTTTTACTATTGTGCAGCTTGAACTGTATAGATATATAAATTATGCAATAAAACAATATATTTAATAAAATACTCGATTTCAGATATTAAGTGGTCACGAAGGACCTGTTGCAAGCTTGGCATTTAATCCCAGTCCCGCCAGTACAGAACTGGTATCCGCATCCTGGGATAAGACATTGAAAATATGGAATGCTGTTGAGAACGGCTCCGCGCACGAGACTATACGATTAACCGCAGATGCGCTGTGCGTAACTTATAAACCAAGCGGAGAAGAAGTCGCTGTCGCTACATTGGATGGGCAGATTACGTTTTTTGAGTGTAAAACGGCAAGACAAACGGGCTTTATTGAGGGCAGAACCGATTTAGGCGCTGGTAGATCTAAAACAGATCTCATCACGGCGAAAAAGAATTTGCAGTCCAAGTGAGTAGCTCAGCGCAGAACATGTTATGCAATATAAATGTATGTCTTAACGATATGTTATTAAATTCTATTTTTTAGAGCCTTCACTACGTTATGTTATTCGGCTGACGGTACGTGCATATTAGCTGGCGGTCGTTCCAAGAACGTATGCATTTATAACATCCAAGAATCAATATTGTTGAAAAAATATGAGATTACTCAAAATAGATCTCTGGATGGTGTGGATGTAAGTAGCAAAAATATATTTATATTATACAAAATTCAAGTTTTTTCTTTATTAGACTCAAATGTAGACTCTCTCTCTCTCTCTCAGTTGCAAAATAATCCAAGCTTATCATTATTATTAAAATAATTCTTATTTTGACAGGATGTTATAAACAGAAAGTACATGTCTGAATTTGGAAATAGAGCTTTAATCGAGCATCGTGAAGGCGGAAACATTTCGATGCGATTGCCAGGTGTTAAAAGTGGAGATATGGCAAGCAGGAGAGTCAAACCGGAAGTGAGAGTACTGTGTTTACAATTCTCTCCCACAGGTAGAAACGAATAATATGTTAAATATTTTTTTTTTTAAATACGCGTATTTAAATATGTTGTAAAATAGGGCAAGCTTGGGCTGCAGCAACAACGGAAGGTTTGCTGATATATTCTTTGGATATTGGATTAATGTTTGATCCATTTCAATTGGAGCTTGGAGTTACTCCGGATACTGTCAAAGAAACACTTGACAAACAGGATTATGCAAAAGGTATAGATATCTTTATACTAGAATAATAAGAATAACAAATAAATGTAACTGTATTACCATTTTAGCATTAATGATGGCGTTGAAGTTAAATGAGAAGCTATTAACGCAACAAGTTATAGAGACTATTCCGTACAAAGAAAGTGAGTTTTATATGTACAATTAAATACATTGATGATTATAACAATGATTTGATATATAATAAATATTTATTTGATTTCTCTATATTACAGTTGAATTAACAACGACGAGTATGCCAGACGTTTATATCGAGAAGCTACTGAAATTTATAGCGTCCGAATTGGAATCAACAAGGCATATACATTTCTATCTTTTATGGATAGAAACAATCTTGACAAAATACGGGTCACGGATCAATACTGCGCTTCAGATGCCAGTATTGTTAATGCTACATAAGAATATGCAAAAGAAATATGACGATCTTAGTAAAATGTAAATGTTATTGCATTTTCTTAAATACACGTATACACGTTGCTATAATCATGGAAGTAATGGAAAATATTTTTACAGATGTGATTTTAATCAATACACGATAAGCTATATACTGAGGATAGGAGACCTAAAATCTGCGAAAGACGTATCGAAACTTTCTGCGATCACGATAGATGACGAATCTGATTTTTCTATAGAAGAAATAGATACAGATTGAGCTTGATTTAAATCTTTCATAGGCTGAAAACTCTTTGATTGTATATATGAAAGTATTGTATAAAGAAATAAACGAATGCCGAAAGAAAACATATAGTTCTCTATCACATGCAAACTCGTGATACATTTCTAATTTTTAATCGACCCAACGACGATATCTTCGGCTCATTTACAAATTTCAAGTGTGGAAAGTGCTGAGTGTATGAATGCTGGTAAAGATTTAATAGAATTTATATAATTTTATTATGGCGCTTTTTTTAGCAATACTATCGGCCAATATAGAACGACAAAAAGCAGGAAGAGTATAGGAAACACAGTTCTGCTGTAACAATCTATTTTCTGAGAGCGTGTTTTTTGTGTTATCTGACACTCAGGCTCTAACCATAGAGTTGGCAGTAGATTATTGGTATGCTTATTCTTTGGTTTGGTTGCGTGAACAAACTCATCATCCCAAATGCTTCGTCTCTTCACCATTGCCGTTAATCGCTAAAGATAAATAATTGTATTTAACGGATAAGATTCAATTATTACAGCCTTCTAGGATTGTCAATAAGATTACTACGAGGCAATATTTAGACACGAACCGAGAACGAACGAGATTTCATGGAATTTGGCGAATCATTTTGGTCGTGTCGCAAATCGAGCACCTTGACTACGACGAATTCACCCAGAGCTGCGAACACGAACATCATGCAGCCAGCCATCCACACGTCCAGTGCCTGCGTAAGTAAGCGAATAAATTTTTATATCAGAAAAGATGGATATCAATACGAGAGAATTGTTCACGTTATACGGAAGGTTCGATAATAAGATGATTTGAAGCTTCGGAGTACCTATAACTTTCACAAACTTACTTTGATATACGCTACTGGCGGAATATCGCTTTTAAGACCGGTGAACATCGTCACCAACGTAAGCATACTCGTAACCAAAAGAGCCACTCGACCAGGAATCGCGTCTAAGTCCAGCCAAAAGCTGAACCAGGAGAGCATCACCACCAGAGTCGATGGTGCAAACGTCTGTATCAAGTGGTGGCCGATCTGCCTCTCGAAGCGAAAGAAAACTACCAGTCGCGAGAAATTTCCTACGAGAATTGTCATGTGAGTTTAATTTTCTTTATTTCATACGTAATTTTTCATTTTATAATTAACAGTGCGCCACTAGCTGTGTTCTCTTGGATTTTAAGGGTTTAACTTAAATATAATACAACGTACAGTTTGTAATGATTGGAACGAAGACATCGGATGAAGGAATCAAGCTGTTGATTAGATTTCAGATTCAGATCAAAGGAGCACATAAATATTAAATTTTTTGCATACCATTTTTTTCGAGCATATAATCTATAGTTTCTTCGAGTACCGCGGGCTTCCCGATGTCGTATTGCAAAAGCTTCAATTCGGGATTTACCGTAACACCACCCGCGCCCCATTTTAAGAGTAACTTCTTTCTGTTGTAGGAAACTGCAATAAATAATTCGGATTGTAACAAGCGGATATAAATTTACCGAGTTTTATCCGAGAATATTCACATTTTTCTTCTCGCTTTTCTCCGACCCTTTATTTTAAAAATAGTTTTATAAATAAGAAGCGTGAAGTGTTTATTGCACGTATTGCCGATTGCTTTGTGCACTTGCATTTGCATTTGTTTTTTAAGCTCACTTACAGCTCTCTATATAAATTGGGCAGATTTGAATATCCATCGGGTACAATTGAAATTCCATTTGACAGGCGACAATAGCGTTAATTCGTGCGGAGTATTTAATGGTTTTGTTCCGGTATAACGTGACCAATGAGAATTTATGATTTAAAGTCGCAATCTCTGAAAAATTATCAATACGTAACGATTTATCAATACACATCAATGAATACCGCTTAATTATGCTTACCGGAAACTTTCGAATTTAAAAAGTATGGATCCGGTTGCCAAAGATTATCGAAAAATTCCGGGGTAAGTATTACATAATCGTCGTCTTCTTCGAAAATATCTTGAGGCGTGTTCAGCCGAGATTCTATCCAACTTTGACTGACGAACATGTCCACACTAATGAATATATATTCTTGTAATTTGATAGTCTTTTACATCTAGATCTATTATACATAGATTCTATACTTTGAAATTTGAATTAAGGAGATAAAAAATATCTGTATATATTAATTAAATTCTACATTTTTTAATGTAAATTTATGCTATTTATTTCTAATTTCTAAAGTTTAAAAGAAGCTTTTTATTATTTTAATTTACCGAAAATCCATATCTTCAACGTTGATAGAGTTAATATCGACCACTAAAATGTTGAAGTTCACCACTACAGGCGCACCCGAAGGTGGTCTAATCTCTGCAGAGAGTTTTATTTTTTATTGCATATGGTTGCTCATTGTTTGTGTCAGAAACGTAAGTGCGAATAAATCGGCGAGTCGCGTATTACCTTTGACATAATGTTCTGGCAGAATTAGCCTCGACGTCATAGTGCAATTGTTGACATCTTCGCTGAACAAGCTGCGAGAAAAATCTCATCGTCATTAAAGCTCTTTTGTTCTGTTTTATCCATTATTGTTAACGCAATTTGTTTATTCAACGTCTTTTCAACGTTCGTCGTTTTATTTGTATTTCTGCATTACATCTTTCATTACTGACTCATTGGGAATTCTCGTTACATTAAACGCGAGAGAATATTTTAGTCCTATAAGGCTTTACTGCACCATCGAGATAAAACGTGCTGTTTATCTTTTCTGTTAGGTAACTTATTTGATCGCGCGAGAGAGAAGTTGTTAGCGAGCGGCTTAATACCGCATCTGTCTGTGGAGAAGCAAAAGTACGGAGTTAGAAAACTTATTTCTTTTTTTTGACGAGAAACGTGCAAGAGTTTGGTATCACAAGCTGTTGATTAGATTTCAGATTTAGAATAAAGCGCATATTGTCAAACTGAACATTGATTAACGTAAACATTAATCATTGTAATAACGATTTCTCATGGATTTGCTGCGTTAGTTTTAAATCATCCTAGTAGTTTCCAGGAAACAGCAACTCGCTTTATCCTAGAACTTTTGCTTTCTTTCTAATAACATTAATATGAATATGTTAGAAAAAGAATCGAATGAACTCGGGCCTACTCCCTTCCGCATCGCACAAGAAAACCCACAAGGAAGTGCCCACCTTCGATTTTGATGAGCTTCTAATATGTTGTATTCTGGATCAAAATAAGGGATATTTTTCATGTATAAAATTGGAAAATTTTTATATATTTCAATCGCATATTTAAGAGGTAAAATTCCCCTTTGAAATGAATTGGTTTTTCTCTTTCGGAGCGAATATCGATGAAACTATAAAAGATAGAAAACATTTTTAAATTAAAAGTCGAATAGTTTTAACAGTACTTTAAAACAGTGAGAAAAATTTATATTTTTTATTTTTTTAAATATCCTCACTATTTAATGTTTTTTTCAAAATTTTGAAATCTTTTATCATCAAAAATTATTTTATTACGACCGCATGATATATCCATATTGCACAATTGGAAATTACTACTGAATACTGCAACATATATATTTCATAAGTCTATGTAATTTAATTAGTGGCATCGCATTAGAAATATGCATAATTGATTTTGCCGCTCATACGTAATTTGCCGCGTGCACTTTGGCCGGATTATTCATATTTGGCTTTCATATCTTGATACTAACCCCTGATTTCTGTGCATGCGTTTCCGCGCGTTAACGCGTGCATGGAAACCAGGGGTAACAATAAGTATAATCTTGCTACATATTTGATTGTTATGAACGTTGTTTTACCTGTGCGAAAACTTCCGTGATTATAAATAAACCCTCAAAGGTTAGCAGCAGGAGCTAAAATATAGCTGTGACAGCTAAAGGTGCCTTTTCATATGCAGCATGCTGCAGCAGCAAATCAGTCACGTGACTAAAATTTAATAACAATAAATATATTTTTATATCTCACTTAATACCATTTTTTGTTTATGACAGAGCTATGTGTCCAGACAGGAATATTTTTTCATTAGAAATAATTATGACTACTTATTGTGACCGAAATCAATAGGTTGCGTGTTCGTTTTCAGCTGTGCTGCTTTGCTGTTCGTTCAGTTGAACTTCACAACCAATAGCAGCAATCTGCTGCGGCAGCACGCTGCGCCATGAAATGGTACCTTAAGATGTGTCCTTATTATAGGGACAGCTAACTTTTTTGCAGCGAGAGCTATATTTTTGCAGCAAGATATATTTTTTGCAGCGAGAGCTATAATTTAGCAATAGTAGCAAAATTTTTAGATACCTATCCCTATTTAGCTAATCTTTTTTTTCCGTGAAATGGTCTCTAAATGTACTTGTTATTGTCATTTTTTATTACAAGAAAATGCAAATAGAACGTGTTGCGTCTAAAATCGAACGTATATATAGACGGGCACAGAAGGAGTGTGTACGGAGCAGTTTGTAATTAATTCTCGAAAATGTTTTTTTTTCGAAACATAACTATTATAGGTATATGATTAAATTCGTAATAAAATAATCTTTAACTTGGTGATAAAAAAATTTCAAAATTAAAAAAATGTTAAGAAGTAAAAGTATTTTGAAAGATACAAAATTATAAAATTTTTTCTATTGTTTTGAAGTACTTTTAAAACTATTCGACTTTTAATTAAAAAAATGTTTTTCATATTTTATAGTTTTGTCGATATTCGTCTCGAAAGAGAAAAACAGATTTTTTCAAAGGAATTTTTTAAACATGCGATTGGGCACGTATAAAAAATACGTGTCCTTTATATTTTTATCTAGAATACAACATATTAAAAACGGAGGACACTTCCGTGGATTTCCTTGTCAGACAGACACAATTTTTCTATCGCTGATATTCGAAAGCGATAAAAGACGCCGCGACGAAACGGCGCGACTTTGTCGCGCTGTGTGTAACGAGGCGAAAATGACTTTTAAAGGAGCACAAAGTCGTTTACCTCGAGGAACATACTTCCGGGAGAGAAGTCCACCATAGGTGAAGCAAGACTACTGGAAGTGTGCGCTTCATCTCAGCCGAACGTGGTCAACTGACCGCGGTGACGGTTCTCGGCATCCCTTGCGCCAGGGCGGCACGGCAATTAGTCAATTATCAATCGTTTACCGTCGCAATCTAGTCCAATTGCAGGTATCGTCATCCGTTTTTGTGCTTGTCGCAATTGCCCGTCGCGAATTGCGTAACGATTTACCATCCTGCCTAGACGCGTTACTTGCCTCACGTGGTCGAAGCTGCCGCGCGCGAGGAATATTTTTATCGTACGTATATCATCCCGATTTTTAACACCGGTTTGCTAATGGAATGTGTCGACAACCTTCATAACCCTTCTTTTTTGTTCGCACCTCTAAGTGCATTTTCAGACACGCGCCATTCCTCCGCTCGCGCGTCTGTATGCCATGTTTCTCGCACGTTTTATCTCTCGGTGACTTCATTATCAATGTCGTGTTGAGCGAAACGTTAATCTTGCAATGCTCCCAATATTTCGTGTGATTCTCTTTTTTCCCCTTATCTCCTCCTTCTCGAGTAGCTATATTTAAACACGGGAATGGTTTCGTGGAGGAGAGAGAGGTGTGTTTGCGCGTGTAAATCTTATCATTTCGATAAAGCGCGGCGAGACAGAGCCGCTGTTGAGAGGAGAAAATTTAAAAAGAGACAGAGGGAAAGAGAAAGGTGAGAGTGAGAGTGGGTCAGTATAGGCGTCTAGTTCGGGCTACGGATATCAGGTACCGATGCAGGCTTGGCAAATTACCGAGGAGGAAGCGCGAGATTGCGGCGTCCTTTCCTTTCCTCCTGATCGCGTCCTGGAGCAACGGTACCATCCATTTATCCGGCGCCACGTCACGCGCGTCTAAAATCCGACCTCGATCGTCGGCCTCGATGAGACCTCCCGTTCCTCCTTCGCTCGTCTCTTCTTCAAGGGCGTTTGCGACAGGATGGCAGAGGAAGATGATGCTTTCGGATCCGCCGTCGGCAGAGGCTGCTTGATTTATTTCCGATTGTGCATTATTAATGTATAAGCGCGCGGGTAAAGTATGATAAATAAGAGAGAGTCATACGTTTCCTATGCTTGCCTATCTTTTTTAGATAATTTTGCAGAAACGAAAATATAGCTGTAATGTATTTCTATTAGAGAGAGTACATCGTTTTTTCATGTGTGTGTTGATATTCAATAAAATATTTTAGGGTAATATCTCATCGCGTGCAAAATCATCTCAGAAAATAAATGCAAATACTTTTTTTGCACGATGCAGTTAATTTTGTTTGACGAATCTTGCACTTTGAACCGCAAGATCCTAATAGCTACGCTTTTGCTTTTCTTCGTATTTCATCTTCGTCAGATTCCAACCGCTTCCTCGATGCTTACACGACGTAAACAGTTAGCGAGCGTTTCTTTAGACACGACTGATCCTCCTGACTTTCCCGTTAAACGGATGATTGTCTAAAAGAGTGGTGACTAAAAGATCGGCCATCGAAAAGGACCGGGCCACGTTTTTACGTGGTTTGCCTGTGCGTTAGAAGAAAGGTCATCGGACTTTGAAAGAGCAGTTTAGATACGAAATATAGAACATGGTGAAAGTATAAACCAACAGGATTTTATATGTATCTCTTTCTAAGGGCAGGACTGAAAGGGATAGAAAATTGGACAAGCTCCAGTTAACTTCGGCAGTTTGTCTTTTGATATCGATCATCCCCGCTAACGTAGGAAGAAAATGTCTTCTAAGGATAATTCGTACTTCGTTCCAGACGTGGAGTGCTAATATCATTGGAAGAATCTCACACTGATACGTGGGTGGACCGGCGAACAGTAAAGTGGATACATAAGTAATGCGGTCAAACGGATAATGCACATAAAAAGTCGTCTTGCACATCCATTTTCTATTGTCCTCATTATATTCTCTCCCGACAAATACATTTCGACACCGCGACTTGGCCCGGTCGGGTTAAAGCACGGGCGGAAGGGTGAAAAGAATGAGATTTATTTCTCAGGACTCGTGCGATCTTCGTATATAAATGAAAGATGAGAAGACCATAACGGTCTTCTCGATGCGAATTTCCATCCCTCGCGCACCGTTCGCAATCAGCGGTGCAAAGCGACGCGACGGGCCGTCCCGTCCCGTTTGAGGGAATCCCGTGCCATGTACACGGGGGTGCAAGCTACCCTGTTGTAGGGGTGTATTGATTTCTATGATGGCGGCCGGCCGGCGCCTGCACCTTCCGCTATCATAGGAATGGCCAGGGAGCGTTGCTCCGTAGTGTTTTTCTATCACCGAGGACAACTCGCGCGCGAGAACTCGGTGACGAGAGGCGAAGTGGTGAATCGAGACACGTGAAAGCTAATTATTATCGCTCGACGGAAACGGTGGGGATCGTGTCGCGCCGGCGGCCACATTTACTTTCGATTCCGCCCTTGTGTAGGTTCTCCCAGGAATCGAGCCAGGCGACCACCGAGGATCCGTGCGCGGGTGATGGTGTCCACGTTCGCGTATGGATCGTCGACATGGGTGGCGATCCCTGAGCACCGTGCCGCCCCGCGATCGCTTCGCTGAGATCGCCGGTGCTCGCATCCGTCGACAGACGGGACCCTCGTGAATGAGAGCTCGCGCGTATCTTAACGGGATACTCTCTGGTCGTCGTAATCGCGCCGGCACCGGCGAAGAGGGTCGTTGCCACGAAGTGACTAGGGTCACGCGTGATCGTCTTTGATCACGCCGGAGAAATCAGCGGGGGACAACGATACTCTCGGGTAAGAGATAGGCGATCCTCGCCAGATGGTCTTATTGCTGCGACTAAAAATTATACCCGAAGGATTATCCGGATTGTATGTGCTAATTTCTCGTAAAATATGCTACCTCGCGTGATAATGGACCTTTTCATATCTTGGCTTTACTGAGGTGTGCATCAGCTCGAGCTAAGAGAATTTTGTTATTTTTAACAGTGTATCGATTTTTTTGTCTAATGTGGATCGTTGTGAAAAGATATATAACTGCTTTTCGCAATGATCCGTGCAATAGCTCTTGTTAAAATCGCATAAACACGAAATTGTGTCGGAATCGATGATAGGTTTGAAATATTAGACCCTTTAAAACTGGTTCTTCCTGAAATTGCCTCGTGAAACTTATTCGAATCTAATTGTTATCCACAAGTTTTACGCAAACTCCGGAGAAAGTTTGCGCGAAGATGAAACGTGTTCTCGTTATATCGCGCAGATGATTTCGAGGCGTTAGTTAAATTTGTGTTCAATTTGTGTCAATTAAATCGAACACGAAACCTTTCATGCACGGTTGTTTAACCGTAACTGCAATAAAGACTATACCTTGTCACTTGTCGTTTGCTCGTGCAGAATGACTCGTTAGCTATAGTTTACGCTTTATCGACCGACTTATACCCCCTTTCGTCATTTGTTCATGTGTCTTACTTTTAATATCTCGGTCATCGGCTCATTATAGCCGCGTACGTGCTCGATTCGCGAAGGCGCGTTCCGGAAAAATTCGAAGATTCTCGCGGTTCCGCGGGGTTGTTAATTACCATTCCGCGCATTACGTTCCCCGTTTTAATGTAAAATGAGTTATACACTGGTCGCCGGTCGAGCAGCTAATATCAATCACTCGGCGATTGCGGAGCGGCACATGAAAATCGCACACTTCCCGTGCGCGATGATCGACGATTTTGAACAAAGGAATTACGAGCGACGCTCGATTGAGGCCGCGATTCAGTAATTCGCATAAACAATTTTCTTGTTTAATATGCTGTTTGACAAACCGCGGGAAGAGGCGCGATGGCCCGTCATCCTACGACATTTAACGAGACGACAAGACGTTCAAACGCGGTCAATCGCGCACTTAGTCATGTGACATGTGACAGTAGAAAGCATCAGCAACAGGCGATTCAGGCGATTTAGTTAGCAGCTGGATCAAAATGACTTGTACCCACCCATCGCGTTTAGGCCGACAAACCCGGCGGCGCGGCGTCGCGGGAGTTCGCTTTTCCCTCCGCGCGCGACTCTACTTCAATTAAAATCCTCCTTTCCTTATAAATCCGAATTAATTGCAATCATGTTTTTCTTTCTAATTTCTTTCTAATTTAAGCAGGAGGCACCTCTGCGTTTAACCTCGGCAAGAGGCACGCGCTTTCCACGCGAGGAATTCTCGGAAGGCGCAATCGCTCGACGCGTATTACGCCATTAACGCTGTAAAATCGCATGTGGGGACGCGAAGACACTCTCCGTATGCGAGAGGTTTTACTTTCGCTGCTGCTTCTTCATTTGCTAGATGCACTGAACGTACCGGCTCTGCGTGATACGAGAAATCACGCGCGGTCGAAAGAAACACCTAACGTGCATTACGAGATCGGCAGATCTACGGATCGAAGGATCCGTTGCTCGTCGATCCATGTTCAATTATACATGAAATTTAATTAAACTTATATTTCATGAAAAACTTACATTTCTTCGTTGCCTTACTGATCACGTATGCGCGATAAGCATTTACAACAAGAACATTGAGTGTAACTAAATATAATATTAAAATAGGCAATCAGAGCCACGCGCGGTAAGTGGTGCGCTACAAAAATTTATTAAGCTTAAATGTTTATATACAATATAAAAAGCGAACGTTTCGACTCTTTCTTTGAATCATCCTCAGCGCGTATTTGATAACAATTAAGTCAAAATTTAAAACATAAAATACCGTAACTTCGCATTATGCTATGGTCCAAAAGAAATAAAACAAAATAAAATAAAAATGCAGTCCTATTTATTGTAAATACTGTTAGCGCATTGTGTCTCACACTTGCATGTCCGCAGATGCAGTCGAATCTCCGAAGTACTTCCAGGTATTGAGTGTCACGACAATTAAACCGTAATAGTTAATAATCTGATATTTTATTAACGAATGTCAGTCAATCTGATCAAAGAAAGTTGCGTCTATGCAAGAGGAGTCAGTCGCATCTCGGGTGTACACATTGCCAGGCCTAGACATTGACCTCGAAAGTGAGGTGATCACGGCCGGCGTAGAGACGTATCGAAGAAAGTGCGCCAATCAGCCTCCAACCGGTTTGCGTCTTACGTGTATCACTATGATCGGACGTTATAGTCTATAGTCGATTCCCTTCTTCAGAGGATTCTCTTCTGTGAATCGATTAATCAGCCGCCGATCGATCGCGCTGCCGTTCGGAAAAATATGCACACACAATTCTCTTTTCACGCAATTCTTTTCCCGCGTTTTTTTTTACGCGATTCTTTTCAAGCGGTTTTTTGAAATATAACGTTTTTTTCCAAATAACGCGGTTTCTTCTTACATGGAACGTATCTACTGTGTAAAAAGAGAGTTAGGTGTATTTGTATAATGTATGCGTGCATAATGCGTGACTTTTAAATTTTTATAAGTATATATATGACTGAGTAGAATAACAAGTATACCATAATTATGACAGCGCGTATAGCGAAATAGCATGAAATTGCAATGTGACAGAATATAAAGAAACATATAATATAATTTATTAATGTACAACATTATTCAATTCTGTATTACTTAACTTATAGTTGATATCTTTATTATAGTTTCTATTTGTTTACCCGTTACTTCGCCGCTGTCCTCTGACTTGTGCGAATGCGAGAAAATTCTTAGTATAATAAAAGATAAGAAATATAATATATACAAATTAATTTTGAAATTTGAGCATTATAGTCGTTAGGAGGTCATTCTCTTCGTTAACGTTCCGATTAGCGAAAATGCAAAAGGGGAAAATGCAAAACTTCAATAAAAGTCGCTTTTACTTTGTCTTTGAGGCAACAAATGTATATATCGTTTTTCTTCACCTGATTGTTTACTATATTACATACATATATGCAACGCGTTGATATTATGGATCGAACAATTATATCCGTTTTCCGGATATAAATGTCAATAATTGGAGTTGAAGACTCCGACGATGGCACACAAGTAATCCGCACGTTACGGTACTTGTGGTTTACGTAGAAAGCGAAACTTAATAGCTTCAAGTACAATACTTATAAATATATAAAAAGGCGGCAGTGAAACTGATCATCGATATTATCTCTCTTCTACCTCGAACGATACATATACTACACGATGAGACTATACCGCTGCATGTGTATAACATTTCACTTTTCGTACGATGCCAATATATGCTGTCCTAACTAGAAATTGCGTACTTTCTCGAATTTAAAGAACAGAAACGACGTATCGTGAGATATTTTATTAATATCTGTTATTATTTAGGCAAAAATTACGAAGATTTATATGAAACTATCGAAATCTGATTGGGCAACACGCTTACGCGGCTCTTAAGAAAAGAAAAGAAAAACGTCTATCCGCAGGATATCGACGCTAGAATATAGCGAGATATTAATGCATACATTAATTATCGTATATTTCAGGATGCAGAACTAACTTCTGCAGAAACTAACATGTTCTTATCTTAGTTAGTTTGGAATGTCAATAATTACGATAGATACGATCCTATCTCTAACTTCTAACTGATGCAGGAGAAAGGAAGAGTGCAACCACTCTCTATCGAACAACTTTTCCCTTCTTTTCAAGCAGGCGTTAACTGTAGACTGGTTATCGCAAGAACAAACACGTCGAAAGCAGTTTCACTTATTATAATTGTCTTGTATCGCCGCGATGACAATACCAATTGTGCAAGAAAGGCAAGCTTACAAATTCCAATAACACCAGAATTTTTTCCAGCTTTGCCGTAGCAAAGGAGAAGGCGATCATCGACTGTCGTCCTTTTATAATCGATCTTTTTAATTTAAATTGCCATTTTATATTCCTTAAAACGTTTTATAATTATAAACCTAAACGTGTTAGCAAATTTCGTATTATTGATATTTGTATATTATAAAATTAATAACTTCTTGCGAAGCAAAATAAACAATGTCTCGAAAATTACTACGTTTATTAGACATCTTTACGACGTGTTTGAGTTACTTATGTCGCCTAAGTTGCGACGTGTCTTGCAACTATTTATGATTTATTCTCAAGCGCAAACGTTGAATAGATTTAAACGTTAAATAGTTCGTTTTACCGATCTTGGTTGGCTTCAATCGTACGGTTGTTTCACTTATTCCAGTATACTATCCATTATTTTATACATGCAAGAAGATTTAACTATATAAGTGTGGTACGGTAGAATATATTTTTTCTTCTATTCACGACAATGTGTCGTGATCGAGATGCTTGATCTTGAATGACGAGCTCACGGTTTTAGGATTTAGTAGGTGCACTACTATCTTACCCGCAGGAAGTTACGTGATTTGAATGACTAGAAAAGAATTTGAATCTTGCAAGTCTAAGATATTGATATTTAACGTGTGATGAGTTCTCGGAAGATCTACAACGGCCGGCAAATATTTAAGGAGACGCCAAATATTATTTCTTAAATTTGTGGTTGAGTAATGCCTCGCGAACGAACGTTTCCGCAAGAGGTGCCAAAGTGTGTCAGTTATCATTTTCCCAGGAAGTATGCGAAGTATTAAAATCTGCTGTGTGACGTACGTTCGCGAACTTTATTTTTTTTTGTCATGCGAAACTGTTTGCCGTCAGACTTTGAATTTGAGTTAGGCCGAGTTAGGACGCTGTAACGTCACGCATTGCAATGCACGCATTACGTGCTCGGCATTGCAGCGTTATTGTATCAAAGCGTGAGCATTCGAAGCTTCGATTGCACTAGCATCAGGGGAGCAGATTAAAATTAAAATTAAAATATCTCCTCTATAACATTTTTTAATATAAATTAAGAAAAATAGAAACATAAAACAGATAAAGTTAATAAATAAGATTAATGTTATTTACGTATTTAAGTCAGTAGAAATATAATATCTCGTAAAACAAAATATACGTGACTGACCAATTTCACATTTAGTCGCCAAATATAAATATACACAGATAAATCAATATTCATCAAACTCTTAAACGCTAAAATAATTTTTTGTCATATAATAAATAAAATAAAGCGTTAAGAAGCAAAAATGTAATATGTCTCTATGCTTGTTCTTTAAAATCGTATTGTGGCCGTTCTAAGGAGACATATGAGTTTGGTTTTTTGTTTCTTTAATCGCTGCCATTCAGCTGCTTGTAAAATAGAGAGTGTAAAGTCGTCGCCGCGCTAAGTCGCAAAGCGACGAACGAGGTCGTACAACATGTGGCACATTCTATCTTTTTCTTCTCAGCTTAAGAGAGACGTCCACTGCTTAAAGCGCTGTTTATTCATGAGGAGGCGACACATTCGTCCACTAAGATGATTTGGAGAAATTTACCGAGACGAATACTTTTGTGTATAATATGCCCTAGATAGGCCCTTGGCATGTAGGACTTCAAAATAGCTGCAAAGAATTTCTGGAATTCGATTTATATCTATTTGATTTCTCTGTGTCGCGCGAGTGCCTTACCCTAGTTTTGATTATCAAGATTAATTAGATTATTAAAGTAATATTTGACAACGGCGATGTTAATAATAATATATACAATAATGCTAATATTATGAAGTTAATAATGGTGCATTTCAGAATATAATTGCTTGTGTTTAGTACGTTGTTTCAAGATCGATATTTCATCCGCGTCGAGAAGTAGGTCGTTACCTATTAGATATTCGGTTATTAGGTGCTTAAGATCTTCATAAAAAATCCCGTTATAATTTAAACGTGAATTAGACCGGCCGAATTAATACGTAAGCGATAGCGCTATTCTAATTCTAAGACAAAATGTTTGCTACAATAATTTTTTTCATCTAAAGCATTTCTTTATGGTATGATAATAAATTAACGATACGTTTAACGATATTGAGACATACATTGAGAATACCCTGGTATAGAATGCCTCATTATCATGATGACATACCGGTATTCGATTGCCAAAGTGTGACACTTTCGAAATACCTATGAGATGTTCATAAATGTTCTAAACTTCCGAAGTGTCAAGAGTTTTATTCAGGCAGACCGATATATAGGATCTCATTGGCAAATTGAGTTTGTTATTCTGTTAATGCAGCTGTCAATTTTGTTAAAAAATATTGATATTCAATATGTAAAAATACTTTCTCTGTCAGATAATTGATACTCGCGGCTATTGAGTAATTAAAAGTCGATATTATGCCAATGCACGTTAAAATTAACAAATTTATATGTTGCAAATATGACTTGGTGCACCTGGTACGTGTTCTACGAACGTATTTAATCAAATAAGAAAAAATTTTGTCACATCTTATATCGTAAAAAAATCACATCTGATTTCTTCTACTTCATAATCTATAATATGACTGTAACGAATTAATATTCAGAAAACTGTAATAATATCTGAACTTTAGGCAGCAAAAAAATGTTAATTAATTTTAAAAGTGTTTGAATGCATTTTATTACATGCACTGTTATGTTAAGAGGAGGAAAATGTTTATAGCATTTATTGACATGTCAATAAATTAAATACAAAATATCTTGTAAGCTATAGCATATCAAGAAACTGTTTTTTCTTTATGAGAAAGATAAGAAAATATTACCAACTCCAAATACCTATTTTTTAATTTGTTAAAAAAATTTATTTTGCATTTTTAAATTAAAATCTTTCACGAAAAATATTTTATTTCAGATCTTGCGATGTTTGAGTCATTCTACGCACGTTCTCATTTTATTATGTACGTGTTATCCACTGCGCTTTATAAATCAAAGACTACATAAATAAAAATTACGGCTATGCTTCTGAAAAAATAATGAAGGGTTTCTTAATGTCGCGCTTTCGTTTAATTATATCATTATGTCATTAAAAGATGTGTAAGCAAGAACCTCTTACATGTTTCCAAAACTTGTTTTATTCCGCGAAGATCCATTCGATCATGAGACCTGATCGTCCGTTTGACGCGAGATCCGCCAAAAAGTGTGCTCGAAGGAAAGTTCGCTTCGGGGGATATATTAGCCAGATTTCTTTTGGATGGGCACACACATCCCGCAAAATATGTTATTAAATTAACATTACATGTGGAATATTTATTGCAAATATGTATTCAGCATTTATCGTTTGAGTGCCAATGAGTTTCGAGATAATTAATATATTTACAGATATTCGATCAAACTCTAATTAAAATTTAATACTACGTTAGGTGTAAAGACAATACCGTTAGAAAAGCGAGTTCCGAGATTAAAAAGCAATTATTCATTGAACGAGCAATTGGTTCAGCTATTTGCAAATTAATTAACAGGTCAAATAACAGAAAATTAAGATAAATTTGTTATAGTTTTTGATTTGTCATAATTTAAAAAATATGTCAGTAAAATTAAAAAATAAGTTATAATTGTGTCATAATTTTTTTTTTAATTTTACTGATTTATTAATAGAGAGATACTCACAAAAACGAAAAAAAATATTATATATCTTATGATAAACATTAGATTTAATCCCTGATTTCCATGCTCGCGTTGCCGCGCGTAAAATTGCGCGTCAAACGCGCGCGTTTGATAAAAGCACGTATTTGATTGGGGGCAACCACGGTCTTGTATACAAGACCGTGGGGGTAACCTATGGAAACGCATGTTTGACGCGCGTTATAACGCGCGGAAACGCGTACATGGAAACCAGGGGTTAGAGCAAAGTGGAAAGGTTGTGAGACAATAATTAATTGAGCGAAAATGAGAATATTTTGATTTTATTTACCGTCTAATTTATTTTTGCTCGTCGAAATATTCATGCTCACGACCTTTTCACTTTGTTTTGCAAATACGAGTCTAACGTAATTTGAGGCACGTCAGCCGCTAAAACCGGCACGTTAAATTACCCGAATATTCAGATTGGGGACACCGATTCCTCAATCTTTAAAGTCTGTTATTAAAATCATTCGCGCGCGACATATAAATCACAACTGTCATGTATCCGTATTATAGTTGTCACATGTCAGATATTATCGAGAAGCCTGACTTATTGACAGTATTATTGTCGTTACGTGTCATTCATAAACAATGGGAGATGCGAGTGAAGCTTATGAATTGAAATGTCACTTCATGCTGCGATACACGATCGGTTGTTTCCGACGATTTATCATCTTTGCTTTCGATTAATTTAATAACTTAATTAAATACTCGCTTCATAATTGTTTGTACAAAAATGCGTACTTGTCTTTTGCTTGATTACCTTGCAGAAAAGAAATGCGTAATGATCGCGAGAAAAGGAAATAAAGACGTCAAGAACGTCGAGTTTCTGGCGCTGTGACAGACAGTCAACTGTATGTCGGATGTGACAAAACTAATTTGCATTCCTCCATGCACGTTTCAAGGTCTCCCGCGTCTAGCGAAATCCTTATGCAATCCGCTTCTTAACGGCCGAGGTTTGCGCGTAAAAATTTCAGGGGAGAACCTGCTTACTTATTGTTCCGGCAATTCGGAGGAAGAAACTTCTTCCTCTCCGCGAGTCGTGCGATTCGATTATCGGCGACAGAACGGACGTATAAGCTTTTTTGTGCGAGACAGTTTTTACTGGCGGTGTCGGTGAAATCTGCGAATTCATAGAGTAAGTGGTGCCGGTCCATTTAAGCGTAAATGGTAAATCATGACTAGGTGAAAGGTAAACAGGAACCGATAGAGGCCTCGGTGCGTGGACCAAACTATTTGGATTTTGGAACCGTGCTACACAGTCGGCGAGCGGTCCATTGACCCGTTTCAATTCACCGGAATTATCGTTGACATAGGTTTTGTGCCTTCCACATCGCTTTCTCCTTGATCGCCGTTTTTCTTTTCGCGCCGCGTTTGTCGAAGCTGCGTATGGAGAAAAATTCTCTTTTCGTCGCGTTGACGAGGAAATACTCGATCGACCGTCAAGCTTATATTTTAGAACAATCAATTAAATAAGAGACGCATCTTTCAGGCATTTGGAAAAACAATATTAAAGAAAGATAATTTTCTCTCGCCGAGAATCAAATCAAGATTCAATTTGTCGACCGAGCGTGAACTTAGATCCTTTCTATTTATGCGTCATCATTTTCTAATACGCGTCGATTTCACGTATCGTTTGGAGATACTGCTATCCTAAGGTATACTAGGTAGTATTTTCTAAGGTTAACGAGAGGGAATCTCGATAATTCTCGCGTCTCTTCGTCCTTGCCGCGATGCTCCACAGCACCCACTTTTCTGACACGAGGCTCCCCGGGCTGCAAAAACTGTTATGAGGATGCCGCGTGGAGGAACGCGCGCGGAGATGCTGTACGACTCTCGCCTGGAAAACGAGGCTACAACAGCAACGTGTAGCCGGTGGCACCTACATGACAGCATTCCGCCATCGGTCTGAAAGACGAATCGTTCCGGCACATTTTTATCCGAGGAATTTCTCTCCGAGACGTTATCTCGTTTATCCATCGTGCGATTGATGTTATCGGCTATCGCGTGTAATGATCGATGATTGATTGTAATTTGTTGACATCAACAGCATAATCACAAAATAGATTCCTGACGATGAAAAGCCTCTTTTTTTTTAAAGGATTATTAGGCACGATTGGATTGCTAAATTGACGTGCTTATTTTGACAACGATAAGACAAGATACGAAACGATGAAATCGGCAAGTTTCGTTGCCTGCTGAATTATATCCCTGTCGTTGAAATGTGTATTGTTTTTGCTGAATCGTAACTTTCGTTAAAGCGTGATTAGACCTGCTTCCTAATTTTTTTACTTTATTCTATGTGTCTCAAAGTTAAATTTCGCTTAGCATGATATCGGCAAAAGTTGTAAATTATAATTTAGATTTTATGATTAGAAAAATAAAATTCGAATTTTATAAGAAGTAATAAAGTTAAAACATTAGTCTCGAATAAACTAAACAGTATTGAGACAATAATTGTTGTCTTTTTATGCGTTACGCTGTTTAGATAAAATTACAGTCATTTTCGGTAAATACAAATATGTATAAATATGTATATCTATAAATATTCGATAAATTAATCTTATTATTATTAGGTTACATTAAAATTATAAATAAGCGAATATTATTAATAATGCATTTAAGGAACTTTGAAGATCGACACGGGAAGAAGGGTGGTTTAAAAAAGTGAAAATTATAACGTTGGTCACATTCTCTTACTCTTATATGCCTTATTCATCTTATTTGAGAAGCTCAATTTGCACGGAAAAATCGCCTATAGATTCGAGTTCGTCAAACTGGGAGCGGAAGTAGAAATCGCGCAGAGGCGAAGCAGAGGCCCGCGGGTCCGTTGTCTCTGTTCGTAGACCCATCGCGAGATCGCGATAGGGGGGAGGCAGACTGGCGACAATCACAGAGGGTGGGATCCCCGGGATCATCGATCCTACCTCGCGCGTTTTGCCTTGACCGATCTCGGCTGATCTATCCCCACGATCGATTTCCCACCACGATTCACGGTTTTGGCCTCGTTTGCTTCTACATCGCTTACGCTCGCGGAAGATACCACCTCCGACGTGCCGATCGACCACCACCAAAGCCACGGGTGGCCGGAGGATACCAAGGCACCAAAGTTATAAAGCAGACCGGCTAAGCTGGTGCGCGGCGCTGCCACTTTGTCGGGCGACCACAACGTGCCACGGTTTGTCTCCCGCTCTCGTGTAACAAGAGGAGAGGCATTTTTTCCCCGGACGGACGCGGACACCTTTCGCGGTGTCATCCTCTGAGGCGCACGGTCGTCGGGCCATGTCATTTTGACGTGGAGTCGCGGGTGCGGTTTTAATACTCCCGGACCACGATTCTGGCACGCCACTACGTTTCGTTGGACGCACGAAGGAAACAAGGATCCGTACTCGTGACATAAGGTACATAAGGTACTCTTAACTAAGGAACGGCACCAAAAAGTCCCCTTTTCATCCCTCGAGAACAAGATCCTTCTCCAGGTCAGACATTTCTCCGCGTATGGGCGATAGAAAACTTGTTTGGAAAACTTTTCCCTGATTGCGCTCAATAAGCGCAGAGCAAATCATAATTAAGTATATAGACATAAATTGATAGAAACAGGTTTTTTCAGACCTATTTTATATCGCAAAGTAACATAAAGTGACCATATTCTTCTTATTTTAAGAACTCGAAAAGATCTTAATGCAACTTTCTTTAGAGTTTCTATATCATGATAGCGTATATGTATACAATTACGGTTTATTTAAATTAATTTTTAACTTTACTTGTGTCATTAAAAGAAAAAATATCGCAATATCATTAGAAATATGCACACAATTCTTGTTCAAACTCACTTGCTAATTCTTAAAAATCTTGAGTAAGCATTAAATAATTTTGCAACGCAAAGATATTTTAATTTCAAAACATAATAAGTAAATTAAAATGATAAAACATGTCGACATAAATAATTATATAGGTATATTGATATAAATATATGTATATTATATGTGTATAAAGAAATTAAATGTTGCATTAATGTGAGGTTTCAAACGAACATTTATAATTCTTCCATCGTCAATCTTATAATTATATTAAAATCTCCATTGTCATAAATAAATCTTACGGGCGTTATTTTTCCTCCTCTTTCTCTTTTTTTGTTCAAAAATAGATTTTAGAAAGAGGTTGTCTTTATCAACACTAGAACTACCAAGGGGGTCAAAATGACTTGTTTGACATTTTTTAAATATTTATTAATTTTTTAAACACCACAATTTCTGAAATTTTCTCTGACTTTTATTAAAATATACAGATAATTAATTTTATAAATTTGTTCTCTTTTTTTCGTTTTGATCCTCGGTAGATATAGGATATAGGTAAATCTTCGGTATAGTTCTAGTGTTAATAAGCTTCTTACAGATTTATCGAATCATTTATACGGATTTGTACTTACATCGTTCATTAGGACAAGCATAACTTTCGCTAGATACGTATCGCTCGTCCGCTACGCGAAGCTACATCTGTCGTAACGAGTAAGATGCACTTGAATGAAGATCAGGATATACTTCAAAGAAGAATTTCAAAGATTTCTTTCATTCGCTTCTATCTATATCTATCTATGCCTCTCTAACCGAAATGAAAGTGCAGTTTTCACATTGTCACGTATCATACAGTGCTTAATGACCGTATTGATAATTAAATTGCGATGAAGGTTCTAAGCAATTATATTAAATGAATAATCGCATTTTCCCGTTATTAATACTTGCACAATGCAGATTAATTTTTTGTGCCAATTATAGATCATCATCATTAGCGCATTGTCATTAATATTCGCCGATTCAGTTCGCGTGTAAAAGGAGAAACGCCGCGTCATGAATTATTGGGAATTCAAGTGCTTAGACTTTGATCAAGAATGTGCGATTTTCTTCGTTATTTATTAAAGAGCTTTCACATCCTCTCTCGATTTATCATCCGCGTAAAAGGCAGCAGGTCTTCAAGGTCCGAATGTTTCATTATATTTATTTTTCCTTCGTGTAAGTAACAGTTAATTAAAATTTATAATAAATATATGAATTCTTTATAATAATTAAATTCTGCCGAGAGTGTAATCTCCCTCGGCGATGGTAATTAATATTAAAGATTTGATATTTATCACAACATTCAGAAAAAAACTTTGTCTATTATTGCTCCGATTTGAAATGTACATTACATGAATACGGACAATCGAATTTGCTGACATATTTGTAAATGCTGGACGTATAGGTAAATGATATGTGCGGATAAGTAACAATTTCTTACACGCTGCGAAAATTTACAGTCACTGAAAATTTTGCAGAAAGTTTCCAGGTTTTCACCTAGAGAAAAAATTCTCCAGCGTGTTTTTTGCAATCCTCTTTTTCTGAAATCTTTTTGAAATATATCTCATATCTTTTCTATAAGATTAAAAGTCATTTTTACAAAAAAGATGAGATCTCTTTCGTCGTTCCACGAAGCAATTATTCTGATTTCCATTGCAAAATAGATCAAGGGGAAAGACAGCCTAATTTATTCCCTTCTGAAACACACGGCACAGCCTCGGAAACGCAACAATTACGCCATGAGTTCAATGCGAAATCGTTCCGTTCAAGGAAAGTAACTTTCCTCAAAGGATATGCTAGTTGATGGATCGTCGACTTGACAACAAGCTGCTTAGAGAAAGAAAGAAAAGAAAAATATACAGAAAGAAACAAGTGTTCGCGTCGGGACACGTTTATAGCGACTTCGGGAGATAGCGGTAATAGTTTCTTCGGAGCGTGAAAGTTATGTTCCGCGGTACATACGGCGATCGGCGAGTGAACGACCGGATGATGTGCATCGAGGAAATAGCTATTAAGAACTAATTGCGAGCTGATGCATGTACAGCATGTTTCGTTTAACTGGTCGACTGTCGATCTTTCAAATGTCTTAATATCACGCGCGTGTAAACGTAGCGATTTATTCGCTCTAAACGCGTTTACTTTCTTCTATACATTCTAATATATATAAAATATATCTTTTAGAGAAAGGTATTTGTCAGAAAATAAAATTAAAATAAAAAAGTCCGTGCTTGTTACAACTCATTAAAATCAATCGCGCATGCATACATCGGAATGCAGTGGCCCAATTATTTCGTACGAGGTGGCAATTTTTCGATCGCGCGTGCATCCTGCAATTTGCTACGTCGGTATAAAAATGTGCATTAGCGATAAAGTGCATCAAACGCATAAAGAAAGTTGCGTTATAATGCCTCGTTGCTTAAAAGTTTCGACATGGTAATTCTAGATGACAAGGTGTAACATGAGTGCTATTTCATTAAATCACTCGTCACGAAAAATTGACGCATTTGCAGCGGCTTATCATATCAATGGAAATGATGTTTGATGGTTATTAGAGTCGTGTAACCGGTTTTTTGTGTTGCAGGCGATGGCGAGCTTCATTAATTCGACAGCACAATTTTTCAACGATGCGTACGATTACTACCTCTGGACGCTGTCCCTCGCAGGTAATCCGTCATATTGAAAGTTTTATTTTATATTAGAAATTCTATATTTTTCAATATTAAATTATTTGCTTTTAAATAAATGTCGTCTTGTAATATCGCCTAGATGTTTTTAACAAGCTTTAATTTATCTAATTTGATGTTATAAATTTATTATCTATATAATAATATAGTTATAAATTTATTTATATACAATGAATGATAGGAATCGCTTTAATTGTAACGATTAATATTATAAACGAATAAGGTGTATCGCGGATTCTTTATAAAACACGTTTCGATTTTTAGACGAGAGGACGAGGGGATGGTTATTGGTTGACTCGCCGAAACCAACGTTAATATACACGATGTTGTACCTTCTCATCGTCTGGGCGGGTCCTAAGGTCATGAAGAAACGAAAAGCTTTTAAATTAACGTGGGCATTAGTGCCCTACAACCTTACCATGGCCTGTCTCAATGCTTATATTGCCATTCAGGTGAATATCATTTCCTGTCCTCGATGATGAGAAACTATCACGGAGTTTACCATTATTTTTCGGATTTATCTTTATATGCAGTCACTTTCACTTGAAAATGGGTTTCTATCGCTTATATCTGGCATTTCTCTGTATTCTTTGCAGTTGTTCGTAGCTTCCACAAGGTTACAATATAGTTATGTGTGCCAGCCAATAAGGCACATCACGGGTCCCGATGAGCTTCAGGTAAGAAAATTGTCGTAAAATAAAAAATTGAAATATTCAAAGATTATTTCTTTCTCCTTCTCTTTTACATTTTAGTTTAAAAACGTTTCTATTACAAATAAATGCCCTTTTTCTTATTTTGTCGTGCTAAAATTTTAATTTCTACGTTCAGATCGCTCACGCGGTTTGGTGGTACTACTTTAGCAAGCTTTTGGAATTTTGCGATACGTTCTTCTTCATTTTGCGGAAGAAGGACAATCAGTTGAGCTTCCTCCACGTCTATCATCACTCCACCATGTTCTCGTTATGGTGGATCGGTATTAAATGGGTACCGAGCGGATCCAGTAAGTGTATCTTTATTTCGATATTAATTTCAGTGTTGGAATAATTAATATTAATAATTATTGCTTTAAGTTAATTGCTCGACTCATTAGTTGGCCGAGCCGACTTTTAGGTCGATTCGAACAGCGTTGACAATAGTTATTACCAGGATTAAGCTTATCTTTATAGATAAATGTTAATAGTATTCATCAAATATATTAGCTAAAAGTTTTTGCCATAGAAATATGTAAAAGCTAAACGTTGGTTATGCTGTATCTTCTAAACAACTATTAAAATTTATCATGCCGAAAAAGATGTCTGATAAGATTCTTACATTTATGTGTATCTGCACTTGCAGCTTTTCTGCCAGCGATGGTGAACAGCTTCATCCACGTGCTGATGTATTCGTACTACGGACTCGCCGCGTTAGGCCCTTCGGTGACTAAATACCTCTGGTGGAAGAAGTACTTGACGATCCTCCAGCTCATCCAGTTCACGACCGCCTTGATTCTGGGGATCAACGGCATCCGTTCGGGATGCGACTTTCCCCTCTGGATGCAGTACACCCTCGTAATTTACATGATGTCCTTCATCGTCCTGTTCGGGAATTTCTACGCCAAAGCCTACATCGCAAAGGTCAGAATGCGGATTTCATAGTTGGGGGGGGGGGGGGGGGGGGGGGGGTGGGGGGCGCGTTATCATACGCCTTATTATATCTGCGTTATCGGTCCATGACTGATGTTTGTTTGCAGGGTAAACAGGTGTACGCTGAGAAGCGGCTCGAGAGGCTAAAAGCCGCCAAGAAGAAGTCGATGAGCACGCAACTCGACGATGCGGTCAGCAACGGGAAGGTCGCGAACGGGTATGCGAACGGACACGCGAATGGCTACACAAACGAGACAACCAAAAGGAAGACCCAATGAGGCGATTCTCCCCGAGGATGTCCCCATCGGGAGACTCGATCCACGCGCGGCACTCGCGACGCACGACGAAGGAGGAATAGTCACGGATATCAGTCGGCGTCGGGTGATGCGTCGTGGATGACAAGAGTAGTTTAACATTAAAAAATTAAATAAATAAAAAACACGAAAAAAGGGGCAAGGGAAAAAAAGAAACGGATTTCTCGCTTAGATCCCGCACATTGTCGGGTTTGTGCTTTCGCGAGGCGAAAATTTAGCACCGTGATTCCAAAGTTATCGGATTAGCAATTGTACATTCGCGACGTCACGCTGATTCCAGCAACTGTACATATATTAACAGACATACGCTGAAGAGACGGTTTAGAACTGAGTGCGTTTCGTAACGATTAGCGCGATGGGCCTGCAGGGATGAGAGTTCGCACATGAATAAGTATTAGATGTATTTAGGGCCTGAAGAGCAACAAGTTTTATGTTCACATTTGTATGACGATAAATATCAAAATATCAGAAAAGCAAACTTTCTTTCAAGGGGGAGTCAGAGTAGACGAATAAGTTTTTTTCCTAAATGTAAGATTATCCGGGAAAATAGTCGTAACGGGAGGAGGGAAATGTGCGCGTATGTGTGCTATAGATAAAATTAGAGAGGTAAACGGAATGTTCAGGGAAAAAAGGGAAGGAAGAAGAACGGCGAAAGAGACTTTCAATAGATGTTTACAACGGGATAAGAGGGTTGAAGGTACATCTTCTAGAAATGAACAGGAACGCTCGAAATTCAATGCAACCCGTCAATTTGTGAAAATTACGAGATATATGCGAATGTGTGCGTATATTATATATTGAAACTGATTCAATTAAACTTCGCAAGTGCCGTTTCGAGCAACGGTTCTGTATGAATCGAAACTTATAGAAGTCATAATTCGGGAAGCCTATCACGCAGTTATATTTCTGATTGATCTGCACAGAAACGGGGAGGTATACGCGATACACGGAGATCCGCTCGCTTTCGTTAAACCAAACCATTTAAATATGATATAATCGACTGATTTCTATTCGTTTTCAAGTGTAATAGATTTGAATAACTAAAAAAATGTAAAGTATTGATTGATTAGACGAAAATTTTTATACCGGCGCTTTTCTACAACGAGTAATCCTGATATGTATTGTACATACATACAAGTAACGCTTTCGTCGCAATGAGGATTATGTCAGCAATAAAAAAAATTGTAAAAAATGAAAAAATGCAGCAGAGAAAACGTCCACTGCAATTGTTCTATCACACATAATAAATCACGGAGAATCTGCCCTTCATCCAGCATAATTAAGATTTGTGTTCTTATCTTGACGAACGCGGCAGCTAACAATTGAATAAATTGGAAGGTAATCAATTTGCGACGATGGATCATGTTCATTTTGCGCGGGGCTCGTGTGTTTCCTCTCCTAACATATTTCTCTTTAGGTAATTATATTATATTGTTGATGTGTTTATATAAATACATATATATCATTATGATGAATGATGCAGTTGTTATGAAAATGGCATTGCTGCGTAATGCTTAAAGCAAAGAAATACATTATGTTAATTCTTTACGGTTTACATTTATTTGTCCTTTTAGAGATTTTTCACAAAGTTTTCTTATTTTAACTGTTAGGTATTAAATATTATGTATAAAATATTTTTTCTGTGTTCTTTTATTGTATAAAGATAATAAAATTACTTTAAAGCAACCAATGTACACAGATTAATGAGATTGTATCAGACATGTAAATGGCTGCACAAATTGTCATCTTTCACGATGTAACGACATGCAGTTATAGAGAAAGGTAAAATATTGAGAAACGATTATGTAGCTTTTAATATATAAACCAATCCAACGTTTATTCACATTATGGCAGCATAATTTGCAAGCAAGAGCTATTACTCTTTGGGAGATATATTTTTTCATAGTTGCGTCGTGACTAAATAAATATATACGAGTATTTAATTAATTTTTAGACGCACCGATTGAGGAGATCCCAAATGTCATTGTACGAGAAAGGATCGAGGTAAAGTAATTAAAAGTCGCGATTAACCACGACTTCGTAAAATCGCTAGAGCCAACCATATCGAGCATGTCTTGCCAACGTATCGTTGTATGTGGCAGACGAGAGCAAATTCGACGGGGCCCGTGATATGGTGAACCTTTGTGGCGGCTATTTGCTCCGCCAGTTCGTCAAGGGCGGTCTGACGCAGGTTCAGGAGGAAACCGTGCGTGTGATAAGCTCTATACAATTGTTTCAGGTCCCTCTTGTCCACCTGAGGCGCCACGTCATTCGGAATGTCAGAGACGAAGCCTCGCAAAACGCTGATCGCGTGACGATTGAATATCGTTGTTAAACCGAGAGCGCTGCGCCAGCCGGACAACTTGTCTCGCAAATATTGCTCCATTTCTGGCACTTCTTTCTTTTCCTTTTCATACGCGTCTTCCTCGGGCATCGACATCACCGTCGATTCCAACGTCTGAACGGGTCGATTGCTGGTCGATGTGGCAACAGGCACGAGTGGCCGCCAATCTTTACTAATCGCCACGTTAAATCTCAAATTGTTAGGCAGAGTGGATTTCTGCATGTTCTCCCATATCTACAATAGAGACGTTGTTATAAAATTGAAAAAAAAAAGCTACAGCTTGGAACAGAAAATATAAAAAAGTTACGACAGAAAAGGGACATAAACTTGTGATTGTTGGAGAGCTGAATTAATCGTTTTATACTAACGCCAGAGTGATTGACCAAGCGGGACACTTTCATAAGTGAACAACGACTGTCGCTCAATTTATAACGATCCCCGATCTCGGGATCCCACAGGACGACGTTGTTTTCCTCGATACTCAAGACAAACACGGTCCATCGGCTTATCTGCGAAGAACCTGCGTCCATAAGTATATTTAAGATAAAAATTATGTTGCGTATATCTGTAGTTATTTTATGCATACTGATTTATAATTAATTAAACTTGGAAAAATATTTTTAAAGAATTCTTCTTAAGTTCTTCTTCCGAGTTCTTCTTAAGAGTTTGCACGTCACTTGTACCATATATATTAGATCGTCGTTAAGTAATTGGCGTACCTAACAATACATATGACTGCAAGCCGAGACCTTGCAGCAGCGTCGCCAGCAAAACCGCTCGGCCGTAGTGATCAACCTTGTTGACGCTTAAGGCCTGGCGCGGCGGGACGGGGCCGTAGTGCATCGGCAAGGACGGTAAAAGCATGGCGAGCCGTGCAGCGTCGTCGGGAGTCTCGACACCGGCTATTCTATACGGCGTCGCCAGGCAGCGTTGAATTCCCTTTAACAAAGTATCGATGGCGTTAGCTTCCAAGGACTTGGCGTTACCGGGCTGCTCCAGCCTCATCAGCACGTAGATCCGGGTGTGCGAGCGACCCGGGCTGGCTTGCACGTAGCCGAACGATAGTACGGGACTGAACAGGGGAGATAGAGCAATCCAGCGCTCGAGCTCCTGATAATTCCTATGACTCTCCAGAGGTATTCTCGCCTCGCCCAGCCACTGCTGGCCCCAAACCGGGTGTTGATCGTACAGACGAAATTTCACGCAGTTCTCGCCGTTCTGCCTGGGCAATTCGAAGTGCATGGTCTGCTGCCAGATGGGTGCGGGCCCCTCCGCCGTCGCGGTCGCGTGAACGACGTTGCCCCATTCCACCTCCAGCAGAGGGGTGACCAGCGCCGATTCCTCTCTCACCGGCACCTCCACTCCACGTAGCACGGTGACGGAGAGGATTGTTCTCCCTACGGTGTGATGCCGGCGAGTGCTGGACGACGGCCTGAGCGGTCGGCTCGCCTGGAACAGATTCTTCAGGGACACGTCCAGCAGGGAGAACGCGGACTGTTCGGTCACGACGATGTCCGGCGGTTTCGACTCACGCGGCGATGCTTTGGGAATCGCGCTGATGTCCACGTCGAAAACCAGAGCCGGGTCCACCAGCAGAAAATACTTGACGTCCTTGTTGCCGGTGGAACGTCTGTGAGGTCGCGACAAGGAGAGACTGTTCTGCGGATCGTTCGGATCGTTGCTCGGTCTATAAAGACATTCGCTGGTCTCCTCCGGCTCGCTGCTGCCGTACGTCGACAGGGAAATAGTGCAGATGACAGTCCCGGAGTATATTCTACCCAAGCTGTCGCCGATCGCGAATTCTACGTCCACCTTGTGGTCCCTAATGCTACGCTGGGGCAACGGTAACGGAAGCACGCTGGACGCCCCGTGCCGCGCGTGCACCCGTATCGAGAGATCGTAGCATTCCGAATTTCTCATCATCAATTTGTACAGCTTCCGGTTGAACGGATTATTCGCCGTGCATATCGGCTTGCCTTTGAAGAGCACGGAGACTGAGACGATCTCGGGCGTCGGCTGACTTTCTTCGCGCGGTGCATGAACGCGGACGTCCCGCACAGCGATCTCGACGAGTTTTCCGCAGAACCGCGGACGCGACTCGTAGTCCAGAGGCTTGACATCGTTAAGCTGATAAGGCTTGACTATCTTGTCGGTAAATGGACTTTCGGATACGTAAAGTCCGTCCTCGGCCGACAAGTCTCTACCGTTCGATCCTCGCGAGGCTCTCTTGTTCCTAGTAAGCACTCCGCTCGTTTCCCGATCGTCATCGATCACTGGATACGCGTAGCAGAGGCTGAAATCCTCCTCGGTTTGGTCTTGCGAGCGTCGCGCGGGTCCGGTTACGAAATCGACGTGAGAGGAAGACATACTCCGAGGCACTATGCGATTTGTTCACGGCTGTTACTTATTATTTTATTTTCAGCGAACAATGTAAAATTTTTAAACTACGATTCTGAATTATTTCTAATAAATTACGTTCGTTTTCCTCGCCACGGAGTTACAGAACTGCTGTAAGCATAATCTCATATGACATACAGAACCCACGTTGACGTTTGTTTTGGCGTCCTCGGTTACCATAACAACAATTCTCGTGATAACGCAATTTAGCTGTAGAGCCCCTCCACCACCCCCTACAATTTGTATGATGCGCGAAACACGAACGCATCGCGAAGGGGCCATCACAATAATTAAGTCAATTAGATTTAATCTACTAAATACGAAATAAACAATTAACAATTCCATTAGTATATGAATTAATTGCGCATTTATTCTTTACACGCGTTTGTTAGTAGCAATTAAAATATTGTTATTAAAATACATATCCAATTGGAAACAAATCTGAATTTGAAAGAAATCTCTATGTCGTAATTGATCTATGTCGACAGCGTTTCGATTCGAAGAGATTTAACCGCGATTATGAAATTTATATTATCTAAATATAAATTTTATGATATAAAAACTAAAACTTTAAGTATATTTTTAACGATTCGAACGTTTTGTTGCTGAATCTCATCTCAAAAGCATGCAGAGATAAGAAATTCAGATAAATGACGTAAGATCCGAAAGGGATAATAAATTTCCCACAAAATTAAAATTGATAAAAATATTCCTTCGTATTTTGCAAGTTATTAAAATTATTCCTTGTACAATATATTATTTCATAATCATTTTCAGTGATGTCAAAATGATCGATTCTAAAATAATTACAAAAAATCTATTTTATAATAAAATATGTATATATCGGATCTCACGTAATATTACTACTTTAACTGGTACAAAAACCAGTTATCACCACGTATGAATAAGTTATAACAGTTTAGGCTAAAGTCAGCGGGTTAAAATAAGTAATAGTAATAATTAATATAATTGTAAGCATGTCCTTTATGAAACAGCTTTATATGAGATCAACGAATTGATATTACGCGATATAACATATATGTATACCGCTCTTCTGCACCAACTTATATAAGTTTAATCCTGGATAAATAGTTTGGAGAGGTCAATAAGAAAAGGAATAAAATACAGTATTTATTACACTTTTAAAATGCACTATTTGTAATAAACATTTTTCAATATTTTGGTGAGAATATTGTTTACTTTAATTATTTTTTATTATTTATTATAAATTTTTATTTCTTTTCTTGAATATATAAAACTATACAAATATTGCATACTTTTTATTTATTGCAGATCACGAGATATGAATACCATGAGGAAACTTAAATAAGAACAGTAAATTAAAAAGATTTTAATTGTTAAACCTTAATTTGTTTTCTACTTTTTATTTTTTTATATACATGTAACTAAAATTTAACAAAATTTACTATATTCGATTCTAATATTAAATAACGTTATTAATTAATAGATACAATTATTAATAAATAATATTTTATCATGTCTTGATGGTATTCTCAATTCTGCGAAATATAGTGTGTGCATACGAGTAGGACATATTCTCGTAAATGCACACTAAATTAATCAAAGCACAATAAATAACATGATAAAGAGGCGTCCAGGATTAATCTTATCCTAATCTGTTCTGACTAATCCATTTTAAGGCAACAGATGTATGAATATGAAATACTATATTATAGTTATGTGTAACATTTTTATATTTTATAAAATTGCATATATTTATCTCTATGGATATGGTGTGAATATATTTAATAAGTTGCCACACATCCGTTACCTCAAGAAAGATGTTAATTCATTACTCACCGAGCCCGATGCGCAACAGCGGAACTGCCACGTAGACCTGTAATAAACAAATACAAAATTCATATTAAAACAGTGTTCAAAAGATCTAATGTTTTAAAACATAATTCTTATGCGCATTGAACGTTATATTTATTATTCAATTAGATATTTAGTTAAAGAATTATACATTTTCTGTAAAAAATCTTCACAAGAATTAATTTTTATAAAATATTTATTAAATTACTCCTTTTCTTCTAACTATTATTTCTAAATTATAGCAAAATAAAAGAAACTCAAGATAAACAAAAAAATTATTCTTACACAAAATAAAAAATAATATTCACCGCATAATTGTTCCGCCGCGCTGGCGCCCGATGCCTCTCCCAGACCTCCTCCTCTCAGATTCCCTCGTTGCACTCACTCACACACTCACTCACGAACGCAAAGTTTACTATGATCGCGCGATACTTTGTACGGCACTCCCGACATTAAATATACGCGATACGCATTTTATTTTAATGCGTAAGAGTAAGTACGAGCGTAAGAGTAAGTACTTGAGATCACGATTTGTTCGCGTAATCGACGAATTTTTAGTGATGGAGAAAGTTCAAAAGTTATGCGACCAACTTCTTCCGCGCTGTTATACCTGTTGATCCTAACCGCATTTTTCACACTGCAACAAAAAATCAATCAAAACTTTATAAAAATTTATTTTTATGCAGGAAAAATTTATAATTATTTTAATAGATATTTAATTGAAAAGACATAAAAAACTGTGCATGTAACAATTATCTTTTGAATTACTGATTGTTTTGAGCATCGTTTTAATTTGAATCTTATACATATATGTTTATATATTACAGAATCATCGTAGCTATGTATGTACATGGCTAACAACTTATCTTAAAATGGATGAGCTATAAATGATTATAACAGATATTTTATCTCGGACTCGTTTTTTGCGTTACTTAATAATTTGTTGTGCCAATGTGCTTGGAGACTGCACTCGCACAGGCACACTGAGAAAGGATACGATAAATAGCGATTATTTAACTATAAAAATGTTAATAGAATTAAAATGAGAACCCAAATATGTTTAAAGTTATTGAACTATACTTGTTTCAAATGTATATCAAATTAAAAATAATATATTGAATCTTTTAACTTAAAAGAATGTGGAAGTAAAGTTTTTCTTTCTTAAACAATAGAACTCGACAATAAAAATAAAAAAATACTTATATTTAGTTATATTTAACAATTCATAAAAAGATAAATAGTTATATATACATCGATATCAGAAAAAGATTATGGAAACAGTTAGGTTTTGGTTACATTAAAGTTACTAAAATAAGTAAAAAAAGAATAAGAAAAAATAAAATCGTATTAAAAATAAAATATTTAAATTAAAAAATATAAATCTTTTTTACTAATTTCTTTTTCACAAAAAGAATTAGTACAGCATATTTACATATGTAAAATTAAAATAAAATAAGTTAAGCATGTGTTTCTTTTAATCCCTTCCCCAAATATTTCTCTCTCTCTCTCTCTCTCTCTCTCTCTCTCTCTCGTTCGAGATTAAATATCTTATAAATTGGTGCAAGCAAGCAGTATACCATATATATGTTTATAAATACTTTTCGAATATATAATATGTGTATAAATATAGAATCATTATCTTCTTTTAAAAACAAGAAATACGTATTTCAGAGTAACGCTGTTATCTGATTTATTTTATATATGTATAACAATATTATATACGACTGAACTAATTCTTACTTTTAGGTATAAAAAGCTCCAATTTATACATAATATTTTATAGCCTATCCATGTATCCATGTAAATTGACAAACTGGTTTTGTAACAAATAATACAAAATAATGTAATGTGAGACCCTATAAATTATTCGTCGTGGAACAGAGGAATTTTTTAAATATAATTATCAATATTTATATTACATAAGTCCCTTCCTGGCTAATTTTGTAAAGCTGAAGTAAATAGATTCTATTCTATTCTATTCAATATTTATATTACAATTTTCTTGTCAATAAAGATATTTAATTTTAAATTAATATATGTATATATATTAGGGTGGCTCTTATTTTTCAAAGTTTGAATTTTCTTTGCGCTACCCCCCAGTTTGGTTCTATTTCATGAAAAAATAATCTGTGTAAAATTTCAGTTCAATCGGATAAAGGGAAAGGGTGCCTCCAGGACCTTGAAAATCGAAAAAATCATAAAATCACAGAAAAAATCAATTTTATTTGTTTATCTTGCGAAATATTAATTATATGCAAAAAAGTATTATACAAAAGTTGTAGATCTATTAAAAATTCGCATATTATTATCTATCACTTTTTTTCGTACGACTAACGATTTCCGAGAAAAATGTGAAAATCACTTCTTTTTACTACAAATCTCGACGCTGACATAAAGTCTCTTTTTTAGAACCTGGAAACTTTCGGCGCTAATCACTTACAATCTGAAGCACATACTGTTTTTGTTGCTCATTTTTCGTAAATAATTTATTATAATCTTCCATAAGCTTGACCCCTCTCTCAGCCGAATCATTTACAACTCTCAATTTATTTACCAGACCTTTTACAAAACTTTCATTTTTATGCCACGTCAACGGTTCTGTCTTAAGGAATTCATCATTCAAGTCAAATCTTTTGAAAAATTATCTAGTTTTCGTGAACACAAATTGTTTAATTCCGTTGTTAACAATTTCTGAGATTTTATTGATTTGTACTTTTATTCGCTTCTTATTTTTGTTTGATGATTTTGTTTCGCGATTCAAAGTATTGACCATTTTTATTTTTGATTGAAATGACAAATTTGTATCAAAGAAAGCTAATGCGACAACTTCAGGGCTCAAATACCATGTTTCGTGGTGAATTTGTATTATCACTACAAGAAGAAAATGCGATCTGTGATATTTGTATTTTTCTTGTCAGTGTGTATGTCGAAGCGTGGTTCTGTGTGCCTTTTGCTGCCAAAGCACCGTTATCTGGATTTCAGGATTCTTTGGAAACTTTTTGAATATCAAGCTATCGATCGTGGTATCTCTCGTGTTGCTTTACAAAAACTAAGCAATCATTTATGGTATTTGAGCCCTGAAGTTGTCGCATTAGCTTTCTTTGATACAAATTTGTCATTTCAATCGAAAATAAAAATGGCCAATGCTTTGAATCGCGAAACAGAATCATCAAAAAGAAATAAGAAGCGAATAAAAGTACTAATCGATAAAATCTCAGAAATTGTTAACAACGGAATTGAACAATTCGTTTCCACCGAAACTAGAGGATTTTTCAAAAGATTTGACTTGAATGATGAATTCCTTAAGACAGAACCGTTGACGTGGCATAAAAATAAAAGTTTTGTAAAAGGTCTGGTAAATAAATTGAGAGTTGTAAATGATTTGGCTGAGAGAGGGGTCAATCTTATGGAAGATTATAATAAATTATTTACGAAAAATGAGCAACAAAAACAGTATGTGCTTCAGATTGTAAGTGATTATCGCCGAAAGTTTCCAGGTTCTAAAAAAGAGACTTTATGTCAGCGTCGAGATTTGTAGTAAAAAGAAGTGATTTTCACATTTTTCTCGGAAATCGTTAGTCGTACGAAAAAAAGTGATAGATAATAATATGCGAATTTTTAATAGATCTACAACTTTTGTATAATACTTTTTTGCATATAATTAATATTTCGCAAGATAAACAAATAAAATTGATTTTTTTCTGTGATTTTATGATTTTTTCGATTTTCAAGGTCCTGGAGGCACCCTTTCCCTTTATCCGATTGAACTGAAATTTTACACAGATTATTTCTTCATAAAATGGAACCAAACTGGGGAGTAGCGCAAAAAAAAATCCCCAAAAAATTTTCTCCAAGAGTAAATAAGAGCCACCCTAGGGTAGATGGTATATGAAAGACCAGCCGTTTGTTCTAAAACACAGATGCTTGTATGAAAAGTTCGCAAAATTCATATAGAAGCTGTAAGAACGGGAAATGTTGATTATGTAATACTATACTATAGATATACATATATTATGTACTATATTTTTCAATTATATTTCAGCAGCTTGGTTGTTATTATCATAATCATGATTCGCTTATCATTTTCATACGTTGTTCGTTTGCCTTTATTCTCTTCAAGCTGATCAGTTACCGCGGTATCGATTAAATTATAAAACATCGAGTCGATAAAGAGACGGGACACTTGCGTGATTTGTGCGTTGGTTAGTATTTAAAATGTGGATTTTCATAATGTCAGACAATAAATATTAGACTGATATAAAGAGGTTACGTCTACAGTGGCGGACGACGACGGACAACATAATAAACAATTATAAACAATGACGAGCTAAGAAAGTTATAACGAGTTTATTATTTTGTCATATAATTCCGAGAAAATTCCGTACGGTGTTCTTCCAACGGTTTACGTTCAGTGGAAATAACAGAAGCTCGGTGAACTGTCGGATTTAAATGTCAAAAGTGCGCCGTGAGCCGTTATATACGTACGTTTCATTTCGGGAGTGTCTCGTAAAGTATCGCGATCGTATTGTAACAGTTGCTTCGCTCTCGATCGCGGAATATTGAACAGTGGTTTTTTGAGTGTCCTGTGCAACGGAAGGAGGAAAAGGAGGCTTTAACCCAACATTCTGAGAGGAGGAGAAGGCCTGGCAGAGGCATATCGGGCACCGGTCGGGCAACATTGGGGTAAGTATCATTTTTTATCTTAAAATTAATTGCTCCTAAACATTTCTTGAGAAGGGCTAGCGAACAAAGCTCGTTGGTAATGCTTGTGAGTCATATATTAGAAATAATATATTAAATAACAAACGTTTCGACCCTGAATGTAGTCTTCCTCTCAGTGTGTGAAAAACAATCCTTTAAAATTAACCGAAAGTTCTTTCTCGTAAATATTTTTCCGGAATAAATAGATAATTAAGTTAGTAAATTTAATTAAAAATTTAATTAGACGCGCGTAAGAATTATTTTTTGAAACGTCGATCATTTTCAGCGTCTTTTTAATTTGGATCTTCTATTTTTGTGTTACAAAATCATCACGCGATTCTGTATACCTACTCCGTATACGAAATAACTCTGTCCGTTGCGCATCGGCTGGTGACGAATTATTTTTTATTATAGGGTAACGAATATGTGATTATTAGATTGTATATATTTATGTATTATTCTTATCTAATAATATTATCAGATAAATGCGACTTGTCACAGATCCGGTGCCACAAAATGGATAGACTAAATCAGACTAGGCTGAAAATAATTAATCTTGGAACTCCATTATTTATCAATTTGTTCAAATTTGTTGTGCTTACGGGAGATTGCTGTCGCGTTAACACGCATTGAGTTCACAATAGAACTCGTTATGTCGACGCATCATTTATTTGTTGCGTTTAATGATTATTGCATTGAACACTAACCGCGAAGTACTATATCAGTCGCTTTATAGGCGATTTATTGAAATTTTTTTAATTTTTATATATTTCACATTATCAAGTATTAAATTAATTCCATTTTGAAATTTGTTCGACGTTTATTTCTTTAGCAATAAAGTTTTAAAAATATTTCTAAATATTTTTTTGACATACAATAATAATAAGTAAAAATAATTGTCTATAAACAATTAATATACGTTAAGACCGTTAATATATAAATCAATACAAAGGAAATAGCCATACGGTCTAAGCTTGGATCTTAGGCAGCTTAATATTATTTTCTATATATATTTTAAATACGCGTACTATCCAACGAGCTATCCAACATATTAACTGCGCGCCGATTATTTGTCGGACTTAAAACACAGCTATAATATTATGTGTTATAATATTTTTACATTTTTCTTTCCTCCTTTTTAATTTTCTTTCCTTTCCAGAATTAAATATTACCGAAATTGATGCAAGATAACAAAATGTATAAACAAATTTAATATGCATGTATCACGGATGAATGAAAAGTCCAAAAGATATTTTGGTGCACATATTCTTCGTGAATCTTATAGAAAAATATTGATTTTCAGTACTGAGTGTAAATATCGGAATGCAGCCAAAAACGGTCACTCCGCGGAGGTGACCGGTCGCGCGCCGCGCTGTCATTCATTCATTCACGTCCCGACACTCGACCTGAGATTTAGCCGAGCGAGCCGCTCCGCGTGCGTGACGTTGCGTTTATTACATCGCGAGATGTGCCGCGATAAGTGTTACGGTAATATCGCACGTACTAAATAGGTGCGACGTTGTCTATTAACTATCGGATTACTTCGTTTGTGCGTTGAGTTTAATTAATACAGAATTTATACGTCAAATATTCCGTTTTTTGTATACATGCAATATTTCGATGAATGAACTATTATCGCACACGGGAGCGAGGAAACGATCGGAGTGTTGGACTAACGTTTTGTCGCGATTTATTTTACGGACGACGATTGTTTCACGAAAAATTTATTGATTTGAGAATGTGTAATTCGACCGCCGCTTTCGTGGGATTTAATGTGACAGAGTGCGCGGATCGCGTGATTTCGAGTAACGATCGAGACGCAGTGATGTGTGATGTGTCGACCGTTTAATTGCATTCGCATCTCGCGGAATTTATGTATGCGTTTGAGCTGTATCGCAGTGTGTCTCGAACGTATGGCGGTCGTCGAACGGTTCGCGTTCAGTAAAAATAACAGAAGCTCGGTGAACTGTCGGATTTAAATGTCAAAAGTGCGCCACGTGAGCCGTGATACGTTTCATCTCGGGAGTGTCTCGTAAAATATCGCGATCGTATTATGACAGTTATTTTATTTCGCTCTCGATCGCGGAATATTAAACAGTGGTTTTTTGTGAGTGCCCTGTGTAACGGAAGGAATAAAAGGAGGCTTCAAACGAGACATTCTGAGAGAAGGAGGAGGCCTGGCAGAGGCATATCGGGCACCAGCCGGGCAACCTTGGGGTAAGTATCACTTCTTATCTTAAAATTAATTGCTCTTAAACATTTCTTGAGAAGGACTAGCAAACAAAGCTCGTTGGTAATGCTTGAGTCATATATTAAAAATAATATATTAAATAACAAACGTTTTGACCCTGAATGTGGTCTTGCTTAGTGTGTAAAAAACAATTATTTAAAATTAACCGAAACTTTACATGTACATTAAAATTAATGTCAGTTTGATAGACCTCGCATGTTGCTCTCTTCGTACCTAATATTCGCATACGTCGTTTAAATTTAAATGGGAAGGTATCAACTCTGATCTAATACAAGATCTAATAAACCTAATTTTGATTCGTAATGATATGTTTCTTATTTAATGTAATATTTTTAATATATAACTCAAGCATTACTAACGGGCTTTGTTTGCTAGCCCTTCTCAAAAAATGTTTATTATTATGCGAACGTGTTAACGATCAATATTTTGTTTAATTGTTCTTTCTCATTTATTCGGGCCGTTTTATCTAAAATAATTAGAAATAATTAGAGAAAGAAAAACCATTTAAAATTTCATAAAAGTTTTTTCTCGTACATATTTTTCCGGAATAAATAGATAATTATATTAGTAAATCTAATTAAAAGTCAAATTAGACGCGCGTAAGAATTATTTTTTGATCATTTTCAGCGTCTTTTTAATTTGGATCTTTTATTTTTGTGTTACAAAATCATCACGTGATTCTGTATACCTACTCCGTACACGAAATAACTCTGTTCGTTGCGCATCGGCTGGTAAAGAATTATTTTTTATTATAGGGTAACGAATCTGTGATTATTAGATTGTATATATTTATAAAATTTGAGTAGTCGGCCTGACTGGCAGTAATTTTTACGACGTTTCGACCCGTACTTTGGGTCCTTAGTTGATGTTATATTAAAAATTTATATTGCGAAAAAATATTACCCCAGTGTATATATTTATGTATTATTCCTATCTAATAATATTATCAGATAAATGCGACTTGTCACAGATCCGTTGTCCCGAAATGGATAGACTAAATCAGACTAGGCTGAAAATAATTAATCTTGGAACTCCATTATTTATTAATTTGTTCAAATTTGTTGTGCTTACGGGAGATTGCTGTCGCGTTAGCACGCATTGAGTTCACAATAGAACTCGTTATGTCGACGAATCATTTATTTGTTGCGTTTAATGTTTATTGCATAGAACACTAACCGCGAAGTACTACATCAATCGCTTGATAGGCGATTTATTGAAATTTTTATAATTTTTAGGTATTTCACATTATCAAGTATTAAGTTAATTCCATTTTGAAATATGTTCGACGTTTATTTTTTGAGCAATAAGGTTTAAAAAATATTTCTAAATATTTTTTTAGAGATACAATAATAATAAGTAAAAATAATTTTCTATAAACAATTAATATACGTTAAGACCGTTAATATATAAATCAATACAAAGGAAATAGCCGTACGGTCTAATTGTAAGCTTGGATCTTAGGCAGCTTAATATTATTTTCTATATGTATTTTAAATACGCGTACTTTCCAACATATTAACTGCGCGCCTTTATATTTGTCGGACTTAAAACACAGCTATTATTGGAACATTATAAATAATGTACTTGTTATTATAAATTCCCTCTCCCTTCCTTAATTAAATCGATATCGATTTAATATTAAAATCACTGTAAAGAACTTATAATCATATGTGAACTTATAATGGGAATTTATAATGTTCCAATAATAGCTGTGTTATAATATTTTTTCATTCTTCTTTCCTCCTTTTTCATTTTCTTTCCTTTCCAGAATTTAATATTACAGAAATTGATGCAAGATAGCAAAATGCATAAACAAATTTAACATGCATGTATCACGAATGAATGAAAAGTCCAAAAGATATTTTGGTGCACATATTCTTCGTGAATCTTATAGAAAAATATTGATTTTCAGTACTGAGACTAAATATCGGAATGCAGCCAAAAACGGTTACTCCGCGGAGGTGACCGGTCACGATACGCGCTGTCATTCATTCATTCACGTCACTCGACCTGAGAGGTAGCCGAGCGAGCCGCTCCGCGTGCGTGACGTTGCGTTTATTACATCGCGAGATGTGTCGCGATAAGTGTTACGGTAATATCGCACGTACTAAATAGATGCGACGTTGTCTATTAACTATCGGATTACTTCGTTTGTGCGTTGAGTTTAATTAATACAGAATTTATACGTCGAATATTCCGTTTTTTGTATACATGCAATATTTTGATGAACGAACTATTATCGCACACGGCAGCGAGGAAACGGTCGGAGTGTTGGACTAACGTTTTGTCGCGATTTATTTTACGGACGACGATTGTCTCACGAAGAATTTATTGATTTGAGAATGTGTAATTCAACCGCCGCTTTCGTGGGATTTAATGTGACAGAGTGCGCGGATCGCGTGATTTCGTATAACGATCGAGACGCGGTGATGTGTGATGTGTCGATCGTTTAATTGCATTCGCATCTCGCGGAATTTATGTATGCGTTTGAGCTGTATCGCAGTGTGTCTCGAACGTATGGCGGTCTTCGAACGGTTCGCGTTCAGTAAAAATAACAGAAGCTCGGTGAACTGTCAGATTTAAATGTCAAAAGTGCGCTACGTGAGCCGTGATACGTTTCATCTCGGGAGTGTATCATATAAAGTATCGCGATCGTATTATGACGCATGTTACTTCGCTCTCGATCGCGGAATATTGAACAGTGGTTTTTTGTGAGTGCCCTGTGTAACGGAAAAAGGAAATGAAGACTTCAAACGAGACATTCTGAGAGAAGGAGGAGGCCTGGCAGAGGCATATCGGGCACCGGCCGGGCAACCTTGGGGTAAGTATCATTTTTTATCTTAAAATTAATTGCTCTTAAACATTTCTTGAGAAGGGCTAGCAAACAAAGCTCGTTGGTAATGCTTGTGTCATATATTAAAAATAATATATTAAACAACAAACGTTTCGACCCTGAATGTAGTCTTCCTCAGTGTGTGAAAAACAATCATTTAAAATTAACCGAAACTTTACATGTACATTAAAATTAATGTCAGTTTGATAGACCTCGCATGTCGCTCTCCTCGTACCTGATATTCGCATACGTCCTTTATATTTAAATGCGAAGGTATCAATTCTGATCTAATACAAGATCTAATAAACGTAATTTTGATTCGTAACGATATGTTTGTTATTTAATGTATTATTTTTAATATATGACTCAAGCATTACAAACAAGCATTGTTTGCTAGCCTCTCTCAAGAAATATTTATTATTATTCGAACGTGTTATCGATCAATATTTTGTTTAATTTTTCTCTCTCATTTATTCGGGCCGTTTTATCTAAAATAATTAGAAATAATTAGAGAAAGAAAAACCATTTAAAATTTCATTAAAGTTTTTTCTCGTAAATATTTTTCCGGAATAAATAGATAATTAAGTTAGTAAATTTAATTAAAAATTGAATTAGACGCGCGTAAGAATTATTTTTTGAAACGTTGATCATTTTCAGCGTCTTTTTAATTTGGATCTTTTATTTTTGTGTTACAAAATCATCACGTGATTCTGTATATCTACTCCGTATACGAAATAACTCTGTCCGTTGTTCATCGGCTGGCGACGAATTATTTTTTATTATAGGGTAACGAATCTGTGATTATTAGATTGTATATATTTATGTATTATTTCTATCTAACAATATTATCAGATAAATGCTACTTGTCACAGATACAGTGCCTCAAAATGGATAGACTAAATCAGACTAGGCTGAAAATAATTAATCTTAGAACTCCATTATTTATCAATTTGTTCAAATTTGTTGTGCTTACGAGAGATTGCTGTCGCGTTAGCACGCATTGAGTTCACAATGGAACTCGTTATGTCGACGCATCATTTATTTGTTGCGTTTAATGTTTATTGCATAGAACACTAACCGCGAAGTACTATATCAATCGCTTGATAGGCGACTTATTAAAATTTTTTTTATTTTTATATATTTTACATTATCAAGTATTAAATTAATTCCATTTTGAAATTTGTTCGACGTTTATTTTTTGAGCAATAAGGTTTTAAAAATATTTCTAAATATTTTTTTAGACATACAATAATAATAAGTAAAAATAATTTTCTACAAACAATTAATATACGTTAAGACCGTTAATATATAAATCAATACAAAGGAAATAGCCACACGGTCTAAGCTTGGATCTTAGGCAGCTTAATATTATTTTCTATATGTATTTTAAATACGCGTACTTTCCAACATATTAACTGCGCGCCTTCGTATTTGTCGGACTTAAAACACAGCTATTATTGGAAAATTATAAATTCCCTCTCCCTTCCGTAATTAAATCGATATCGATTTAATATTAGAATCACTGTAAAGAACTTATAATGTGAACTTATAATGGGAATTTATAATGTTCCAATAATAGCTGTGTTATAATATTTTTTTATTTTTCTTTCCTCTTTTTTCATTTTCTTTCCTTTCCAGAATTAAATATTACAGAAATTGATGCAAGATAGCAAAATGTATAAACAAATTTAACATGCATGTATCACGGATGAATGAAAAGTCCAAAAGATATTTTGGTGCACATATTCTTCGTGAATCTTATAGAAAAATAATGATTTTCAGTACTGAGAGTAAATATCGGAATGCAGCCAAAAACGGTCACTCCGCGGAGGTGACCGGTCGCGCGCCGCGCTGTCATTCATTCATTCATGTCCCGACACTCGACCTGAGATTAATCCGAGCGAGGCGCTCCGCGTGCGTGACGTTGCGTTTATTACATCGCGAGATGTGCCGCGATAAGTGTACGGTAATATCGCACGTACTAAATAGATGCAACGTTGTCTATTAACTATCGGATTACTTCGCTTGTGCGTTGAATTTAATTAATACAGAATTTATACGTCGAATATTCCGTTTTTTGTATACATGCAATATTTCGATGAATGAACTATTATCGCACACGGGACCGAGGAAACGATCGGAGTGTTGCACTAACGTTTTGTCACGATTTATTTTACGGACGACGATTGTCTCACGAAGAATTTATTGATTTGAGAATGTGTAATTCAACCGCCGCTTTCGTGGGATTTAATGTGACAGAGTGCGCGGATCGCGTGATTTCGTATAACGATCGAGACGCGGTGATGTGTGATGTGTCGATCGTTTAATTGCATTCGCATCTCGCGGAATTTATGTATGCGTTTGAGCTGTATCGCAGTGTGTCTCGAACGTATGGCGGTCTTCGAACGGTTCGCGTTCAGTAAAAATAACAGAAGCTCGGTGAACTGTCAGATTTAAATGTCAAAAGTGCGCTACGTGAGCCGTGATACGTTTCATCTCGGGAGTGTATCATATAAAGTATCGCGATCGTATTATGACGCATGTTACTTCGCTCTCGATCGCGGAATATTGAACAGTGGTTTTTTGTGAGTGCCCTGTGTAACGGAAAAAGGAAATGAAGACTTCAAACGAGACATTCTGAGAGAAGGAGGAGGCCTGGCAGAGGCATATCGGGCACCGGCCGGGCAACCTTGGGGTAAGTATCATTTTTTATCTTAAAATTAATTGCTCTTAAACATTTCTTGAGAAGGGCTAGCAAACAAAGCTCGTTGGTAATGCTTGTGTCATATATTAAAAATAATATATTAAACAACAAACGTTTCGACCCTGAATGTAGTCTTCCTCAGTGTGTGAAAAACAATCATTTAAAATTAACCGAAACTTTACATGTACATTAAAATTAATGTCAGTTTGATAGACCTCGCATGTCGCTCTCCTCGTACCTGATATTCGCATACGTCCTTTATATTTAAATGCGAAGGTATCAATTCTGATCTAATACAAGATCTAATAAACGTAATTTTGATTCGTAACGATATGTTTGTTATTTAATGTATTATTTTAATATATGACTCAAGCATTACAAACAAGCATTGTTTGCTAGCCTCTCTCAAGAAATATTTATTATTATTCGAACGTGTTATCGATCAATATTTTGTTTAATTTTTCTCTCTCATTTATTCGGGCCGTTTTTATCTAAAATAATTAGAAATAATTAGAGAAAGAAAAACCATTTAAAATTTCATTAAAGTTTTTTCTCGTAAATATTTTTCCGGAATAAATAGATAATTAAGTTAGTAATTTAATTAAAAATTGAATTAGACGCGCGTAAGAATTATTTTTTGAAACGTTGATCATTTTCAGCGTCTTTTTAATTTGGATCTTTTATTTTTGTGTTACAAAATCATCACGTGATTCTGTATATCTACTCCGTATACGAAATAACTCTGTCCGTTGTTCATCGGCTGGCGACGAATTATTTTTTATTATAGGGTAACGAATCTGTGATTATTAGATTGTATATATTTATGTATTATTTCTATCTAACAATATTATCAGATAAATGCTACTTGTCACAGATACAGTGCCTCAAAATGGATAGACTAAATCAGACTAGGCTGAAAATAATTAATCTTAGAACTCCATTATTTATCAATTTGTTCAAATTTGTTGTGCTTACGAGAGATTGCTGTCGCGTTAGCACGCATTGAGTTCACAATGGAACTCGTTATGTCGACGCATCATTTATTTGTTGCGTTTAATGTTTATTGCATAGAACACTAACCGCGAAGTACTATATCAATCGCTTGATAGGCGACTTATTAAAATTTTTTTTATTTTTATATATTTTACATTATCAAGTATTAAATTAATTCCATTTTGAAATTTGTTCGACGTTTATTTTTTGAGCAATAAGGTTTTAAAAATATTTCTAAATATTTTTTTAGACATACAATAATAATAAGTAAAAATAATTTTCTACAAACAATTAATATACGTTAAGACCGTTAATATATAAATCAATACAAAGGAAATAGCCACACGGTCTAAGCTTGGATCTTAGGCAGCTTAATATTATTTTCTATATGTATTTTAAATACGCGTACTTTCCAACATATTAACTGCGCGCCTTCGTATTTGTCGGACTTAAAACACAGCTATTATTGGAAAATTATAAATTCCCTCTCCCTTCCGTAATTAAATCGATATCGATTTAATATTAGAATCACTGTAAAGAACTTATAATGTGAACTTATAATGGGAATTTATAATGTTCCAATAATAGCTGTGTTATAATATTTTTTTATTTTTCTTTCCTCTTTTTTCATTTTCTTTCCTTTCCAGAATTAAATATTACAGAAATTGATGCAAGATAGCAAAATGTATAAACAAATTTAACATGCATGTATCACGGATGAATGAAAAGTCCAAAAGATATTTTGGTGCACATATTCTTCGTGAATCTTATAGAAAAATAATGATTTTCAGTACTGAGAGTAAATATCGGAATGCAGCCAAAAACGGTCACTCCGCGGAGGTGACCGGTCGCGCGCCGCGCTGTCATTCATTCATTCATGTCCCGACACTCGACCTGAGATTAATCCGAGCGAGGCGCTCCGCGTGCGTGACGTTGCGTTTATTACATCGCGAGATGTGCCGCGATAAGTGTACGGTAATATCGCACGTACTAAATAGATGCAACGTTGTCTATTAACTATCGGATTACTTCGCTTGTGCGTTGAATTTAATTAATACAGAATTTATACGTCGAATATTCCGTTTTTTGTATACATGCAATATTTCGATGAATGAACTATTATCGCACACGGGACCGAGGAAACGATCGGAGTGTTGCACTAACGTTTTGTCACGATTTATTTTACGGACGACGATTGTCTCACGAAGAATTTATTGATTTGAGAATGTGTAATTCAACCGCCGCTTTCGTGGGATTTAATGTGACAGAGTGCGCGGATCGCGTGATTTCGTATAACGATCGAGACGCGGTGATGTGTGATGTGTCGATCGTTTAATTGCATTCGCATCTCGCGGAATTTATGTATGCGTTTGAGCTGTATCGCAGTGTGTCTCGAACGTATGGCGGTCTTCGAACGGTTCGCGTTCAGTAAAACTAACAGAAGCTCGGTGAACTGTCGGATTTAAATGTCAAAAGTGCGCCACGTGAGCCGTAATACGTTTTCATCTCGGGAGTGTATCATATAAAGTATCGCGATCGTATTATGACGCATGTTACTTCGCTCTCGATCGCGGAATATTGAACAGTGGTTTTGTGAGTGTCCTGTGCAACGGAAGGAGGAAAAGGAGGCTTTAACCCAACATTCTGAGAGGAGGAGGAGGCCTGGCAGAGGCATATCGGGCACCGGCCGGGCAACCTTGGGGTAAGTATCATTTCTTATCTTAAAATTAATTGCTCTTAAACATTTCTTGAGAAGGGCTAGCGAACAAAGCTCGTTGGTAATGTTTGTGAGTCATATATTAAAAATAATATATTAAATAACAAACGTTTCGACCCTGAATGTGGACTTCCTCAATGTGTGAAAAACAATCATTTAAAATTAACCGAAACTTTACTTACTTTACATTAATTTTAATGTCAGTTTGATAAACCTCGCATGTCGCTTTCTTCGTATCTGATATTCGTATACGTTGTTTATATTAAAATGCGAAGGTATCAACTCTGATCTAATACAAGATTTAATAAACCTAAATTTGATACGTAATGATATGTTTGTTATTTAATGTATTATTTTTAATATATGACTCAAGCATTACTAACGAGCTTTGTTTGCTAGCCCTTCTCAAGAAATGTTTATTATTATGCGAACGTGTTAACAATCAATATTTTGTTTAATTGTTCTTTCTCATTTATTCGGGCCGTTTTATCTAAAATAATTAGAAATAATTAGAGAAAGAAAAACCATTTAAAATTTCATAAAAGTTTTTTCTCGTAAATATTTTTTCGGAATAAATAGATAATTAAGTTAGTAAATTTAATTAAAAATCGAACTAGACGCGCGTAAAAATTGTTTTTTGAAACGTTGATCATGTTCAGCGTCTCTATAATTTGAATCTTTCACTTTTGTATCAATAAATAAAATAAAATAAACTGACGTGAGATCTAGCAAATACTTCGTCGGGTGACAGAGTAATTTTATATATATCGGGTGTACCTAAACTGGCGTTATTATTTTAAAGACAAATACTTTGTAACATTTTAGGACAAAAATTCTAGTACGAAATTGCCGAGGCTATAATAGTGAATAAATACTTTTAAACCGGTTTTATAATTTATTACACGGACAAACAGAAATAGTTTCTTAATAAACTTTTGAAATTTTTATAATAATTTTATATTACTGTCAAAAGCATTCGATTCATGGAAGCACCTTTATCATTGGCCATGTTGTGCGCGAAATATAACCACTTTAAACTTTTCTCACTCGAAAACTATTATAGCCTCGGCATTTTGTATTAGAATTTTTGTCTTAAAACGTTACAAAGTATTTGTCATTAAAATATTTATCGCCAGGTTAGGTACACCCTGTATATATAAATATAGAAATATCTCAAAATTGATACGTATTTCATATGTCATATTACAAAATTTTAATAACGTATGGCAGAAAAATAACGGGACGATTATATATAAATATACATATAATATACCTGAGAATTTATAAAGAAAAATGTCACATTCGCGAGAATACGATAAATTTATTATATATATATATATATGTTGAATACGATAAGTATTGCGTGAATATATTTGCTTCGGAAATTCTTGTCTCTTTTGGATCTCACGTCATTCATTCTATATATCTCGACACGCGTTCGTATTATAAGTATTATAGGGGTTCACGCGCGGGAAGAAGTACTCCGCGGTCTGGCTCCGAAGGCCGGCACACGTTCGTATTATAAGTATTACAGAAGTTCACGCGCGGGGAAAAGTATACGGTGGATGATGGTTTCGTGCATCAAATATTTTTAACCACACCAGGTATACTGTAAAAGTATTTCTGACAGTCCGCAGTCTGTAAGTGGGACGGAAAAAATTTGATGCACCTTTTTTATTTTAAATAATGTTACTTGTCTGAAAAGCGACACCGCGCCTGTAAAAGACGAGCGTGTATCCGCAGGGGGAATTGATCCGCGCAATTCCTTGGGCTTAACGCACCCACGGACCCGAGTTCGCGACACGCGGGCCGCGGATATGTAAGAGACTTGCGCCTGTGCTTGTCTCATCCGCGCGTTGCGAGCGAAGCGAGACCCGCACGCAGACATGTAAAGACGAGCACCTGAGCTCGTCTCGTTTGCGCGCTGCGAGCGAACATATTTTAATTTGTGTATGCATGTATGTAGCGTAATTTATAATCCGTATGTGTGAGAGCGAGAGACTTTAGGTGAGAATCAGCGGAAATTGGAAAGATACAGAATGCAGTAGAGGATATAGAGGAAGAGGATGACAGAAGGAAATAACTGGAGAGGAAGAGGATATAGAGGAAAAGGATGGACAGAAGGAAATAACTGGAGAGGAAGAGGATATAGAGGAAGAGGATGGATAGGAAGAGGATTGAGAAGGCCAAATAGGGGGCGGTCAGGGCCCTGAATCCATAGGCTCTGTTTATATTTATAATTTTTAAAATTATAATTATTATAGTTATAGTTCTTGTTTTTAGTTTTTTTTCAAATTTTTTATAATTATTCTCATGTTCCCGTCCGTCAATGCATTATTTCTCTACAGTCTACACCATGGCAGAAGGAAAGGAGTCCACAGCATCGCGTATATACAGCATCGCGCGTAATTCAACGTTTATGCGTATATGTGAGAGGGAGAGCCTTTAGCAGCTCGTTCGCTAACTTATATAAGCGTGTATCCGCAGGGGGAATTGTTCCGCGCATTCCTTGGGGCTTAACGCACCCACGGACCCGAGTTCGCGACAACGCGGGCCGCGGATATGTAAGAGACTTGCGCCTGTGCTTGTCTCATCCGCGCGTTGCGAGCGAAGCGAGACCCGCGCGCGGACACGTAAAGACGAGCACCTGAGCTCGTCTCGTCCGCGCGCTGGCGAGCGAACATATTGTAATTAATGTATGCATGTATGTAGCGTAATTTAGAATGCGTATGTGTGAGAGGGAGAGATTTTAGCGGCTCGTTCGCTAACTTATATAAGCGTGTATCCGCAGGGGGAATTGTTCCGCGCAATTCCTTGGGCTTAACGCACCCACGGACCCGAGTTCGCGACACGCGGGCCGCGGATATGTAAGGACTAGCGCCTGTGCTTGTCTCATCCGCGCGTTGCGAGCGAAGCGAGACCCGCGCGCGGACACGTAATGGACGAGTACCTGAGCTCGTCTCGTCCGCGCTGCGAGCGAACATATTGTGAATTAATGTATGCATGTATGTAGCGTAATTTATAATGCGTATTGTGTGAGAGGGAGAGATTTAGCGGCGTTCGCTAACTTATATAAGCGTGTATCCGCAGGGGGAATTGTTCGCGCATTCCTTGGGCTTAACGCACCCACGGATCCCAGTTCGCGACACGCGGGCCCGCGGATATGTAAGAGACTTGCGCCTGTGCTTGTCTCATCCGCGCGTTGCGAGCGAAGCGAGACCCGCGCGCGGACACGTAAAGACGAGCACCTGAGCTCGTCTCGTTCCGCGCCTGCGAGCGAACATATTTGAATTAGTGTATGCATGTATGAAGCGTAATTTATAATGCGTTATGTGTGAGAGGGAGAGACTTTAGC